>JARHVA010002772.1:1035000-1492500 GCA_037957365.1 Torreya grandis
ATTACTTCACCTCAAAATGATAAGACAACTATATAGTCTATGAATGTAACCATGTAGCATATAGAATGGAACATGTCTAGGTAAATGCATAATTGAAGAACATAAAACCAATGTGATCATATGTAGGCCTAATATGCATGATAAATATTATGGTAAAATATAGATAATAATAGTATAAATTCAACAAGAAAAAAGTACACACATAAGAGCACTCAAAAGTAAGTCAATAAGCAATGGTCTAAAAAGACCACAAACAAGGGGCATGTTCAAATACTAAACAATTGAAAGGAACATGAATGAGTCAAATGCCCATGAAAACAAGAATGACATTTTTAAATGTCCATACAATAAGCAATGACATATGAAAATTTTAATTAGATCATACATAGGCATGGGGGCCACAATCAAGAGAGCATATTCAAATTCTCGAACAAGCAAGACAAGACACTTAAGGAAGTGCATAAAGTAAAGAATAAGAAACCAACATAAACATGTCATAGTGGCCCATGTATCTAATGTGTTAGCAAGGTATTTCAAGTATATAACATATGAAGTACCCTGTGTAAGATATAATCATGGATAATAGGCATGTGTAAGTACATATGTAAACTCAAACCTGATAATTTAGAGTGATCATAGAATCATATAACCTATGTGTATCAAGATCAAAGAATCAGATGCCCCCAATGTCCATATGACATGAGTAGAGGGAAATCCCAAAATTTGAAATAGGAGTGTATAATGTATCTTGTATGCTTGTATCACACACAATGTATAAGTGTGATATATATATGTGTAGGAGTAATTTAGTATATGGTTCACCAATATGGGAGTAACATATGGATGCCAAGGAGCCAATAGAACATGTAGGTGCCGAAAATGTTTTTATAATTTTGAACATTTTTGAATTTTTTGGTAATTTTGGAAGTTTTTGAATAGGAAATATCATCATATGATGCCATCCAATGGATGGTAATATATATCTCCCCCCACTGTGAACCTTACAACCTTATGCTAGATCTTTTACATTATTTGTATCATGATTGGATAAGTTGAAAAAGTGCATAACATACTCGTCCTCATGTTTTACCTATGTAATAGAAGAGATAATGATATCATTTGAAATATGTATTAATGTGCCTTCATGAGGAAAGGAAATACCTTATTGATTTTGGTCAATTGTTGCTTCTGTTTAGTATATCCAAATAGTTCCAAGTGTAAAAGTATATGGAGAAGTGGTAGGCACAACCCAAACCCATGTTTTAATTAATTTAGAGCCACAAGTAATTGGTATTGTTATGTTACCTAAGGAGTCTTTTAAACCTCATTTGTTTTGTAAGTTTATTAGATTAAAGCCTATTTGTTATAAGAGTCTTATATCACAAATAATTTTTGCTTGTGTAGGATCAATATGGTTATGCCAAAAATAAGCACCACCCATGTATAAGGAAATTGTTAAATCTTGTTGGTATGGATGTTTTTTGTGTTGTTTAGTTTGAGATTCTTGTATAAGACGTGGACCTTGGATTGGTCCCATGTTAAGTAAAATTTGAGAACTAGTCATCTAAAGATTAGGAATACCACATTTTTTCTCATAATGTTCCTTAGGTAATCTATCTCCATTCTTTACAGGAGGGATACAACTTTTGTATTTGGAAGGGGATCTATTAAGTTTTTTTGAATGAGTAATTATGAAGGAAGCGTATCCATACACATCATTATGTAAATGGGTAAATGATTTATATTGTTTATATAATGTCATTTCCTTTAATAGGGAAATAAGTCTTCTATTGAAGAATAAATTACAATTCTAAATCTGAGGGTCTAAATTTTAGCTCATATGATGTGCTTTTGAATCAAATAGTATAATCTTGAAGGGACTCATCTTCACATTGTTTAAAACTATGAAAATGTTCTAATGTAAGTTTTGGAACCTTGTGGATATTGAAATCCATGAAGAACGCATCCTCTAATTGTAAAAATATGGTTAAGGAACCCTTTGGTAGACTATAGAACCAATTTTGAGCCTCATAAAAAATACTCTATGGAAAAGTTTTAACAATAGTTTGTCACCTTGTGCCCATTGGCCAAAAGAATGTACATAGCTAATCATGTGGTTGAATGGGTCCTTGTTTATAAAAAAAGAGGTAAATTTGGTAATTCAAAATCTTTTGGGTAAGGATATTCAAGTATACATTACACAAGAGGTTGATTATTGAATGGGGTAACATATGCATGATCATTATGGAAATCCACTTGCATTTGGAGTATTGAAACTTGATTTTTAAGGTCTCCAATGGTGGTAATCATTGACATTAGATATTATATGGGGATAGAGGTGTTTTTCATAGGTGTTATCATTAGTTGAAACCCACCACCTCTTTTGAATCTAGGCATATGAGTATCATCATCCTTATATATAACAAGTGCAAGTTCATCATCACTAAATTTATGATATTTTAACAATGGCATGGGATATTTGAATGGTACATTTGGTATATCATTTAAATAGATTTTACCATTTGAAGATTTTTTTTTATTTTCCTTTTTTAAGGGTATAATAATTTTAGCTTTGGAAAAGATTGGTAAGGACACCGTTTTTGATTTGGAATTTGTTTTAAATCAAGGTGGGAAAAAACCATCACCCTATAATAAAGGGGTATTATTTGTAAATTTAGGAATTTTGGGGGTTTTGATGAAGTTGTTTGAAGGCATGTCCCCCTTGTTAGTTATTTGTATATTATCCATAGTTTATTTACTTAATTGTTGAAGCTTTTGCCTATCAAATGAAGGAGATTCTTGGTCATATGTACCCACTTTTTTGGTAAAATGTACATGCTTGATTTGTTTGTGAGTCATGGATTTGTTTGAAAATCCCAACCCTTGTATATTTGTATTATTAGTTTTGAGAGATATAGGGTGGGTTATACCTTGCTCATATTTGCCCAACCTTTGGCCTTGGTATCCATCTTTTGCAAGTATCTAGTGCCAAACTCATATAATGGTTATATATGAAGCATGGGTAAAGGATTTGTATCTTCTTTAAGATGGATAAACTCATCTCTTAAAGTGGTGGTGGCATGAACTTAATTAGAGGGATAATGACTACCATCATTCAAGACTTTTAAATTACACACTTTATCACTTGGGCAAAGGCAAGGGTAGTCAATTTTTATTCCTTCCTTAACGGATAATTAGATGTTTTCATAATCATAATCATCAAAAAAATCAATATCATCCATGATAAGAGATATGAAGTATATAAATATTAACACAAAATAGGTAATAAGCATCCCAAAGGGTGTGCTTAGAGTTTTGATGTTCAAAGATTGGGTTCACAAAATGTTTAATCGTAAATGAAATGTTGTGGTATGTATTTCAATTTAAGCTTTGGGTTAAGAATATAGAAATGAAATGGCACAAGGGTGATAATCAGATCTATAGTAGGCCAATTAAATGTTAAACTCTTATATAAGCATACATTAAATTTATTATGTTGAGATAGTCTAAATATGGAAAGCAAAACTAGGCTAGATATAGAAATAAAAAATAAGAGACTACTTAACTTGTTATGAATAAGCTTAAAAAAAGGTGGGAAGATAGTTCTCGAATAATTGTCAGCTTTTGGATATGATGTCTCTGGTTATCTGGATAGTTGAATTAGCCCTAGATGGTTGCACGGATGCTACTATATGAGTTTGAAAATAATATCATGTATGAAATATCTGGTTAAATAGGATGCAACCACCTAGATGCTTCTTGGTTTGTATTCATCTTCATTCTGGTGTATTTAGATCTGGGTCATGGATTATTGCTCCTTATGAAATAGTAAAACCATAGCTTTTCATCTTCAATGTGACCTTGGGGAAAAATGGTTTAGTGGGCATATAATGTCAAGCAGACTCCAATGACCCTACTATAAATGGATGTTGCCTATATATCCAATACTTAGAAGAGGGCCTCAAATTGATGTAGTTCTCCCCTACATGTTAGTTTGTGTGTGAATCATGCAATATGTGTAAAATAAAATACAATAGTAACCTAACTTATAACTTAGAAAATTAAGCTCTTAGGCTACTCCTTTAGTATTCTAAATATGTATATGTGTAGTCCCTATGACTGGTTTAGAAATAGGCAAGCTTTGATCAATTTAATGTTTGATAGAGTGATTTTTAAGAAGTTCCTTAGTCTCTTTGGTATTTTCTACATGAGGAATGAATGAGGTTTGATGTTATATTTATATCAATCCCTTTGGAGTAATAACTCACATTAAATCACTTAGGATGACCATTAAGATATGTTTCATTTGTAAATTGGATGACTTTAGGGCACTTGATACTTGTGTCAGGACATGATAGTAACATTGATATTGTTGTCTATCTTAGACATTAGTGTCTAGGGAGTAGTAAAATAGGTAAAGGATCAAAACTTGCAGAGGTGTAAGATAATTACATTTTAATTATTTTAGGTCAGATAAAATGTCTGTGTCATCAATATAAGATTGGTTGGACTAAGATATAGGCCAAGGGACACAAGATAAAGTAAATGTGAGGCTTGTAGAAGCAAAGTGATTTTATAACTAAGAAGAATAACCAAGATTTGAATTTTTGAAGTGTACAAGGCTAACGTGCTACATAATCACAAAATATCATCTATAGTAACCTATAGTGCATGAAATATGATGAGTAAAATCAAACCACCAATTAAAATTGATGTGGTGGACCATATAACTTAACATATATATGCTAGAGGGGAAACCACTTGGTTTATTGGCTATGCTACATTCATTAAATTGTCAAACTATGGTCTATTTACTTTGGTAAGATGTTAGCATTATATGTGTAGCACTAGTATCTCTTGAAGGTTGAGGTCATAATCATTGCATAATAAAAACACACTTGCAAAAGGGAAATGACATGAATTGAATTCACACTTGTATGAAAGGGAAATTTCATAAATGAAAAGTTCATTAAGGAAAATCATAACTATTTTAAAAGCTTACCACATCGAATGATTTGAATGTACAAAAATGGAAGATGCTTACACACATATGAAATCACAAATAATAATTGTTCAACATGAAATTAGAATTGGACACAGAGATAATGCAAAAATAAAATAAAATTTGACAAATGAGAAATTAGTCTACCAGATCCTTATGAGTGTGCCCTAAATCATTCAAACTAGAGCTTAATTTCTCTTATTTTCTATAGGTGAGTTACTTCTTCAAACTAACTTTATTTCATAATGTTTCTGCAAAGGTAAAATTATAGTAATATAAAAATTACTATGTTTTAACTTCTGACTTCTATCTATCTTTTCTATAAGTTAGTAACTTAACTCCCTTAATAACTATTTAGCAACATGAACTATTATCCTTGTATAGGGGATATGGATGCATATTCAAAATATTCCCTAAAATTTAGTTGTTATAACTAAATATATGGTTGTCCCCAAAACATATTGTTAGTTGTAATAATACAAACATATAAATATTTTATTTCAATAATAAAAGAATTTAAATGGATAAGGAATATATTTTGTTCATCTCTAAATTCACAGGATCAAATCATATCCTTAAATCATGGGATACTTTTAGCTCTAGCTACACACCAACTGGTATAGTCCATAATGTGCATATATATCAGTGGCTTCAAGTGTACATAGTTTAATTATTGTAGGCGCACAAAATTTAGTTGTTGTAGGTGCACCTAATTAATGGATGTAAATGGTTCCTATTTTTTGTAGGTGGTCTGTGTCTCTAATGCCTAGCTAGCTAACGGTTACAAGTGTGTTTGCCAAAATGGATGTGGGTGCTATATAGTCAATGGATGAAAGCCATTATGGATGTAGGTGTCTCTGACATACTTATTAGTAAATCCACATAAAAACCATTAAATTATATTATTTCATTTAGAAATCATAAACTAATATAACAATAGAAGACACATGCAACATGGATGACATAAGTTATGGATGGGGGTTATAGTAATGGCCAAAATAGAAGGTTTCTTAGGATAATACTACTTGAGATGAGTGCAATTTATTGGATACATCATGCCCCACAAATTTATATAATGCACATCCTCATGCAACCATACTAATAACCTTATAAAAATGTTTTTTCAACTATCCTCTGTTGTTGGTTCATACATATAAGCATAACAAATATTTAAATCACAAGGCTTTATTTCTCTTCAATCATTTTTCACTACCTTATCTTGTTCTACGAGTTTTGCTGAATGTTTTTTTTTACTTTTACTTTAACCATTCTAATTCAACCCTATGAATCTCTTAAAAAAGATAAACAAAAAAACATCATAAAGTATAATTTGAAATTCCTAAATTGTGAATGAGAATTCCTATGATAAGAGGGTTATTTTGATCAAGATGTAATATAATGATGGATACTATTCACATTCTTTCTACATCTATAACATCCTAAAATCACTCCCCTAACTTTAGATTTTTTGTCATATCATCGTAGGGAAATAAATAAATCATATTTACCAGTCCTCCTGACTTCATGTGACACATGTCCTCAAGTGGAATAAGAGAGAAAAGGGAAGTTTGTGGGATAGTAGCATGGTAAACAAAAGTATTGAAGGTGTAAAGTGGAAGAATATAATAGATAATGAGAGACATGGAAGGGTATGGGAAGAAATAGAACATGAAATTTAAATGCTATAAAATAAGGCTTAGGGAGTTGTATTGTGGTTATGGCATTGGTCTAAAAGAGTACACGTAATGATATAGTTGCATAAGTTAATGATAAGATAAAAATAAATGACTGTGTTAATAAAAGGGTACAATTTTTTTGGTTTAAGAGTGTTTTACCAAAAATGATGATGTTTTATAAGATGCTGATAATAGGTTCATTAAAGTCATCATTTAGATATTGTCATCAACTTATGACATTAACAATAAATTATCCCAAATAAAGAGTAGAATACATAGGATAGTTGACAGCTAAAGAGAGGCATGTCAAAGTTATTGAAATCAAGAACTTATGAAATCTAAAAATATCTTTGTTGTTTTTTTGGGGATGTCTAATTAAATGAAGTAGAATATTCCAATGGAGCAACCAAAATTTGCTTATAATGAAACAATATGTTTATAAGATGTCTTAGGACTAGACAAAGAGTGAATAAATAATAAGAACATGTCAAGGTAGCAAAAATTGGTTTTGAAACTAATGGTAGTGGCTATAGGACCAAATCATAGTAATGGATCATAGAATATAACTAGGCACTAATGGTTGTAAGTAAAAACTAGGAGCCTATATCCATTGTGTCGAGAGACTAGAAGACCATATAAACAAGGTAAACACTTGAGTTTGTAGCCTTAGAATGTCAAAGCAATTTGTGATAGGGTAGTAATCTAAAACATGAAAAATTAAAATCTTGGATCCTATACCCATGGAAATAAAAATATTTATCATTTGTAGTGAGAATAGTGTTATTGCAAGCACTTAGTCTTAAAGCCTTTATAAGAAATATGTAAAGATAATAGAGGATTCATGTGTAAGAAATAAATTATAAATGACTATAAAATGAAAGACATAACATATTGCTTTATTATTATTATTATTTAAATGAAGATTTTTCTCTAGATTGGCCAACAAGTTAGTTTTCCCATCATGACTCTTTTTTCAACACTTGATTAGCCAACAAATTAGTTTTTTGAGCCAAGGCCGACAACAATGGCCAAAGGTTTTCCTTGTGTTTTTTTTGAAATTTTGAAAAAATTAAGGAATTGATAACATGATGAAGGTTAGGAAGAGGCTATACCATAACCTTTATGACTTGTAAATCAACTCAAAACTTTGTCTAAGTTTAATAATTTCTCCATAATGAGGTATTTAGAGAAGATATTTATTGATGATGAAAGAAACCATGATAAAATCAACAATATGTAGCTTCTATTATCTAATGTCCTTTCATCCTTTGAACCACTTGGCTGAAGTTTGGATTGGTTGTCTTTGTGTTTAAAACTACAATTCAACATCCAAATATTCAATAGATATATCTTTGTTGAGTGAACCCATCATGCCATAGGATTCTTTAATGGGTGGCCTCTAGGTGATGTGAGGATGCTTGAAATTTTTTATCAGATTGTGTGGGTTTCTATAGATGCCAACATGTATCACACTGGTGGGTGTGCTTTGTATTGGTATATAAAGAACAAGACTAAGATATGTTCCTATAACCAAGTTGTTAGTAATTTAGAAGTTTTCATAGAAAGCATAAAAATATGTTCATCAACCACATGTAGACTTTGTTAGCATATGTTAGTTGTGAATAAATCAATAATATAATTGGTCATTTCAAGTTTTTTTTTATGATAACTGCATGGTATTCCATAGGCAATAAAAACTACATAATAGTGAAATCACTAAGATTTAGTATGTGTTTGAGATACTTAAACAAGATGCACATGAACATGAAATATAGTAATAGAAAAATAAACTGATTAATAGCCTATATAATCACAAAGAATGCATTAGAAGTTACCATACAATTGATTTTTGTGCAAAAAGATGATTTAAAGAAGAGAGTATGTCATAGTTTAACTTTCCATCTGTTTAGTCAAGGGAAAATCTTAGTGATGAGTCAAGAATACAAAAATAAATGTCAATCCAATCTTCAAATGTCATAAGGGTGTCCTGGGAAACTTGAAAAAACTTCCTAACATGCATTATAAAAAATCAACATCATTAAAAACCAAATAATAGTGTTAAAATTTTAGTATGAATTGTCATTAAATACAAGATTTGTGTTTATTGATTTCAATGGCTTCCCTCAATTTTAGATTTTGTTTTATATTTCACAATTTAATTAATCTTGACATAATTTTTTTAATCATGATAGTAATTAAAATCAAATTTGTATTATGTAAATTTAATTTTATATTTCATAAATTAATTACTCTTCACATAAAAAAAATAACCACGGTAGTAATTAAAATCAAAATTTTATCAAGTAAATCTTTTATCAATTATTCATAAATATTAATTCTTATGTCAAAATGGGGGGCTCAGAGTTTATTTTTTAATTAAAAATTTTAGGGTTTCATATTCATTATCACACTGGGGTATGAGCCTATAATTTTTTAAAACTTGGAGGTAGATAATTTTTCAAAACTTGGAAACAACTATCCTGTCATTTATTACCTCATATGACTATTATTCTCTATACTATTTAAGTGGTGTAGGTTTTCTTGTTAAATCATAAATATTATTCACTTGATGAAGGATCATGGGTGGTGATCTAAAACATGAAGGGAAAAAAAAAAGAACACAACTTTTTCTAATAACTATAATTTCACTTTGTACGGACTATGAAAGCATATAATATCTAAGATGTTTTAGTTGTTGTTTTCACTTGAGACTTCAACTAGATGCTAATACAAAAACAACATCTATGAAAACATGAAATAATATTGGATAATGAAGAAATGGACTTAATTATTGTTAAAATATTTCCAAAACATCTTTATATGGCAATATTTATGGAAAGTAATAACATCCCCAATAGGATCAGAAAATCCCATAGTTGTGATGATATATGTAAGATGACAATTAATATGTCAGAGAAAATGATACAAATGGATTAATTTGAGTAAATGTTTTGTAAAAAGTGAATGTGTATTTATTTATTGCTTAGAAATCTATACTTTGGTAAAAAATGTGAATACACTAATTATGATATTGATCAATGCCCTAATTGTCCAGCCAAAAGTTTTGTTTTGTCCTTTATGAGGTTTGAGTGGGTGAATAAACACTAAATATGAATGTTGTCTTCATTTTAAATGTCCATTTTACATAATCTACAACTTTATTTATGTTTTAGTTATGGATCCTAAATCTTTGTGGCATAAATCCATCTTAATACTCAACAACTTTGAAAAATAGTTTGTAATAGGTTATAACAATGGTTGCAAGTGAGCTATAATCATGACTGTAGGGACTAAAATATTGGATACAGGGACTATAATAGTACCTTTATGGACTATAATAATGGTTTTTAGGACTATAATAGTGGTTTTATGGCCTACACTAGTTAAATATTAGTGGGTGTCTCCAGTGAATTGTAGTATTATGCCAACTATAAGTATTCCCATGAATCCATTTAGACAAAAACATTAATTTATTTACATAATCAAAAATTTTAAAGGCTTAGTTATTTGTGAACATAAAATATTAGTAGTATAATCTTACTTATGAATAGATTAGGGTCAAGTATTAGTTCATTTATTGAAACCATAATGTTTTATTTTTGTTTTGAAGACTTCCCAAGGGTGGTCTATTTATTATGGTTGGTGTATGTGGTCTAATACAATATTTGAATGAATATGGAATGCTATTGAGTTTATTTGGTATGTAGGGTGTTTTATCATTCCATTATTTAAAATTGGTTAATCCAATTTATTTCTAATGTTATGTGTACGCTAAACAAAATTAAGTGATTGAACAAGATCAATCATCGACTCTTAGTCAATGTAATTAAACTAATAGATTCTATTGAATAAAGTGAATGTGTCTTTATTTAATGCTTATAAGTCTAGAATTTGGTTAATAATGAGAATATACTAAGTATGATATTGGTCAACACCCTTATTGTCTAGCCAAAGGGTTTTGTTTTGTCCTTTATGAGGTTTGAGTGGGTGAATAAACACTAAATCAAAATGTTGTCTTCATTTGAAATGTCCATTTTACATAATTTATAAATTTATGTATGTTTTAGTTATGGATCCTAAATATTTATGGCACAAATCCATCTTAATATTCAACAACTTCACAAAATAGTTTACAGTAGGTTATAATAGTGGCTACAAGTAAGCTACAGTCATGGCTGTAGGGATTAAAATATTGGCTGCATGGATTATAATAGTGGGTGTAGGGACTATAATAATGGTTTTAAAGACTATAACAGTGGGTGTAGGGATTATAATCATGGTTTTAAGGACTATAATAATGGTTCTCAAGAATATAATAGTGGTTGTAAGGACTACATTGGTTAAATATTAGTGGGTGTCTCCAGTGAATTGTAGTATTATGCCAACTACAAGTATTCCCATGAATCCATTTAAATAGAAACATTAATTTATATACATAATCAAAAATTTCAAAGGCTTAGTTATTTGTGAAAATATAATCATAGTAGTATAACCTTACTTATGAATGGATGAGGGTCAAGTATTAGTTCATTTATTGAAACCATGCTTTATTTTTGTTTTGAAGACTTCCTCAGGGTGGTCTTTTTATTATGGTTGGTGTATGTGGTCTACTATAATATTTTAATGAATATGGACCTCTAATGAGTTTATTTAGTATGTGGGGTGTGTTATCATTCTATTATTAAAAATTGGTTAAGTTAGTTTTTTGCTAATGTTTTGTGTACGTTAAACAAAACTAAGTGATTGAATAAGATCAATCATCAAATATTCGCTGATGCAACTGAGATAGTAGATTATAAGAGTCCATAGGTTGATTAATTGATAATGTTCCTTCAACCTGAAGGTTGCATTGAATTATTGGCTGTTTTATACCAATGATCCTATGGTGGTTATTACTAAAACCTAACATTTTGTTACAACTATAAATAATGGGATGGTGGTTTCCATGACTGGCCTTGATACCAATCCAATGGATAGGTAGTTGTTGGTAATGGTTTGGAAGTTATTAAGATGGAGGTGGGATATAGTTCCAAGCATGAAGTGTATTTTAAGAAGGAACATTTTAATTAAAAAATGAAAATTAAATAGCAATAAATTACTAAGCATACATATTTTTTAATGCATTGGTGGCGAAAGTCACATTTGAGTTGTACGCAAGTCTTGTTCTTATTTGTCTTTATTTTAGACAACTTGTATCTTGTCCTTTTATGCCAAATTTTATTGGTATTTGCACTTCATTTTATATTTTCAGCAATCAAAAAATAAATAGTTAACACTTCCTCTGTTGTTTGATTTTGAAAAATATGTTCATATTCTCAAAATTATTGAATTTTATTCTTATGATTAGCTATTAGAATAACATCCATTGGTGATCCAAGTATGATTGATAAAATAACAGATGAACTACATTTCATAGTATGAGAGTTAAAAAATATTAATTTTTGTTGGTGCGATTCACCCACCATTTTATATTTGTGTTTGAAATTATAAGTGGGAATTTATGGGCAAAAACCCCCAATGGGGTTGAGTGGAAGAGCCCCCAAAGATAGACACATTTTTCCACTTTCTTAACCTTGAAATTATTCATCAAAAAATAATTTTTCTTCATGCATCATTTGTGATTTTTTAGGTGACTTCTACATCCATAGCATTTGTGGATTTCTAATTTTTTTGGACAATGGTTATGGGTTGATTTTTCTCACAACCAAGTACAAGTCCAATTACTACAATTAATTACATAGAAAAAATTGTTATAGATGGTCATTTCTATTTAACAACTGGTGCAAAAATTTATATAACCACAATATTTACAAGTAATGTTTCCTTTCCATCAAGTGTAATACCAACTACCCAGGTTGATCCTTTCTACCAATAGGTGTGATACAAGAGCATCCAGGGTGAAGGGCAATCCTACATCAACCAAAAATATACTATCTTAGGTTTTTATTTTATTGTGTTTGTGGCATTGTTTGATTAATATTTTTAACCTTTGAGAATGGTGTTTTAAAAGTATTCTTTGTCTTCAATAAAGTGTGAAGATATTTTATCTATTTGTATTAGTGTGTATGGATAATCAAGACATGGAGATTTGCTAGAAATGGTTCTTTAAATCTAGTAATAATTATATGATGATTTTTTTTAATATAATATAACACAATATTTGTACCAAGTTATTTACCATTTAGAGTTACCATGGAAATGTACTGATCATTTCTTTTAGGCTATGCCTACAACACTTGAAAAATGGTTCTTGACCTTAAAATAGAGATATGTTAATATTTGGGTTACCAAATTTTGAGAGGTGATATAAAAAATAGTCCAAATGATAATTTTAAAATTTCAGCTCAATTGGATAAGTAGTGGAAAAGATATGATAGTTTTTGTAATTGTTGTTCAGTTAGAAAATGTATTTGTCTAGTTTGTAGATGGGTCATTACCTTATAGAATATCTATGGTAAGATTTGGGTTACCAAATTTGGATATGTGAATTTAAATTTATCCTAAAAGGTGTTTTTAAAATTTTATCTTAATTGGATAAGTATCGATAAATTTATGATAGTTTTTATAATTATCGTTTAACTAGAAATTCATTTGTCTAGTTTACAGATAGTTCATTACCTTACATAAGATCTTAGATAAATTTTGGGTTATCAAATTTTAAACAGTGAAATAAAATGTATCCTAAAATATATTTTCAAAATTTAAACTTAATTGGATAAGTAGAAACAAAATTATGATAGGTTTTATATTTGTCATTTAGCTAGAAAGTGCATCTATCTATTCTGTAAATGGTTCTTTACCTTACAGTAAAGCTATGTTAAGTGTTGGGCACCAAATTTGGAATAGTGATAAAAAAATTAGTATAAAATATACGATTCAATTTTTAGGCATATCAGATAAACTATGGTAAATATATGGTGGTTGTTTAACTGTTGTTCAACCTAAAAATATCACTTGACAGTTATTGACTATTACGTGTTGATCTTGAAAATTGAAGGTTACCTAAATATTGTATGTTTTTTGTAATTTTAGATAAGTTAAATAGACACCCCATGAATCTAGGGATTTCATATGAACACTCTTATTTATTAATAGAGGTTAGTTTATGAAGGAGATCAAGATGTGTGGAGTAGGGGTAGAGTAGGGTAGAGCAAAATAAGGTTATTTTTATTTTTCACATTTTGTCTAGGAAAATAAACCTGGATGGTAGTGTGATGTAATGTAGATGATCTAACTATTTTAATGATTTAATGAATGATAATTTAAATGTTTGAAGTATTTTTGATGTTTTCATGTTTGATCTAAATTTATATCTTGGTATGAGTGAATATCTAAGCATCATAGAATTTAAGGTTGTGCTTAGGTGGATGCCATGTCTATATTTGAATCATTTAGTATCATAGCCACACTTTTTATTAATGAGAAAAGTGTGCGTGAATAATAATCTAGTTGAGTCTATTGGAAATTTTTGAAAGAGAAGTTTTCAATGTGGGAGAGATGGCACGTAGAGGAAACATTGTTAGAAGAGGGGGAAGGCCATGAGGACCTTGAGTTAAAGATTTGGTTGAGATGATGAGAGGAATGCAAGAAAGGTTGGATGAAATTAAAGAGAAAAAATAATATGAGCTCATGGTGGAGATATGAGTGAGGATGATTAAGAATAATCTCAATATATTGGTGTGGAGGACATGGACAATAAAGCTAAGACCATATTTTTCATAGTTGTGGCAAGGTTTGGTAGTAAACCAATGATAGAAACACGTTACTATAATGGGAGTTTGAATCTCAAGGAGATTATAGATTGGATAACATATATGGAGAAGTATTTTCAGTATGGATCTATGGAGTAACACAAGATGGAAAAGTTTTCTTGCATAAAGCGAAAGAGCCATGCTTATTTATGGTGGGATCATGTGAAGGTTGAGAGACAAATGAAAGGTAAGGAAAAGATAAAATATTGGGATGGGATGGTGACAAAGATGAAGGCTAAATTTATACTTTCTAACTATCAAATGAGTCTTTTCAAAAAACTATAGAAGTTGAGACAAAAGGAGATCAACATTAAATATTACACCAAGGAGTTTTATAGACTCACTATAAGGACTAGACATACATAAGATGATCAGGACAAGGTGGAAAGGTATGTGAATGGACTATGTTTTTCCATATAAGATGAAATCAATGTTTTGAACTTGAGAACTATAGAGGAATTCTATCAATGTATGTTGAATGTAGAAGAGAAGTTGATAAGGACACAACAAGTGAACTCTAGAGGTAGAGGAAGGTCTTCAATAAGGTGAGGATAAAAAAATGATAGAAGAGGTCAATAAAATAATGTGGAGAGGTGAGTAGTTCATAAAATTAGAATTAAGGCTAGAGAAGAGGATACTCTTATAGAGGAAGAGGCTTTTATAGATGAGGTAGAGGTTGAGGTTTTTGAATTAAGTATTTTGGGTGTAATAAATATGTTGGTCATAAAGAGCATGATTATCTATAAAACCCTCCAAATAATAGTAAGAGATATGAAGGGGCAACTCATATAGATTTTGGAGATGAGGAAAACATTGGGTTTCCAATACATATAGATGATACAAAATAAAGAGAGGTTTTGTTGATGAATAATGTTATTGAAACTAGCCAAGGAGGTGAATGAACCAACATAGAGAAAGATTTTATTCCAAACTATTTACAAATATGAAGGTAAGTGTTGCAAAGTTGTGATTGATATTAGAAGCATAAAAGATTTTTTTTCTCAAGAGATGGTGTAAAAAATTGGGCTAAAGTGATTGACATATCTTAAATTGTACAAGGTTTCTTGGTTGCTTAAGGGGCACTAGGTGTAGTGAATGAGTAGTGTACAATTAATTTTTATATTAGTTTATATAAGGATGTGAAATAATTACCATTGATGTATGTCATGTGATATTGGGTAGGCCATGGTAGTTTGATAGTACATATGTGCATGATGGAAGAGAAAACACCTACACCATTATGAAGGATGGCAAGAGATTCACATTGAGTCCATTGAAAAATAAAGGAGATGAGGTGCATAGTAGTTCTAAAATGATGTTGGTATTAGGTAAAGAGATTTTAAAGGTGGAAAAGGAGGATGAAACATGTTTTTCACTAATTTCAAATCCCATACAAGTTGTGACAATGATTACACTAAGTAACCTACCTATTAAAATTCAAAATATGTTAAAAGATTATCTTGATATTATGACAAGTGAATTATAAAATGGACTACCACCTGTAAGGAGCATTAGTCATCATATGGATTTAGTGATAAGAATAGGTTTGCCCAATAAATCAACCTATATGTTGATTCTAATGAAAAATGAGGAGATACAAAAGTAGGTGCAGGAGTTGTTGAGGAAGAAGTTAAGTCGAGAGAGTCTAAGCTCATGTGTAGTTTCAACAGTGTTGGCACCAAAGAAAGGTATATAATGGAGAATGTGTATATTTTCATGTGTTATAAACAAGATCATCATTAATTATAAATTTTCATTTCCAAGAATAGATGACTTAATGGAGTGGAGCAAGGTACTTCACTAAGATATATTTGAAGAATGGGTATCAACAAATCCACATAAGACAAGGTGATGAGTGGAAAATCATATTGAAGATAATGACATGTTGTATGAGTGGCTGATCATACCATTTAGTTTATCAATTGCTTTGAGTACATTCATGAGACTCATGAACAAAGTGTTTAAGACTTTCACAAGTAAGTTTGTGATAAAATATTTGGATGACATTATGATTTTCAATCAATCTAATGAGGAACATTTGAATTTGGTTTTGGATAAGCTAAAGGAAGATAAATTGATCATGAACTTACAAAAGTGAAACTTCATGCAAGAGGATTTAATATATCTAGGATTCATAATATTAGAAGATGGGTTGAAGATGGACCCTGAGAAGGAGAGGGTAATGGCGGGTTTATCTTTGCCAAAGAGTATGTTTGAAGAGTGAGATTTCCATGGGTTGAAAATTTTATACTAGAAGTTCATCAAAAAATTCAATGATATATGAGCACCCATCATGGAGACTATGAAGGGAAATAAGAAGAGATTTTAATAGACTATTTCAATAGAGAGTAGCTTTTAGTTTTTGAAGAGAAAGGTGACAGAATAACTAGTGCTAGCCTTAATAAATTTTATAAAAGTTTCTTAGGCTGAATTTGATGCAAGCAAAACAACTATAGGAGTAGTGTCAAATCATGAGGGTAATCCCATTGCCTATTTTAGTTAGAATTTGAATGAAGCTAAGATGAAGCATTTAGTCTAATAATTTTATACAATAGCCTAAACTCTCAAGAAGTGGTGACATTAATTGTTACCAAAGGAGTTCATTTTGTGTTAGAATTTTAATATGCACTCATACAGCCATAAGAACACTCCTGCACACCATTAAAATAGAGAATCCATCATTCCTACATAATAATTAGACAAGGAATTATGCACAATCAATAATATCTCATTATTTTTTCATAAAAAAAATAATATCTATAGCTTCCTCTTTCTACCACCAACTTAGGAGAAACACAAAAAGTGCTTATTAAATAGACTAATGAGTTGGTTTCACAACAACTACTTGGTTTTTATGATTAAACCAAATATAGATGGATTGTATAAATATGTGCATAATAATATATTGTGCATACACATATAGAAAATAATCTAACAACTAAAACAAACTCCTAATGAATCTTAACTCCATGATTGGGTGTGAACATGGCTAAGAAAAATTGGTTTGTAAATAACTCAAACCACTAGCTTGTGTGAACATGACCAATCCAACACCCTATCTTAAGCATATAATAGGGAGTGAGATAATAAAAAGCAAAGAGACTAGATGGGTCCTATTAACTAGACTTGATTAAGTACCCATGTACAAATACATAGTGAAAAACAAAGTTTCCCTATGATAACTAATCCATCTTATCAAATACATGGATGTCAAGTTACTATAATTTCCAAGTCAAATAGGAACTAGTAATCTAAATGTGGCTCACTCAGTAAAAAATGTTAATCACAAAATTGGGAAATATGGTGACCATCAATGAAATGTGTCACCATAAGTACCCAAAAACTATTGAAAACAATAACAAAAGTGGAGAAGAGGACTTACACTGCATATCATCCCAAGAAACATGACTCAAAATATCAACACAATGATTTAGTAGGTGCACTCAATGGGGAAAAAACTCCATGACTCTCAATATGACTATAAAAAAAGTCCCATCTAACAAACAATATGACCAAGAGTCACAAGTTACTACAAATGCTATCTGTTGAGTGTGGAACCTATTTCAACACCCCTAAGGTTAAAATAAAATTAACGAGGCATTTTTAACATGAAATTTTTACTTTCACAATTGGTGGGGTGTATTTTTTGAGTGCGTCAACTAATTACCACATTTGTGGCACATTTTATGGAGAAGTGGGTGTGATCTAAAGTGGTTGAGAGAATCAGGGGATTATCTTTATCCCAGTTGGTTATAACCTCTCTTATTTGTTGTCATTTTGGTGGGGATATGCTTATCTCTAAGGTATGACACATTTTTTAAGGGATTTTAGAAAGTATAAATAGGGGTGAGGGGGAACACATGATGCATTTCATTTTGTGTCTCATTTTTGGGCTTTGTATTCTCTCTTCAGTCGGTGTGATTGGGTTTGAGGTGTATCTTAGCATCTCAAGAATTCTAGTGTGAAATCAAGTTGGAAAAACTCATCTCTATGAGAGGTTTCTTATTGAGAGTTGTCTTATACTCTTGTTTATAATATTATACTGAGCTTCTTGGTGGACGTAGCCCACATTAGGTGAACCATGTTATATTGATGTTATGTGTTTATTTGCTTAGATCTAAACTTTATTTTATGTCTTTGCTACTATAATTTTGAGGAATGAATTCCATGTTACATGTTATTGCATAATTAATTAATCATTTATTCCTAAAAATTGGTATCAGAGTTAGATTTAGTAGTTTTGCTAAAGTGGTGAATCACAAGGAAAGATGTTAGCTTGAGTGGGAGCTATGGCAGATAATGACAGATCTAGAGTTGAAAAATTCAATGGGCAGAATTTTAGATTGTGAAAGATGTAGATAGAGGATTAATTGTTTTAGAAGGATCTTCATCACCCTTTAATGGGGAAAGTAGACCAACCTTCAGGTATGGATCAGGCAGATTGGAATTTGCTTGATAGGAAAGCACTGGGAGTCATATGGTTGTGCCTTGCATCTTTATTTTCCTTCAATATTTTAGAGGAGATGACCACAATTGGTTCGATGAAGAAATTAGGGGAGTTATATGAAAAAACCTCTACCTCTAATAAAATATTTTTGATGAAAAGGTTATTTAATATGATAATATTTGAAAATGGTTCTGTAACTAATCATTTGAATGATTTTAATATGGTTGTGAGTATCCTAAATTCTATTGGTATTAAATTTGAAGATGAAGTTAAGGATTTATTGATTTTGTGCTTTTTACCAAATAGTTGGGATATCTTGGTTATGGTTATGAGTATGCTATCCTTGCTAAGGGCAATTTAAAGTTTGAGGATGTTATAGGTGTGATTATTAGCAAGTAAATGCAAAGGAAGAGCACCAAGGAATTATCTTCAGTGAATGCTTTGATGGTGGAGACTAGAAGGAGGCAAAAAGATAAAAGCAAAGGAAAATGTGAAAAGTCAAAGGGTCAAGGAAGATCTAATCTAGAGTCAAGATGGTGTGTTGGCACTATGTGAAAAGTGGACACATAAAGAAGGAATGTTGGGAACTTTGGGACAAGAAGACCAAACATGAGGCAAACAAGGAGGTAAATATGAAAACATGTAATGTTAGTCAAGATGTTTTAATTCTTTTCTTGAATAATGTTTCTAAATATTAGGTATTAGATTTAGGGGCTTCTTTTCATGCCACCCCACATAGGCATTATTTTATTGATTATGTTCAAGGAGATTTTGGACATGTTTATCTTGGTGATGATGAACCATGTAGCATAGTAGGGAAAGGTTGTGTTCAATTGAATATGTATAATGTGAACACATGGATACTAAAGGATGTTAGACATGTCCCACAATTAAGGTGGAATTTAATATCAATGGGGTAATTAGATAGTAAGGGTTGTTTGGTGATGTTTACAATAGACTCTTGGAAAGTTAGCGAGGGTGATCTTGTGGTTGTGAGAGGTAAGAAATTTAGCACTTTGTATTTGACTAGTAGTGGTGATCACTATAATTTAATTGCTGTAGATGGAGATGCAACTTTGTGGTACTACAGACTCAATTATATGAGCCAGAAGGGAATGGAGATCTTGAAAGACAAGTTGCCTAGATTGAAATAGGTTGATTTTGAATTCTATGAGGATTGTGTGTATGAGAAGCAAAAGCGAGTTAAGTTCTTGAGGGTTAGACCTGTGAAGAAGGAGAATAAGTTAGAGTTGGTTCACTTGGATGTATGGGGGTTATCTCAAGTATCTTTTATTGGTGGTTTAAATTATTATGTTACATTTATTGATGATGCAACTATGAAAGTTTAGGTTTATTGCATTAAGAATAAATATGATGTGTTTGAAACATTCAAGAGATGGAAAGCTTTGGTTGAGAATGAAATAATTCTCAAGTTGAAATGTCTCAGGTCAGACAATGGAGGTGAGTATTGTAGCAAAGCATTTGATGATTATTGTTCACATAATGTAATTCATAGGTAAAATATGGTTCCAGGGATGCCACAGTATAATGGAATGTCATAGAGTATGAATAGGACAATCATGGAGCATGTTAGGAGAATGAGGTTGTATGCAGGGCTGCCCCTAATGTTTTGGGTAAAAATAGTTAGCACAATGGTATATCTAATTAACAGAGGACCTTCAGTGCCTTTGGATGGAGGCATACCTGAGGAATCTTGGTCTAATAAGAAAGTTAATTATTCTTTTCTTAAGGTCTTTGGATGTGAGACATTGTTCATGTTGCCAAGAAAGATAGGACCAAGTTAGAGGCTAAGTCTAAGAGATGGACCTTTATTGGTTAAGGTGAGGATGACTTTGGTTTTTGGGTTTGGAGTCTTAGAGATTTTTTTTTTCCAATTTAGTGATGTCATCATTAAATAAAAAGTCATGTATAAGGATCAGTTTTAGGAACATGAAGAAAAAGAGTACATAGTGTTGGATGATATTATGAATGGTAAGGTGTCCAAGGAGATAGTTTAGGAGTCTCCTACACAGGAACCCAAAACTATTGTAGTAAGAAGGTATTCTAGGGTAAAAAGAGATACTAAACATTTTCCCCAATATTTTAGTTATTTATTACTTATTGACAATGGATAACCAAAATGTTTTGAAGAAGCAATGTAGGTGAATTCTAGGAAGAAGTGGGATCAAGCCATGGAAGAGGAACATAGTTCTTTCTAGGTGAACTAGACATGGGATTTCATGAAGCTACCCAAAAGGAAGATAGAATTTTAGAATAAGTGGGTATACAAAATCAAAGAGGATGGAGGAAGGAAAATGTACAAGGCCCGGTTGGTGGTCAAGGGGTTTGCATAAAAGAAAGGTATTGATTTTAATGAGATTTTTTCTCTTGTTATTAAGATGAATTATATTTGAACTGTGCTTGGTATAGTTGCATTAGAGGATTTGCACTTAAAACAATTAGATGTGAAGACTGTGTTTCTTCATGGTGATTTGGAGGAGGAATTACATATGGAGTAGCCACAGGGTTATGAGGTTGAAGGGAAGGAAAAATTGGTGTGCAGACTAAAGAAGAGATTATTTGGCATGAAACAAGCTCCATGGCAATGGTATAAGAAGTTTGATAGTTTTATGTTGGAACAAGGTTACTATAGGTGTCATTCTAACCATTACGTTTATGTCAAGAGATTTGAGTATGGTAATTATATTATCCTATGCTTGTATGTAGATGGCATGTTGGTTTCAGGAAAGAACATGAAATATATTCATGTACTCAAGAAGTATCTTGGTGATTCCTTTTTTATGAAGAATTTGGGTGTAATGAAGAAAATCCTTGGTATAAGGATAACTCAAGATAGCTAGGGGAGGAAGATAATCTTATCCCAAGAAGAGTATGTGAAGAAAGTTTTGGAGATGTTTAGTATGTAAGATACTAAGCCGATTGGGACTCCTTTGGCAGGCCATTTCAGATTATCAAAGGAGTAGTGTCCCAAGACAAAATAAGAAAAGCTAAAGATGTCTAAGGTACTTTATTCATTAGTGGTTGGTATCTTGATGTATGCTATGGTTTGTACTAGGCTAGATATTACTCATGTAGTGGGAGTAGTAAGTAGGTACATGAGTAATCTAGGTTATGAGCACTGACAAGCAGTGAAATGGATTCTTTGATAGTTGAGAAGAACCATGCATAAATCATTATGTTTTGGTGGATTAGATACCACTTTACATGATTATGTGGACTTGGATATGATTGGGTATGTTGATAATAGGAGGAGTATAATAGGTTATGTATTTACTATCAAGGATACAATGATTAGTTGGATTTACTAGATGTAGAAGGTTGTGGGTTTACCAATCATAGAGGCTGAGTACATTGCTGTTATAGAGGCTAGAAAGGAGATGATTTGGTTACAATAATTATCTAATGAGTTGGGTCCTAACCAAGAAGTTGGGGGATTACATAGTGATAGTTAAAGTGCTATACATTTAGCCAAGAACTTTGCTTTCCACTCAAGGATGAAGCATATACAATTGTGGTATCATTTCATTAGGATAGATTTAGAGGAAAACATGGTGCAGCTTGAGAAGATATATATGAGCAAGAATCCTATGGATATGTTGACCAAGGTAGTCACATTGGAGAAGTTGAGGTTATGTTCAGCTTTGGTTGGTCTTTGCAAAAATCATGGAGTGTTATATTTTGTTCAAGGAGAAATGAATTCCAAGTGGGAGATTATTGAATGTGGATCCCATTTCAACACCACTAAGGTTAAAATAAAATTAATGAGGCATTTTTAACATGTAATTTTTACTTTCACAAATGGTGGGGTGAATTTTTTGAGTGTGCCAACCACTTCCCACATTTGTGGCACATTTTAAGGAGAAGTGGGTATGATTTACGGTGGTTGAGAGAATCAGGGATTATCTTTATCCCAATTGGTTGTAACCTCCCTTATTTGTTGCCATTTTGGTGGGGAAATGCTTATCTCCAAGGTATGATGTTTTTTCAAAGGATTTTGGAAAGTATAAATAAGGGTGAGGGGGAACAAATTATGCATTGCATTATGCATCTTATTTTTGAGCTTTGTATTCTCTCTTCAGTCGGTGTGATTGAGTTTGAGGTGTAGCTTAGAATCTCAAGAATTTTGGTATGAATTCAGGTTGGATAATGTTATCTCTGTGAGAGGTTTCTTGTTGAGAGTTGTCTTGTACTCTTGTTTATAGTATTATAGAGAGCTTCTTGGTGGATGTATCCTATATTGGGTGAACCATGTTATATCGGTGTTATGTGTGTATTTGCTTAGATCTGAATTTTATTTCATATGTCTCTACTACTGTGATTTTGAGGAATAAATTTTGTGTTGCATGTTATTGCATAATTAATTAATCACTTATTCCTAACACCATCAAATATGACATCTATGAAATTATAAATGCAAGCTCCAAAAAATAAATCTACCTAATAAAGAGCTCATACACCAAAGGAACATCAAGAGTTAGGAGAAGTAATGTATGGTCAAATAAGTTGAGTGGTGGAGGAAGCTCACCTATAGAGTCCTCTCAAAGAACATTGTAGATGCTACCAAGAATGACAAAAAATACACCCTAAATGAACATGAATGGTGGATGAAGATGGCTACGTATGAGTTGGTGTAAATTCCATAGTATAAGAATTTGAGGTAACATCTAGAAAAGTGTTAGGTGGATCATGTTTGACCAATGTAATCTCAAGTTTCTTAGGTATAAGTGAAGGTGTGGAATATCTCGTAAGTAGCTCACTATCCTCATGAAGAGTGGAACAAACAAATAATGGATCTCTATCAAATGATCCTAATGAAACATCTACATCATAATTAATGCTATGTCGTGAAGTCCACATAATAGGTTGTATATGGGTAGTAATCCCCTATAGATGCTTACCAATGCCCATAAGTTTAGTAGTGTGAGCCTTGAAATGAAGCATGCGAGAGACAAAAGTAGTGGTATGATTATCAAAAGAAGCATGCATATATGTAGGTGGAACTAGAGTGAGATGCGTAGAGTGTGCAAAAATAGTAGCCACAAAAATATAATCTATAAAAATAAAAGTAACATGAACAATGGGTTGCTCTTGATATGGTGAGTCATAATGTAAAATTGCATCAAGTGGAGTGTACCGGATTCAATAACAATACATGATGGACTAGGAACAATGGTATGAATTTCCAACATATTAGACTGATGTTGTATACCAACTAGTTTCTTAGGTAGAGAGCATATGATGGCATGTTTTTCATGAATCAAGGATCATAAAAAGGAATTTTTATTCTCTATTAATTTGTTTACTTATTATAGTGCTATAAATGAGGTCATAATATTAATGGGTTGCTCAAGGTTTGGTAGGGTACTATCAACAATCACACTAAAATCAAGAATAGGAGTAACAATCATAGTAGAATAATGTGTATTAGTAGGTATATGAGTAGATATACCTCATCCAAGTGACCACTAACAATCAAATCTATAACATGATCAATAGGAAGACGTGGTATAAGTGTAACATACGTAAGAAACAAGTCCTCACAAACAATGGAAAGATAACAAGAACTAACAAAAGGAGGAGTTGCCAATGTTTCCTCATTCATATCAACATCAAGAATCACATCCTCAAAAAAAGCTAAATATTGTGGAGAAACATCAATAATGTCACCAACAAAAAATCCTCACTATGAGAGGGAGGATAAGGAATAAGAATAATTGGAGGTGAAGTGACCTCTTTAAAGAGCTCTGAAATAGTGTCTCAAGCTTCCTTAGGCGATGTGGCATGTACAATGTGAGACTGTAAACTATTATAAACATGGAAGTAAATAGACAAAGTGTTTCATCTTTTAAAATTCAAGCTAGACAATATCTTTCTCATTTAAAAAATTAGGAAAGTCACCAAGCAAAAGTCTCCATAAGCCATATATTTACAAGTGCATCTAAATTTTGGTTTTCCATGTGGTGTATTTGGAAGAATTGAGAGGTTCAAACATAAGGGAGTCCATACCTGAAGACATGAAAAATCAATAATGATGAAAAATAGCCAAATGAGAATAAAATTGATCCCCTAGAATGGATGTTGCTTACCACTAAAAATGCATTCGTGAGCACAAAAAATGGCATAAAAGGTAAATTACACACTCAAAATAGGATGTTGGACTCTGCCAAAAATGTGTCCATGTACAAATGACATAAAAACAAATGTAGCATTTTCTTGAGGGGTCTTACCTACCTGCTAGACTAGACCTCACCCTCCATCTTTGACTATCGACATGGAAGGTGTGTGGGTGATAAAAGGCAGGGAAAAGATAATTTTATAATGGATTTTTTTTGCAATAACACTGCTCTCAAAGATAAAGTCTCCCCTTTTAATAATTGACTCTTTCTTAAAAGGTTTACCACACTTTAAATAAAGTTCCCCCAAATGAAAAAATTTAGAGTCCACCCATGTGTAAAATATCCCCATTACAAATAAAAGACACCACTTATAAAAATCCCCCCCCACTTATAATGAAAATACTTCACCACTAAAAAAAATGGCCCCTACCTCTTTAATATTTAATTTTTTTTGCCAACATGGATATGTTCAATTTAAAAAAATCCAAAAGATAATATTTATCTTTTATGAAAGTTGATTTAGATTTTAATAACAAAGCAAACATTTGTTGAAAGCTAACAGTGGCAGGCATGAAGAACCTAGTGGGAGGTGCTCATAGGTAATAACTACATGGCAAAAATATATTTTGAAATCTTAGCTAAGTTAAGTGGTGACAAGATCCCAAGTGCCAATGCAATAAATGGTAAACAAGTGAGTCATGGGGTTTTCCTTAATATACAACTCATCTTAATCTTGGATATCTCACTAAGGGTTGTATTGACACAAGAACATCATAGGATGAGATGAATGCCACATGCAAATAGTGAACCTAAAGTTAAGATAATTTTGAGGGTAGGAGGTGTCTAGCTGGTGAACAATGTTATGTTACCACCATTAGGGTTTGATACTATAGCTTTCCATAGAGATTGAACTTATTCATCATGAGTTGAAGAGTGTAATAGGCACTATATCAGTCTTAGATTGGGATCTAACACCCACTTGGGAAACTTATCCAAGATAATAACAATAACTATAATATTTCAAATATCTTCACATTAAATTTCAAGATTTATTTGAGGAGATGAAAAGTTGGAGAATGCTTGAGTCATGAAGAGTTTACTGAGGGATCTATGAAATAGGGTCTAGGAGAGTTGATTCCACCAAGAGGTAAGGCTCAAAGCAACTGAAAAATAGATAACAAGTATATTCACCAAAGTTCAAATATTAAATTCATAGTTTGAGAGATGATTTCATCAAAAAGTGTAACACTATAAATGAATCATAATGAGGAGATAAACATAACATAGGAAGAGTTACACGACTATTAGAGATATCAATATATCTCAAAAAACATGCATCATTCAATATACATAGATGTAAGGTAGATTTACATAGAGGCTCAAAGTTTAGGTAATGCAAAGACAGTTACCTAGGTCATGAGTTGAACAATATTATCTACCATTTTAATGCAATGTGGTAAAGTTTAGAGGGCCACATAACTATGAGGAATATTAAATCAAATAGATTAAAATAAGTCTTTATTTGGATTAAGACAAGAAATGTCTAGTTGGCTTACCGCTCCAAAATACAATGCCAAAAACTTCCCTTCAATTAAGATGATAAGCTTCAATGAAAATAATGTTGTGCTAAAAAAACAACAAAATGAATGCTCCATAAGGAATTTAGATTTGTAAGAACTAACTTATACATATCCTTATATAGATGCAGATAATGCAAAAAACCACCAAAGGATGGATTGTATAGTCCTTTACAGATCAAATAAATAATCCAGATGTTGATCCAACATATGAAAAAAATATATCAATGAAAATTTATGTGAACAAGTAGTGTAGAAACTATCAAAAGACTTGAAATTTTTTTTACCAAAATAATGAAATGACCTTGCACAAAAAATGAATCCAAATAGTAAAAAATCCACCTAAAAAGAATGGTACAACCTATGTATAGAGGATTATGACCAAATTTTAGGTTTAGGGGTTGAGTAATAGTTTTTATATTTAATCTAATACATTGTTAGATTACAATATGCACTCATACAACTGTAGGATCACTCCTACACACCATTACCATAGATAAGCCATCATTCCCACATAATAATCAGATAAATATTTATGCACAATCAATAGTCTCCCATGATTGCCTTGTGAAAAAAATATAATTTGTAGCATCTTATTTTTACCACCAACTTAGGATAATCACATGGAGTACCTACTAAATAGGATAATGAGTTGGTTTAAAAATAACCACTTGGTTGTTGTGATCAACCCAAATATATGTGGATTGTCTAAATAGGTGCATAACAATATATTGTTCATGCACACATACAAAACAATCCAATAACTAAAAAAAACTCTCAATTAAGATTAAATCCATGAGTGGGTGTGGGCATGGCTAAGAAAAAAATAATTTACAAATAAATCAAACCATTAGCTAGTGTGAATATGACCACTCCCATGTTTTGTACATGAACAATCATGATTTTAATTCATAAAAAACCAAGGTAAGATAAATCAATGACACATGAAATGGGTGTATTTTATTCAAATTTATTATTTTATTTTGAAACATAGAAGTGGAAATTCTAATAAGGTAGTGGATGCCTTGATTAGATGAGCTCTTATAGGGAATGAGCTGAAGGTGGAAGTCATTAGATTTAAATCAATTATAGAGTTGTATGAAGAAGATAGATTTATGAGATGCATGAAAAACATGCAAGAATCGAATACATAGATAAAAATATATGGCTAGAATATATGATTCAAGATGGATTTTTGTTCAATGGGAAGAAGTTGTGTTTACGTCAAGGTTTCATGAGAGAGAACATATTGAAATAAAAACATACTGGAGGTATAACTAGTCATCTTGGGTATGATAAGACTTTGGAATAGTTAAGTGACAATTAATATTATCCTTAGATGAGTAAATATGTGAAATTTGTATAGAAGTGTATAGTTTTAAAACATGCTAAAGGCAAAATCCATAATGTTAGTTTGTACTAGCCATTGCATATTATTAATAAACCATATGATGCATTGAATAAAGACTTTGTTAGATTTTTAAGAACAAAAGAAGGTAATGATTCCATATTTATTGTTGTTGATAGATTTTATAAGATGGATCACTTTTTAGCATGTAAGAAGACTAGTGACACCACACATATTGTAATTTTTTTCAAGACATTGTAAGATTGCTTGGGTTGCCAAGGAGTATTGTGTCAGATAGAGATATAAAGTTTGTTGGGAACATTTGAAAGATGATATGGAAAAAATTGGGCACAAGGTTATACTTCAATTAGCCTATCACCCTCAAATAGATGTGAAATTTGAGGTTGTGAATCAAAGTCTTTGTAATTTACTAAGATGTTTAGTTGGTGACAAGCCTAAATAATAGGATTTAATGTTGGCACAAGCTGAGTTTGACTATAATGGCTTATTCAACCAAAATACAAGTTTGGGTCATTTTAAAATAGTGTATGGGAGTAACCCTAAAGTAATATGTGAGTTGAGGATTATTGCTAAGATGAATAGGAGAAGTGCAGAAGGCAAAGACTATGTGTAGAGATTGAATTTTAATTATATATCACCTTAATCTTTTACACTTGGAAAATACCTATCATGGTTGTAACCTTTTATTCTAAGATCTTCCTATTGTTGTAAGGATCATGTTCACTATCTCTTTATGCTAAATTGGTTATTTCTTAGTCTGAAAATATGTTATAATGATTACGATGCCTTATATTATATGAAAAATTATCTAAACTTAATCATTATACTTCTATGCCAGTTTTGGACTTGTACCTATTTTTAACTTCACAAACACTTGCATCCTAACCAAACACCTACGCAAATGTAGGTATTTATTTTCTAAGTGTATAATGCCTAAAAGTCATCCAATTTTCAAATGAAACATATCCTAAAGGTTGGCCTAAGTGATTTAGTGGGAGATATTTTCAAAAGGGATTGGTATATATACAAGATCAACCCTCATCATTCCTCACCTAGAAAATAATGGGAACTCACAAGGAAACTTACCAAGAAGTAATCAATCTAGAATTCAAGTGATAAAACCTACCCTATTCATCCCTATTTATATATCAATCATAGGATCAATATACCCTTAGGTCTGAAGTACTAAAGGAACAACCCATGAGCCATATTTTCCTAGTTACAAGCTAGGTTATTATATGTACTTGATTATCACATATTGCATCCTTATAAACACATAATCCAATATGTAGGGTAGAACTACATAATCATGAGGCCCTCTTCAAAGTGTTGGTTATGTAGGTAGTGCCCATTGATAGATGGGTCCTTGGGTTTTTCTCAACACTGTGTTCCCACTAATCTATTTTTCCCACAATCACTTTAAGGGTAACAAAGTTAGGGTTTTATAATTTGATAAAGAGTGATAACCTATGCACATGGTTTGTATGCATTAAAAAAAGGCAACATAAAACCTATAAGGCTCTAGTTGGTCATATCTAGATCCAATTAATATTCACTGTATACCACTTATGTCTAGTTCGGACACCAATGTTGATGCAACTATCCAAGTTTGATGCAAGTGTCAGAGACCATAGAGTACAAAAAATTCTAAAATATGACAATTGTTGTAAGATCCCGATCTAGTCCATTTCTAGCCTATTTTAGCCTAGATCTACATGTGCATAGTAAACCAACTAATTACTCTTATTTTCAATTCATTACAATATCAATCAATAGATGTACTTTCTTTTTTGGTATATCTCACTATTTAAATTTAGAATATTAGTTATCTAAGTTTGAAAATTAATTAGCCTTCTATAGATTTGTTTATCACCCTTATGCTTATTATTTTTGTATTCTTAATCCTAGATACCCATATCAAAAAAAATTAGGGTTAAAATTTTGGTGAACCCAACCTCTATGTCTTTACATGAAAATCCTAGTGTGCTTTAGGGTTTTTAGGATTTTTATGATCTCTCAATTGTTACAATTTATTTCAAAACTCAAATTTATTTTCCTAAAATCATGTTTGATTTGACTAAAAAACAACTTCATCCTCATAATAACCCTAAGGAGGGTGATAACTACCATCCCTCTAACTAGCTCCATGTTATCACTCCTTCAAGGGGTAAGGTAAATGGTATATGTGTACATGTTCAAACATATTTACCTAGAGTTTGTGATTGTGAGGCACTGAAAGATCCAATCACCACCATGATAAAGTTAATGGAAGAGTAAAAAAGGCAAAATAAATATGTTAGTTCATAAGTGATGTCATTGAAAAATTAGATTCAATTCCTATAAAATCCAAAATGTGCTAGTGTTAATCATGTGTTTACATCTTCCACTAGTAATGCCATACCCAAGAAGGTTTCAATTCCAAATACAAATATAAATAATTAAACATATAGAACAAGTGATTCAAATATTATACCAAAGGCTAATAAGAGTCCAAGTGAAATCCTAATAGAAATGCTTTGATCTAAAGTGATACAACTACCTCCTATACATCCTATAAGGATATCTAAATACTATTTTGCATATCATATAATGCATGAACATTATATAGATTGTTGTTTTCCATTAAATAAAAAAATTCAAAGTCTCAAAGATAGTGGTGATCTTATCATTAATTCATCACTCAAGCAATCTAATGACATTATGAGTACCTCTACAAAAACACAAGTACAAAAATAATAAAATAGGTATCAAAAGATAATTCAGAGCAAAAATAATTACAAGTGCAAACCCTATACAAGAAAAGATTTAAAAGACAAATATAGAACAAGTAATATTACAAAATGATCAAAATCAAAAGGAACAACTACAAAATGCAATTTTACAAAAAGAGAAAGAACAAAATTTGAAATATCTAACTCAAGATAAGCAAACAAGCATTCTAAAAAGAAGTTAGTAACAAAGGATTCTTCAAAGTAAGACATGCCTAAAAAATAAAAGGATACAAATGTGATTTCCAAATATCCAAACATCATATATATTCCATGTATACATGATCAAATAGTTAAGTGTAATACTATAAAGTCTATTCTTTCATCCTCAAATAAAGAATTCAAGGCACAAATTTTATATTTTACTATTGTGCAAGTAAATATACATAACTCAAATCTATCCCATAATGAGATGCAACATTATGACAATAATTAACATACTCAATAAAAAAAACTTTTAAGATGGTAACTCCAATCTATGGTGCAGTTGGATTTTCATACATAGATGAAAAAAGAGGGGCACTGAAATCATCTATAATAATGCATGAGTCATTGACCCTTTATCACTCCTTTAATTGAGGAAGTTCTTAATGGAGTGGCAGTTGAAATATTTACCCTTTCACTAATGAATTTTTAGGCTATCACCAAGTGAAAATTAAAGAGGTGGATGAGCCCAAAACATATTCACTACGTAATGGGTTTTATTTACCTACAATGTCATGTCATTCAACCTGAATAATGTGCTTACCATTTTTTTGTGCATCATTATAACTTATTTAAAGGACTTTATTCACCATTTATTTTAAGTATATTTGGATTACTGGATAATGTATGGGTTGGTAAATGACCATCATGATAGTTTATGTCTCATGCTCAAGTGTTGTCACTAGCTTAATATTTATCTCAATTTGAAGAAGTGCATATTTATGACACCTATTAGCAGATTTATTGGCCATGTAATTTTTAAAGATGACATACTTTTTGACCCTACTAAGGTGGCCATAATTCTCCATATTTATAAAACCAACACTCAAGAGGAAGTGTGTGAATTCTTAGGGCATATTAGCCAATTAGTTCACTATGCCATGATCACAACTCCACTAGAGAAACTTATATGCAAGAATGGTACATTCATATGGGATGAGGAAAAATAAGAGGCAATCAAGACATTGAAGAATAAGCTCAAAAGTATGATAATTCTTTTATAAAAAAATTGGATGACCCCATTTGATGTGCATGTCAACATGTTAGGTATAATGATAGACACTATCCTAACACAACCAAGCGATAAAAGGATGGAGCAACCACTTTAATTTACCAGTCATAAGCTTATAGTAGCTAATTAGAACTACACAACCACTGAGTGTGAGGCACTCACAATGGTGTGAACATTGCATATGTTCTTCTAGTATCTATTGGCTATGTCATATTTATTATTCACTAATTATGAAGCATTTAAGTACCTTATAAATAAGTCATTACTCATGGAAAGATTTGATACTAGATCATGTTATTTAAAGAATTATAATTTTATAGGGTTGTGAAGTTTGGTAAGTATAATTTGGGTCCTAACCACTTATCACACATAAATATAGGTGAGGATTCATAAAAAATAGAGGATGGAATCATAGATTTTTATTTTTATGAAATTCAGTGCATCCTTGAGGATCTTGAAGATATTATTTCTTTGTTCACATCAGAAACTACTCTTGATAACCCTTAAACTAAGGAAAAGAAACAACTAGTTATCTGTGCCACCCCATATTAACTCTTGGGGGTAAAATTTATAGATTGGGGGTGATGAAGTCCTACATAGATATACTTTAGAACATTAGCACCCATGGGTGTTACATGAAAGACATGAAGGTGTTGAAGGTGGTCATTTCATTGGAGAATTTAATATACATAGGATCTTACTTTTTGGTCTATGATGGCCTACCTTGTTTCAAGATGTCAAAGAATATGTGAAAACATGTGATGTTTGCCAACAAATTGAAAAACCCACCCACTAGGATGAGATGCAATTCATCCACATCCTATCCAAATAACCCTTTGGAAAGTGTCCTATTTAAGGCCCAATCTCTTTGGTTACACATAAGATTCATATGTGTTATGTTATTATCACTATTGGATATCTCACTCAATAGGTTGAGGTAGCACCAAAAAATAATTACACAACAACAACATCTATGCACTTATTATGGGATAATATAAATTTTTGATATATGAATGACCTATAAGCTTGAAAAATGATTGAGGCACCCATTTAATCAATGATACCATACGCATCCTATTGGCATACTTCATGGTTATGCATCATAATATTACCCAATACCATCCATAATCAAATGGGATCATGGAAGATTTCAACAATATTATTAGTAAGACACTAACGAATATTTGTGATGTTTCGGGGAAATACTAGGATGTCCATGTTATGTTGGTGTTATGGACCTATATAATGAGTTATAAACACCTTAATAAGCCCACTCCTTTTTAGTTTATGTTTGGGATAAAGGTAGTTCTTCCCATTGATTTTTTTAGTTCCTTCTCTATGCATCTTTCATGTGGGTCAATAAGAGGATAAAGAGTCACTCAATGCATGCCTTGATGACCTCATGTAGTTGGATGAAATGTGTGTCATGGCTTGATGGATCTAGACCATGGAGAATACCCAATAAAACACTTGGCATGACTAACACATCAAGGGGAATATATTGATTTAAGGTGCCCCTATTTTATGCTATGATTACAAGTATTTGAAGCACCTACGAAAGCTTCAGATACATAAGTAAGGGAAATAAATAATCCATTATATGTTAGAAACTAGTGTGTGAAAGATACACACATGGATGGTAAAATGCTACATGGGAATTTTAATGGGAGCCAGTTTAACCATACCATGCATAATGTGCTTGAACCATGTTGTAATAAGGATTATGTAATTTGTTATTTTCTATATTTTGTGTTTGGTATGATATTTTAGTGTAGATTATGTCTTAATCATGATGTTTATGTATCATAGTGTTTGGAATAAAGCACACAACCTCATCTAACAAATCATATTTATAGGCGAGTCTTGATGTGCACTTTTTGTAAAAGCTTATATCTTAATGATTGTCAAATTTGATCAAAATTATATTAAAAAAACCTAATGATATTACACCTTGAAATATTCAAAGGAACATCATGCTCTTCGTATGTGGTAGATTAGAGACTTGTCAATAAAAAGGTACTTACTGTGTTGGAGGTCCAAGCTTAAAATTTGGTGTGGTGTAGGGGTACCCAATTGTTGAAGGAAAAAAATAATATTGGATGTGCATGAGATAAATTTACCAATTATCTAGATACATAAAGATATTTGAGGGGTAAGGAAGTGTGCTAAGAGTGAATCACAATGCCCTAGAAAGCAATACATGGAAAAGACTTGTGGGGCAAAAAAGCATACTAGGAGTGGAGTGCATCACCCAAGAATGAAATAAAAATGATTAAGGTGAAGGTTACACCAAAACAAGATCCACACAAGATGACATCACTAAATTAATTTTTTTTAGCTATCTTGTAATTTTTCTAGCTATCATATATGAGAATAAATACAAATGCTAGTCGAGCAACTAGAGTAAATGCAAGTAGTTGGAAATGTAAATATATATGGAAGTGGTGAAAAGAAGTGACACTAAATGTTTCTAATCTATATGGCTTATAGTATTAAAATAATTTCATTAGGTAATATAAAAACAATAATTCTAGTCATCCTCCTCACTCATCACTTTCAAATAGATTTTGAGACCCCACAAAAGTGGTTTGCAATCATAAATTAAAGTGGAAGAATTTAGGACCGAGGTAAAAGATTTGAGACATTTAAATCATTGAAAATACATTACTCGAATATTATACATTGATTGTAAGCACAACACAGTTGAAAAAGTGAACTAGGAAGGAGTTAGAGGGAGTCATAGGGTTCATAAGATGGGCTATGCCATTAGAGCTTTGAGAAGATCATAGTTAAAGTACCTTCTTATTTTTAGTGGTAGGGAAGGTAGGCCAAGATTAGGAGTTTTAGGGGAGTAAATGGTCCAAGGGTGTGTATAGGAGGATTCACACCCATGACAAAGAATAAGTATAAGGAAATGGGTTACCTAACACCTAGAACATCTACTATTAGTAAGTGCATGTGTTTAGATGAGGCAATGAGAGATAAACTAGTATACATCAAACAAGTCACTACTGAAGAAATGTATAAGTCAGTAAAAGTGGAGTCATTAATGTTCATAGAGATATATTATCTATCCATGGTGTTGTGTGGGGAAGAATAGGAATCTAAAGTCATGTAATGTGAAGTTAAGGATTATAACCATCGAGGGGATAACAAAAATATAAACTTGAGAAATGACTACATGATAGATACCAATAAAAAGATTGCATATGGAATTATGTTGTTGGATATAATGATAATAATCTCACACTTTTTTTAGAAACTATTTCAAAATACTTGGTCCTATATTCACCATTCAAGAACAATTTTTATTTCATCAAAAATTGATACAAATGATCTTCTTACATTTTATAGACCTTGTCACATGCTTCATTTTATGCAACCACCAAGTTTATTTTCACTTACTATTGTCAGTAGCTTTAACCATTTGAATGATTGATCTAACAATACCAATAAGATAATTTTATTTTTATGACTTTACGATCTTAGTTTTTAGTACCAACAAACTTCTTCAATCACTCATTCAAAATTTTAGTGAATCTATTCTCCATGCACTTCTGAGTCTTTACCTTGATCACTGAGTCTTTATATTAAATATTCTCAATTTTATTTATGATCTTCTACAAGTAATTTTACATAGTTATTAAATTAAGAAATATTATAGTTTAATGACAATGAAAATGGCTTTGACACACACATATTAAATCTATATAAGTCTTCCATCACCATTAAAAACCATCTAATTTTCATTCAATTTTTATTTTTCAATAACAAGGTAAAAAAAAACCATCTCATCTTTAATGCAATGTCAAACTATTTTATTATGTTGATTCCATATTTTGATATTATTTCTTCACCATTTATTTGATATTTCATCATTCCACACACACATTAGATGAATTTTAGAAAATGACAAAATACTAAATAATGTGTTTAAGATAGGGGAATAAATCAGGGTTCTGACTATACAATTTTATTAGGATCATGAATCAAGAATATATTCCTAACTCAAATATCAAAACTTTTACTGATTGCTCCCATACCCTTATTTTGTGCCTTATTTCTTGATTTTAATGCATGGATTTCTATAATTTTGATGAAATTTTCCTGTTAGCATTCATTGTATTTTATTTCAACTTTGTGAGTGGTTTAGTTCTTTACATACCAATTCCCCCTTTTTATTTTCCTTATTCACTATCAGTTTTGTTTTTACTAAAGAAAACATAATTTATAAAATACATTTGTCTTTATCAAACCTGCATGTACTTTATCATTGAAATGAAGGGCATTCTTAGTATCTATTCACCATACCTAGCATGATATAAATCAATTATCACCTACATGTATTTATGATTACATGAATTCAATGGAGCTTGTCTAATTCTAAGCTGAGAGCTTAGTAACCTGCCAATCAGTTTGCCCAAAGCTTTATAATATCACCTTATATAATGTCAAATAAAACAAAAAGACATCAATAAAAGCCCAGTTCCAACCTTATTCAAGAGATACGAGACTAATAATAATCTTCCTCACCAATTTGAGAATACAAATGCTACATAAATTTTTTAATTACCTCGACCCAAACAAACATCCATAATTTTGAAAACACATATTTTGATATTATTCCTCGTAGTACGTTGAAAGCTGTGTTCATTCTATTTAAATACTAGTTTGAATGTCTTCTATTTATAGATAAGAAAACTATCCCTTTGATAGATGTATATACTTCTCATAACTGATTATTACTAAATGAATTTATTTCAACTGCTGTTCAAAAAATACATGAACATACCTTGGTTATTGATTATTCCACCAAAAGGACACCTCCAAGTCAAGGTGAATATCTCTCTTCAATAAGTATTCATAGTTACAAAATAACTTGGTGAGAGTTAAATCTAATTGAATAACATCTTAAAGATGTTGACCATTTCAATGATTGTGATCTCCAGGTATTATTGGGAGAATGGTTTATCTTGTCAATGGCATGCTCTTAATGAATTGACTTGCATATAAAATAACTTCTTTATTGAACAAACGATCTTATTTATAGAAGTTTAGGCCTAAAGGCCTTTTCTCTCCCTTCACCATTTCATTTAACTAATGATTTGACCTTATATAGGTTATCTTGTTTTATTTGGTTCCTTTTTACTTGGTAGAAGATAATCTACTTTCAACATCTTTACTCAATGTAGGATTCTTCCCCACTACTTAAGGACTTATTATTACATGCCTTCTTTAGCTCAACATAGGTTGAATTTCTAGTACTTAGGTAAAATTTACTTTTACATAGGATAAAGGATATTTACAACATGTTATTAAACCTTTGGGACAAAAGTTTATACCTTTACGAGTGACCATATACCTTGCAAGCTTATTCAAATATTAAAACTTGGGAAAACTCAACTATGCTAAACAGACCTGTACTAAAACAACTAAAGCATTCAAAGGTTCTTATTGACTTTCAAGACTCTCACAAGGCTATAAAAAAGTGAAATATGAAAATTTACATCATGAACATAGTCACATCCTAATGCTCCTACATCATATAACTATTAATCAATCATTAGAGAAGGTGGGAGTACTATATTTATTTGAGTTCCTTTATTTTGGTAAGCCAAACCAATTAGTGAATTTTTTATTATCATGCATTCATGTGAACTAGTTCTATTTTTCCAGGCATAAAATTAATATATCAATAAAGCATATTAATGAATCCATTGGATTTAATTGTTTAGGAAAGAACACTAGACAAGTGCTTGCTGATACAACTGAGGTAGAGAGGGTCTCTTAGATTTAGAGCTAAGAGAATTAAATGTTTACTTTTCCTATATAAAAAGTTAGTAATAATTCAAAAAGGGTGTACACATGACTCGTGAGCATAAAAATAGTTGGGGCCAATAGATGGGGTGATTCATGAATAATTTATCTATTTTGTACACCAAATGGCTAAGTGTAATTTTTACAACATCTCAAAGTTCATTACAAACTCTATCATTGAGGGTGTAGAGAAGTCACACAACACTAGTGAAGCCTTTAGGTAAGGGACCATTTTTATCCTATTGGTAGTTGATGAGATTGGGATCCTTGATGGCTATGGTGAAAAGGTCTAATCTTACCATTTGGAGGAATTTTTTTTGGCCAGGAGATACCATAAGCACATGTGTAGTGGTATATATGGAAAGCAGTATAAAACTAAGATGGAGATGTGGTTTGAAAACATGGTTCTATATTTTTGGAATGAGTGGCACATCCCAAGAAATTTGTTGAGTGTATGCCTAAGATGGGCATATTTTACCATAATGCAACACTACAGTCTTACCAAAGTTTGAATTATAGATAGAAATATCTTTAGGTGGCTGAAGGAACCATATTTTTTCAATGAAAACTACCTTTTTGATTGTCACAAGGATGGTCAATGCACATCATGTCTCAATATATGTTGAGGGTATAGACACCAATTGGCATACCCTAAGGATAATGCTGGTATATCTAGGTAAGGTTTCACCAAAGGATGAGGAGGACTCAAATGATGACAATGCTATTGAACTTGAACAAGAATTAATAATAAATAAAAAATTACATAAGTTGGATTATGTGCTGAAGATGAGGCAAAAATATGGAGGTTCAATAGTGTGTAAATAACATGGTTCATTAAGAATAATTCAAATAAATGGAATTTTGAGGTGTTGGAGGCTCCACTTAAGGACTCTTAACACACCGAGCTTGAAGAAGATACCATTCCTTTACTAAAATGATAGATGCAAATAGTCACTCCTACACCACCTACCATGCAATCCTCTACCAAGCCATCACCCCTATGAGAACCACATTGATCACTTAGTCCCCACTTAAGGACACCCAAGCTCCAACACCAAATATAGGACTAGGTAATGGTAGTGATTTATAAGAGCAATCATGTGTCTAGGCATAAGATAACACATAAAGGGTAGGTGGGGAAGATACATTGAGTGTGTAGGAAATTTAGATGAATCTCAAAAAGGGAGTTGAGTTTGTGTTGAAAACCCAAACAAAGATGCAAACAATTCTAAATGTTCAGAGTGATGTTGAGGTAATAAAAGGGAAGACCAACATACATGATGAAATCAAGGTTGAAGAAGAATAACCTAGTACCCAAAGTGGATTGAGGAAAGATAAGGGTGAGCTTTGTGTGATTGGTGAATAATGAAAAGGAATAGGTAGATCTGAGCTTGAGATGCTCAAAATTGAAACATTAAAAGAGACAAGGTTAGACAAAAGAAAAGGAAAGGTTATCGAGTAAGAGCTCAAGTAATCTTTAATTTACAAAGATATATGCCAGCATAATTAGTGTAAAATGTTGAGGAGATTAGTTTCTAGGATAGGGTTCACTAGAAGACCATATATGTAGACATCTACTTGTGGTGTTACGACCCCTTTTGGGTTTCATAAATTAAACCTATTTTTTAAAAAGTCCCAATGGTTTACTTATAAAATCATCCATAACTATTTGTAAATTCATTGTTTGATTAATAAATGTATTAAATGTAGGATTGTATCAACTCATTAGTTAATAAAATGATCCATTTAGTTTTCAAACAACCTATATTAGATTATAAGATGAATATTTATCATAAAATGAATAGTGTGAAATAATCAAGTACATCAAATCATTGATGTAATGCACAATACAACTATGAATACACATATAGCCAATGTTGTCATAATATTAAGAATTAATTACAAATCTCACACAACCACTACTATGTTGAATATCCATCAAATAATAATGTACTACATATTAAATTTTAATACAAAGTCAAATATATAATATAACATGTACACCAATACAAATGAGCCACACAAATAACTCAATGATCCAAATATATAGTCATGAGTATGATCCCAAATGGTTGAATATCTTAATAGAGGGAGAACATCATCTAAGTACTTTAACTCCAACCACATACCATTATCTTACACACCTCCCCACTAGGAGTGGCCCTTCCCTTCATGGAGGGGTAGATAAGGACAATGTGAATATCAAGAAATAAACTAGAACCCATGTGTGTAAAATCATTAATACATGCATTAGTCACATAGACCATGGAAACCAATCCTCTATCTAATATGACATTAGCAAACACATGTAAAATATAAAGTACAGTGAAATGACAATGTCTCAACTATAACATTACTTTGTCCAAAGTTTTTATTATAGAAATGAGATTTCACATGGATTTGAGTCAATTCCACTCACATATACTCTCTTCTAATGAATCATAAACTATTAGATGATATTAGGGGGTAGATATATGAGTTTCAAGATGGCACACTCATATATCTATCATTAGTTATGATATAAAACATGCCATTGATTTCTCATAAATAAATCATGGTATAATAATAAAAATTATAACATACATCAGTTTATGTTATTATGTAATGAAAGGTACAAACAATCATCAATCAAAAATTTCTTTATTTCAACTCATGAAAGTCATATATAGGTTCCTCTACATGCAAACCAAAAATGCGTAAAGGCTAAAACAAGAATGCAAGAACACTATATCCATACAACATATCTTTATTTAAACACAATTCATATATATATATATATATATATATATATATATATATATATATATATATATATATATATATATATATATATATATATATATATATATATATATATATATATATATATATAAAAATGATGGTATAAAACTTAGTCAACATTTTTTTAGATTAAGGTAAAAACAGGTTTTGAAGGGACCTCAAAACCCTTTGACAGAATTAAAGAGGTAGATCAATTACAAGCACCAGGATAAGCAATCCTTAAGCCTACTAAAAACTAGCAGCAAAATCAAGAAAAAAACAGGGGCAACATCATTAACCATTTTATGTTCCGCCCCCTAAAATTCTAAATAAAGATTTTCTATCTATTTTTGAGAGGCAAAATCCAGAATTGTTGCCTGCCTACCATCAACAATATTCTGCTTACTTTCTAATTCTCTATTTTTCTTTGCGGATCTTCTTCCCGATCGGTCTGGAGAGCCAACATCCGGTTTCATTTTTAAAAATTGTTCATCTCCTTTTCCAGATTTATCCATAGTAGAAACCAGGTGTTTAGCCTTCATTTTCTGGTCTTTTTTACTGCTTCTTGTTTCAACTCCCTTTGTAATGGTCTTTTTTTTCAACTCTTTTCTTTGGTTTGAAAAGTGCTTTATGCTTTCTCCATTATCTTTTACTTTTAGCACCTTCAGAGGGTAAACATTCTTAGCCTGAATCACCTTGGTCTTAGAAAAAAGAGGATCATCCTCTTCTAATTTATTTTCAGCTCCATCCAATAATTTTCCTTCCTCTAGTTCATTTTTGTCTTCTACATCTCCCCAGCTGTCTTCTATCTTTTGATAGCCAACGATTTGTTTTGTTAAATCTATCAACTCATCTTTTCTTTGTTCAGGATTTGTGGTTTCAGATTGTAGCCCATAGCCTTCTTGCTCAGAATTGTCTTTCTCAACCACAAACTCTTCATCCACATCTGATTGTGGAACTTTGGGTTCTTCAATAGAGATCTCTTTCTCTTCCTTAGCATGCAGAACTTTATTATCTTCATTCTTATTTAGTTCTTGTTGATTTTTTTCTTTGGGTATCCATACTTTCTTGTGCTGAACCTTGGTTTTTGTTTCATCCAGAACACTGCTTGAATAATTTTTCCTTTTGTAAGGACAGTTTCTGGCCCAATGCCCCTATTTTTTACAAGCATAGCAAGAATTGGGAAAATATTCAAAAACAAACCTTTGAGTTTTTTTGCCATGCTTAGAAATTAAATCCACTTTTTCTAGGAGATTATTCAAATCTTCAACTTTAACATAGAGTCTGGCATGTTGAAGTTTGGATCTGGTAACCGTTGCATTATCTAATGCCACTAGTTCACCAAAAGAGCTGGCTATACCTTTAAAAATGTCCTCATGCCAATATTCTAAGGGAAGTCCAGGAAGTCTTACCCAAATGGGAGTGTTTAAGAAGAAAGAATCTGATAGGTCCATGTTGCGCTCCCATTTTTTAATGGTTAAAGAGCATTTGCCAAAAGACCACGGTCCTCCACACAGAACCATATTCATGTCCTCTTTACAGTTGAAATTGAACAAAAAGAAACCATTCAACATAGGAGCCATTTCAACATCTCCTCGAATAACCCATTTCCTTTTAACCATCTTGGTAAGGGATTCTATATCTGGTCTTGCCCCTAAAAATTTACCCACTAGGGTGAATTCCAAAGAAGACACAGAAAAATCAATTAAAGGATCTAGGATAAATACTTGGAACTCACCTTTCTCCCAGCATGATTTAGTAATAACCGGCGGGAAGAGAAGTTTTTCATTGGGTTTCTTGCCAAACAGAGAGGACCACTTCTTTTGTTCTGAGTGCTCTGCCTTCTGCACTTTTGAGAGTTTTTCCTTGTTTAAATGCCCATTCTCTTTCTCCTTTTTAGTCATCTGCCCCAACACAGCAAGAGAATAATCCTGTTGGGAAGTACTGGTACCACAAAAAGGATCCAATCCATTCAAAGGTATTCCAGTCTTTTTATCAGTAGAAAATTCAGATCCTTCATTTTCTTTTTCCTCTCCTGCTGTCCCTCCACATTTAGTACCTCCTTCCTGGTTCTCCACCACCAATTCTCCATTTACCTTCTGTCCTTCATTCCCCCCTTTTGGAAGGGTGTCTTCTATCTGCCTCCCTGCACCTTTGGATTCTGATTCTGGGAGTGCTTCCAGCATGCCCAACACTCCCAACACTCCCAGCGCACCCAGTGCGTCATTCAAATTTTGAAACCATGCGCTGCGCGCCTTTCGCCTTCCGCCTTCTGCCTTCAAAAAAACTTAGTCAACATTATAAACTAATGAGTCTAAAAATAACTCATAAAATTAATTTTATTCTATACTTAAATGACCATTTATCCATTCTGAACTTATTCCATCATTTCATTAATACACAAAATTCTTATATTTTAGTTTAATACACATGTATAGCCTATTATATATATATATATATATATATATATATATATATTAGCTCTTCTTAAATTTAATTTTTCAAAACCCTATTTTCTATTCAAACAACCAATGGACAATGAAACCGAGCATGTGTGTAACAAAAATTGAATTTTATATGTAATAATCCTACACTAAAACCCTAAGGATTCAAGTCTATAGACCTTAGGATGGAACTTAGTTTCATCCTCAACCTTATAGAGATGAGTCTAAGCCATATTTAGGAAGAAAATTAGGCATGTATTTTAGAATAAACAAACACTAAACATTAATAATTAACAATTGTGTTAAATATGTTAGCATAAAACCTTTTTAAAATCATAAAAAGTGGAAATATTCTATGTTTTATTTTATTCTTGTGAATTTGTAATGATGGGAAAGATCCATTATTGGTAGGAAATTTAGATGGTATAGGGATTAGGCATGCAAATTTTTTTATTTGGACTTAAAAACAAAAAATGGTGTACTATATGAAACCAAAATGGGGTTCTAACATGTGGCATGGCATGAAGTAGTGGATGTGAAAGAACATGTGTTTTTCCTTTGACACATATATGGATGAACCCATGCTTGAATTTTCCACATGTGCCATGGAAGAACAAGATCTTGGCACAACCCAAGGGGATTGTAATATTATATATGTTGACCCAATTAATCTTAATGAGGTTGAGGCTAGAAGCACATTACTCAAGTTGGTGGTAGAGGTAAATCTCTAAAACGTTGCCAAAATTAAGGGGAAAAAGGTGCATTCAATGCAAATAGATTAGAAACACACTCAGGTGGAGAAGAATATGGCTACCATGTAACTAAAAATGTTAAGGCTTTGCTAACATATCATGAAGGAGGAGCCCAGCCTCTTGGATAGATTAGACCTAGAGGGAATTCAATTGGTAGACAAAGTAGGTGTATTAGTGGACCACCTATTATAGAGTAAAAAGGGAAAATGGGGAATAATGAGTTCAAATCAAGTTTTTAGGACAAATCAAGGGATGTGAGTACATATTAAGTAATCTCACTTAGATGGCTATTGCATTTTAACAAAATTTATTAATTTTTCTTAGTAGAGTTTGGTGATCATGGTGAACATGAACATGGAACAACATGAGAAAGATGATTTGGTTGTGAAAATTTATATGAATAAATAAAAATATGAGATAAACCAAATTTTAAATGAGGTATAAGACATCAACAAGAAAATAAGTGTGAGCCTATAAAATATAGATGAGAGCTTCAATATTTTTCAATGCCAAATGGGTGATGAAGAAAACACACTATAGGATATGTTCAAAGAGATGAATGATAAGGTCAAGGTGATAAAAGGATAATTTGAGTCCTAAGATAAGTATACTCAATTTAAGGGCTTAACTGCATGGATCTATAACATTAAATAAGAATCTAAGGTTATGCTCACATGCTAGAATAATTTTGATGTTGAGTTAACAAAGAGGTGTCAGAGTTCCTTGTTGGTGTTCAAACTATTGGAGGGTTATTTGAGGGTGGCAAATTGAGTTAGTGTGGGGTGATGTTGGCACACATTTTTATGACTTTTGATAGTTTTGAAAAAGTTAATCCTAACATTAGAGGGCATCTAGTCCCAAGAGAGTGACATGTAATGAAAATCCAAGTCCACATGCACACTTATGCAAAAACAAGTAGGCAAATAATGGGAGTAACAACCTATCAACATGATTGGTGGGAGGTGAATAATGGAAGTAAATACCTATGAATTTTTTTGGTAGTCAATTTAGATACAATGAAAATGGTAACTATTTCAACCTAGCATGCTAAATAGGATGACACATTAATTGCTAGTTAGTGGTAGTTGAGCAATCTCATGGCACATAAAGCCTTTGGAAGGATATAAAAGGTAGATAAATGGTTTGTAAAAAGAGATAACTTTATCCAGGGTTGAAATGCTACAAAATTAAATAAAAATTTGTATAACTAATGTCAATGTTATTAATGTTATAGTTATCTTTTTTTTGTTACCATGAGATGTTGCCTTTACATTTTAGAATAGTTTTAATATTAAGAGAAGTTGTTATGATAGTTGTTTATGTTTTTACATTGCTTATATAATTAAATATGCATAAATTTTTTAATAACCAATGTTCATTTTATGCATAGTTATTAACATGTTTTTATGAGTAGTACAAAATATTTATAGGTATCCTCACCTGCCTGAGGGTGAAATTGAAACAAATGTACTATGTAATCATTTCCAACTAACCCTAACCCACCTAGGTATCTCATTATATGTTGTGGGTGAGTGCACAGGGTTATATTGTGTGATATGTTGGCATGGTATATTTTATTTTAATATGTGCGTGTGGTTTAGGATTAGTGTGTGCATGTATAAAAGCATCCACACATTATTCCTGCATAATGGGAATCTTGTCACGATTTTCACTCCTAATCTAGATTATGCCATGACTTCAGCTTTAGCTTTGTCTACGGATTCAACTTTGGCTTCAAATATTGGTTACTCGGTCTTGGTTTTTTGAATTACTTGCTTGTAACCTTATTATTTGTTATTCCCATTCCATGAGTATCATCAACCTCCTTAGTTCAATTTATTCATTTTCACACACGTTTTGGTTTTGTGCTCCTTTACTTAGGTTTAGTGGCATCCTTGTCTCTCTTTTAATATTTATTCCCCTTCTAAAATTTTCCTTTATTTTTGCTTTTGTAGGAGTTATTTTCTTTGATTATCTTGGTCACATTTGACATCTAGGTTCTGCAACAAAAGATAATTCCTAGGAAGGAGTTATGGGAGATGGTCAAAGAGACATTCTATGTCTTCAAAAATTAAAAGTTTAACCCAGATGGATTTTTTTGTCATTTAGGTATATTTGGATTCATCCTTTGTGTTATTAGATAGAAAAATCCCACAACTATTGTAAGTCTTTGATATGTTTCTATTCTTGTTCTTGGTTGGTTACAACCACTTCTTCAACAAGTTGAAACATTAGTTCTTTATGTCCTTATGAATATAATCAATTGTAAATTGGATTTTTAGTCTGAATTAATTTTATATGATATGATTTATTTAAAGGTGAGGATGTAAAAACATAATATAGCTATATTCAACTAAGATACACAACTGAAAAGAATAACATACATATAATATAAAATGTAGGTACATACCTTAATATCACAACAAGATATGCAATAAAAACAACTTTGAATTCCTCAGGGAAAGCTATATTATGATATTCATAGTTTAGGGAATCCTTGACACAAAAACACCCTTCTTTTGTCCTTCAAAATGTTATATAAATGAAAAGATCAAGTTGGATGCTAACTAACCTCAACCATCCCCGCCAACATAACTAAGATGCATACCTATTACTAACCCAAGTATGTCAAAAAGAGACTAACAAAACATTTTAGTTACATTTATTGGTAAATAAAAATTCAAATGAACTACATACTAAAATATTGAGGGATGAAAAAGAGAGAGGAGATATAAAGAGAAATGAGGGGATCCCTAAAGCCATAAAACATATAATAAAGAGGGTAAGATGGTGCCACATAAAGAAGTATATAAGAAAAACATATGAACATAGTGTGAATAATTACTTAAGCTAATTGGATGAAACATATGCACAAAGAGACACTAAAATTAATGTAATAATAAGCCCTGTACCAAAATTATGTGTTCTTAGACAATCAATTTTGCTACCATTCTTTTTTATAACAATGTTTTAGTATTATCTTGTGTGTATATGTCATCACCTTGAATTAATGACTTATTAGCAATTTTTTGTCCATATTATTATTATTTTTACAATATTATAGTCTTATTTTCTTTTATTTATCATTTTTTTTCATATTCATGTGGTGCTTATGTGATTTTTTTCTATCTCCTTTGTTTACTTGTGTTTGTCTCTTTGTATTGGAAAATAACGAAGGTCCATCAATCCTAATTTGTGCAGGATTGGTATGCCCACCAATATTTTCCTTTGTGTTTTTTTGGCCTTTTTATTGTGGTCGTGTTTTGTTGGTATTTAGATCTATTTTCAATTGTTACCCTTTTCTCTTGTTGTATTTTGTGTATCAATAGTTCTTTAATACAAACCTTGAGAAGCTTATATACATAAATAATATATGAGTATTTTAAATCATATTTAGAACCTCCAATTTCAAATCCATCAAGTATTTTAAATATTTATTATTGAGCTTCTATAGAAGTGTATAATCTATTTTCAAGTCTATGCGTACTCTACATTGATTTATCTTTGCTCAAGAAATTTCATCTTCTAACAAAATTGACCTAAGTGAATGTGCATATATTTGCATCTCACACTTAGGGAGAGAAGGAAAAGTTTATTAAATTGAATTCTCCACTCATAATTCTTATGAATTATAGGGGGTTTGATACTAGTATGTGAGATATGTAGCTTGCAATCCCACTTTGGTGGTCTCCTAACCCAACTACTTCTCCAATCTCTATTTTCCTTTAACATCTCATAGAAAAATAGGTCAAAGGAATTAAAGGAGTAAATTAGGCAATTATATCCACCAATTTGGGTAACTATGGGTATTTGAAGGTATGAAATGTAATATCATATATAAAATATAAATTAGTACATGACATAATCAATGCACAAGACAAGTATGAAAATCAAACTAGTTAAATTAAAATCCAACTTAGAGCATGATTTGTGCAAGTGCCGATCTAGTCCCTACATAGTCAAATATCCAAAATTGATATATAGGAAGATACAGATCTACATAGCTTAGATCCACACTTAAAAATCTAAAAAATGATAAGGTGTAGTTATTACAATCATTATTTCTTTCACCACTAATTTTATTAAATTTTTAAATTTTCTAGTTGAAATCATTTAGCCTTTAAAACATATCTGAAAGTGTTATTGTACATTGTTAAATAATAGTCTCCTTAGTGCATTACTTTATCCTTAATTAGTTTATATAACTACACATAAATCTAAAAATTAGGGTGAATCATATTGGTGAACCTAACATTCTTACATTCAACCTAGGGTTTTTAACCTCTTTCCCCTTAGGTTTTGTTTTTCTGATTCATTTTAGGCTAATATTTTAGGGCTTATTAATCTTTTTGATTTCCCCCCCCTTAGTGTGTGGATTTTTAAGTGTTAATCACAATTTGTATTAGCAAAATCAAGGAACATATTTTATCTTTGATGGATGCTAAATTAAAAAATGTTAAGCTTTAAAATGATGAAAAAATTAATCAATGTATGTTGCAAACTATTAGATCACATATAATTACAAATCCTAATATTGTTGATGAAATTTTACATATGGATAAAGAATTGAAAAGTGAAAATGTTTCTCATGTAGACACTTTTACTATTTGTGTTTGTATTCCTACATACACTATGATTTGTAATGAGTCTTTGACTCTTACACCCATTACCACTAGTGTCCATATCACTCAACCTTTGAAAGAATTTGTTAAAAATACCATCATTATTACACATGAGATATTGACTATGATGCATACTATTAGAAGCTTACAAATAATTAAAAAGTGAAAATGTTTCTAATGCAGACATTTTTATGGTTTGTGTTTGTATTCCTATGAAGTATAACAACTATTTCATACTCTACCTAATCCCAACTTTGATACCTATAAATAATACTCATGCATTCAATCTCCTTCTTTGGCCTCTTCTTGTCTGTCAACTTCCTCTAGTTGTTTGATATCATTATTTTGTTTGATCTTTGACCTAGTTTCTTGAATTTTCTCCTTTCACCTATTCACCTTATTCTATTCATACATATCTTTCCACTAATCTTCTCAATCTCCTTGATTGAACTCACACCTACTAGTCTTCACTAGTCCTTGACCTTCTTAAACCAAATCAACTCCAATCTTAAACTAGGTCTCATGAAGTCGATATATCTACTTGGTTCACCTCATATAGGTTAATTAAACATGTTGTAATTCCATTTAGGTCCTCTATCAATCTCAATTCCCTTCTTGTCATACCAAATTTTCACCCTTCCTTCACCTCTTGTAACTATTTTTATTACTATTTTGACCTATAAGACAATGTAATGTCCAAGTTTGAGAAAGTAACCATAATTTATACCACCCTCTATCCTTATTTTTGTCTCCATGAAGTTTAATACACTTAATATTATCCTAAGGGTATTTTCTAGCTTGTTATTCTCTTGAATTAACCCTCTTTAGGCCTATTTAGTCCCTATTGTCAACATAGTTAGCTATAAACCCCCATATAGATGTCATATTGTATTAAAACCTTGATGCCCACACCCATATATCTACCAAATTTTATTGATTTTTGTCAATTAAATCATTTTTTATTCACCTTTTTGTAATTGAACTCTAAACTAGGGTTTTTGAACCTTGCGCAAGCTCGAGAGGCTTTTATATTGGTTTTAATGAACCTTTAATGTTATCAAACCTTACCAAGACCCAATTAAGGTCTTCACCACTTTTTTGAGGCTAATCCAACCATATTTTTCATTCACTCAGGGTTTTAACATATCTAATATCCATTTTGGTTGTATTTTGTGTTTTTTGATTGTGTTTAGTAGGGTATAAGGTCCTGTAACTCAATTTGTTTTCATTTACATAGCTTCTGTCAACATTTTAATATTATTTAATAGTCCATATACATATGTCACTAATTATACTATAATTTTAGGCTCTTTGGTTTATGGAAAATCACATTACACCAATTTACTTACCTCTATGTCTTTAACTTTGTCTTTAGACTGAGAGATCATCAATTGATCCAATTTTAGGGGAATTATTTCTTGAGACATATTGATAAATTTTTAGAGTCTACCTTATCTTAGTACAACTATTCAAAATGTTTTTTTTCCTTAAGTGATTTCTTTTTAATAATGATTGGCAACTCAGAGATACTAAACGCGGTGGTTGTTCAAATTGCTAGTCAATAGTCTGTGCAACTCACAATGATATAAAGATTATATATGAACAAGGCAACTTCAAGTTTGTTCTCAACATGTCATTTCACACAACTAGTCTTATTTATTATTAAAGCTTCAACCTTCCTATCTATCAACCCTCTATATACAACACACAACTATTTAATTCACACAAATGATCTCTCAAGAACACACAATTTCATTAACAAGCTTTAAAACTTGTAACACATTATATTAATTCCTCAACACAACAATACAATGTCATAATAATATACATTTCAAAGATACTATATTTCATTATTTCCTTCTTTTAACATAATACTGTCATTATGGATAAAGTAAAAAGTTCTTGGTGGTTTTCACTCCTTTTTTAGTCTTCTTAATACCTCTACCTTCTCCAAAATTCTAACTCTTCTAACCTCTCTACTCTCTCTAACCTATACCAATGAACCAAATCTTTCTACTTTTAAAAAACTCATTCATATAAGGCAAAAATTACCTTTTTTGTATAACTACCTCAGTGACAACTACCCTCAAAAGAGTTTTACATTTAACATTCTTGATTTAGTCACCTTATGTATGGAAATCACCTTATTATTCACACCTAGACTCACTATATGACCTTACCATAACATTTGAAAACTTGAGAATTCTTGACAAACACCAAAAATGCTCCTAACACTCTAACACAATTTTAAATTTTCAAATTAAGGTTTTGGTGGAAAAGGTTCCCAAGGCTAAGAACCTCCAAACTAAGACACCTAATGACCTGATAACACCTTCTTGGGTCTCTGCAAGACTTATAACATCAAAAAATAGTGAAAAATGATGAAAACATATTTGATTACATGCACTTGTTTGATGCCCCTGCATCATACTCCTGGGGAAGGAAAGAATGGAATTCTAATGAACTGCTATATGTTTCTTTCATTTTTTACAATTCTTATCTTTGGGATCATCCTTTGCTTTTGAAACTCAATCATGATTCAATTTTTCCTTTCCTTTACTTGCTTTCTTTCCTTGATCAAGGACTATTATGCTTATCCTCTACCCTTGATTTCACTCTTGCTTACACCACCTTGCACTTGATGTACACTCTCTCTTGCTCCTTTACCTCTATCATATGAGATAGTCATTCCCCAAAACACCACTATTGTACTTGTACTTTTATCTTCCTCTATCATAATCTTCCTTCTTACAACATAAACAATGGAAACTTCATACTTGGCTACTCCATTTTGCTGTATTACTACCAACATTACTTCTCTTTCTTGCTCTTTGTCCTCCTTTATGAGGTATTCAAATAATTCAACCTATAACATCTCTTCCTTTCTCTCATTTCACAATTCAATGCCTTCTCTAAGGTTTCTAGTTCTGCTTTCAACTAATCAACACTCACATAAACAAATGTGTGATTAGATTTCACATATTTATCCATCAGTTATACCTCATTCTACAACCCTTCAATGAGTTCTACAAACTAATCTATTTATTTGTCCTTCCCTTCATTTATATTGTTACAACTATCCTTTTTCTCTCCACTTAAATTCATCACATCATCCACAAGGCACCATTTATATTCATCATTATGCTGCTAATTCATTCTATACCTCTTTATCTCACTTTTGAGTTGCTTGCAAAGCAACTTCTTTTGTTCTCTTTCCTCTCTATTAAATTTTAGTTGCCTTCTCTTTACCTATTATTTTATTGTCCACTTGAGTGTATTCTTTCTCATCACCCATCCACAACATGGTCTCCCCATTTCTCTCACTTGTTCTATCTTGACTAACAACTCATTCATTTGCTACCTCAACTCTATCATCTCTTGCTCTATCTCTCTCTTCTTCTTCTCCTTATGGTATCTTATCTCAAATTTGCCTTATTTTATCCTTTCTCTATCTTTCCTCATCTTAATGAATATATCTATCAATTTATTGGTCTCATCTAGATCAATACTCTCTGAAAAGCTTTCTCTCACTTGCCATATCATGATCATTCACTTGGTCATTCTCTCTTTATGACCTATCTTTTGGGTCTATATCTTCTCTCTTTTATCCTTAATATATGACTTATTTATCTCTCCTAAATCTCACCTATGATCTATCCCTTGAACTTTATAATATCTATCTTATTCATTCAATCCTTCACTAACTTCAAGGCTTACTACTACTCTTAGTCTTCATACATACTTCATACTATCTCATCATCATAACATAAACAACAAATGAAAATAAAACACAAATTTTACCTTGTTTGATTGATATTGTCCTTTCATCTTCCTAAATAATATTTTCTATTCTAATACTAAATGATGTAGAGTAACTATTGCATACTCTGCCTAATCCCAACTATGATACCTGTAAACAATACTCATGTATTCAATCTCCTTCTTTAGACTCTACTTATCTGTCAACTTCCTCTAGTTGTTTGATATCATTATATTATTTGATATTTGACCTTGATTATTGAATTATTTCCTTTCACCTATTCACCTTATTATATTCATACATATCTTTCCACTCATCTTCTCAATCTCCTTGATTCAACTCACACCTACTAGTCTTCACTAGTCCTTGACCTTCTTTGACCAAATCAACTCCAATCTTAAACCAGGTCTCATGAAGTCAATATATCTAATTGGTTCAACTCACATAGGTTAATCAAATGTTTTTCAATTCCATTTAGTTCCTCTATCAATCTCAAGTCTCTTTTTGTCATACCAACCTTTCCCCCTTGCTTTACCTCTTATAGCCTTTTTTCTTACTATTTTGACCTGTAGGACCAAGTACTATCCAAGTTTTAAAAAATAGCCATAATTTATACCACCATATATCATTATTATGTATTAATTAAGTTTCATACACTAAATATTCTCTTAAGGGTCTTTTCTAGCTTCTTGTTATCTTGAATTAGCTCTTTTTAGGCCTCTTTAGCCCCTATTGCCAACATAGTCAGCTATAACCCTCTATATAGATGCCATACTGTATTAAAACCATAAAAATATTTTACATTATATCCAAATACATAAATATACCAAATTTTATTTATTTTAATTTTTTGAATCATTTTTTATTCACCTTTTTGTAAATGAACCCTAAACTAGGGTTTTTGAACCCTGTGTAAGCCTGAAAGGCTTTTATATTGGTTTTAATGAAACTTTGAAATTATAAAACCTTAAAAATACCCAAATAAGGTCTTGAAAACTCATATAAGGATAACAAAACCATATTTTACATTCACTTAGGCTTTCAACATATCTGATATCCATTTTGGTTATATTCCATACTTCTTGACTGTGTTTGGCAGGGTATGAGGTCCTGCAACTCAAATTTTTTTCCTTTACACAATTATTATCAAAAATTTCATCTAATTTAACAATAAATCTACATATTTCACTAATTATATTATAAATTTTAGGCTTTATAGTAGATGGAAAATCACATCACACCAATTTACTTACCTCCATGGCTTCAACTCTGTCTTCAGACCAAGAGATCATCAGTTGATCCAATTTTAGGGGAATTATTTCTTGGGAATTATTAATCACTTTTTAGAGTCTAACTTATCTCATTTAAACTCTTAATTTTTTTTTCCATTAAGTGATTTCTAAAAAATAATGAAAACTTACCTTCTCTCCTTTCTTACTCCAACTAGCAACTCAGAGATACTGGACACAATGGTTGTTCAAGTTGCTAGTCAATCATTCATACAACTCAAAATGATATGAATAATTTATATGTACAAGGCACCTTCAATTTTTTTCTCAACATTTCCTTTCACATAACTAGTATCTTTTATTATTGAAGCTTGAACCTTCCTATCTGTCAACCCTCTATGTACAACACATAACTATTTAATGCACACAAATGATCTCTCAAGAACACACAATTTCATTAACAAGATTTAAAAACTAAAAAAAATTAGATTAATTTATCAACACAACATTATAAGGGCATAATAATATAGATTTCAAACATACTGTAATTCATTATTTCTTTCTTTTTACATAATACTGTCATTATGGACAAAGTACAAAGTTCTTGGTGGTTTTCACTCCATTTTCAGTCTCCTTCATACTTATACCTTCTCCAAAATTATAAATAAATATTATAACCTCTATACTCTCTCTGACCTCTACCTATGAACCAAATATTTCTACTTTTCAAAAACTCATTCATATATGGTAAAAACTACCTTTCTTGTATAATTACCTTATTGACAACTACCCTCAAAAGAGTTTTACATTAAACATTCTTGATTTATTCACCTTATGTATGGAAATAACCTTATTATTCAAATATAGAATCACTTTATGACCTTACCACAACATTTGACAGCTTAACAATTCTTGAAAAACACAAAAAATGCTCCTAACACTACCACAATTTTAAATTTTCAAATTAAGATTTTGGAAAGAAATGTTACTAAGGCCAAGAACCTCCAAAATAAGACACTTAATGAACTTATAACACCTTTTTAGGTCTCTAAAAGACTTATAAATTTAAAAAAAAGTGAAAAATGATGAAAACATATTTGATTACATGCGCTTTTTTGATGCCCCTACATCATCCTACATCCACTATGCTTTGTAATGTGTCTTTGACTCCTACACACATGATCAATAGTGTCCATATCACTCAACCTTTAAAATAATTTGTTAAAAATACCACCATTATTACACATAAGATATTTACTATGATGCATATTATTAGAAGATTACAAATACATATACATAGTCCTTGATTTTATCAAAATGTTTCTCATGTTTGGGATAATTTAGTGCCTTCCAATCCTATTCCTAAGGGTGTGCTTGATAAGCCTCTTCTTCATGACTCAAAAATTATGAAACTCCAATTATTTTATGGTAAAAATAAACACCAAGCACACTTTCATGCATTTTTAATTTATAAATTATGAAAATTAGGGTGTTATATTATTTAAATTATTCCCTAGTATATTGAGTGATAAAACAATAGATTAGTTCTTTGATTTACCTAGTGGGTCCCTAAACTCATTACCATGACTAGAAGAGGCCTTATTATATAAATAAAATACAAATAAGATAACTATAAAAATATATGAGAGAAAAAATCATCTTAAAAAAGGTTGAGAAGAGGATATAAGTGATTACATATTTATATTTTGTTGTCACATGCACACCTTAATTTATAAACCATGTGATCTTGAAAAGCAACATATATTTATCAATAGTCTTATAGATCATATCAAAGAGAATTTACTTGGTATAATTTTCAAATCATTAATCATATACCTCACATGGCTATTAAATTTATGGAAAAGGGACATGTATGCAAGAAAAACTAGATAGTTCTATAACGTATTATACTTAATAATATTCAAGCTCAAAGAAGGTAATAAACTAACAAGTATGATTGATAATACATTTAAATTAGGGTCATGTCCAATAATGGATCTTATAAAATTACACTAAGGTATTTCTTATCATAAAATGTCAAAGGAGAGGTTTTTAAGGCCTCTAGTCAACTGCCATTTTGTGATAACTGTAACTAGGTCTTATGATTGTAATAATATTAAGAAATTTAATCTACTGAATAACTATATAAGCTAATTTAGTAAATTCACATGCAAAATAATCTATTATTCACCAAATATTGTGGCATAAATAGGGAAGATCATAAGAAAATATGGAAGATATCACTTTTAGATGGTGACAAGACCATGTGATACGTGTTGTACCACATACTCTAGCATAATGAACTATTAATCATGGTGATAATGTATGGTAAACCTATGTATGTTATATGTAGTTGTATGAATTGGCCTATAGTTGTTCTTGGATTATCTTGTGTTCATATTAATGGCCACTATACATTGTGGGTGAAGGCATATCCTGTGGCTCACCTACCTAAACACTTTAGCTTGTCACATCTAGTAGCTCTGATAATAGTGCCTAACTATTGGGCATGTTATGATAGATATCAAAGAGGTATTAGAATATGAATACCTATGGATGTACCTATTATTTGGCCATGGTAATTGAGACCTTGGACTAGTCAGTGATGACAACTGAGAGCAATGAGAGTTATTAATGATAACTGAGAGCAATGAGAGTTATTACTGAGGAGGTAGTAGTTATAGATGTGGATATGGTTTTAGTTGATGATAAGGATGTGGATGTAGAAATTATTGATCCAAAATAGGTTTTATAGTTACCACTATGAGCACCATGATGATAGAGACATTGATTGATGGTAGTGGATACATAGGAGGAGGAAGCTGAGCAAGGAGATCCAACAACATAGGCAACATAGAGTTGGATGATAGAGTATCATATTTGGAGGGGTCCATGATGTGTTTGAGTTATTTATTGTAGTTTTTTAGTACCTTAGAGACATGCTCATGTGGATGTACATGGAGGTCATGCTGATGGAGAGATTATTGTTGGTGATACCATTATTGGTAAGTGTTTTGTTATTGTTTTAAGTTGTAAAATAGATGACTAGATATATACTTGTATATATATATTTGTTTAGCTAAATGTTTGAATATTATATATATATACATTATCTAATGTACATTTGGTTTTTATTTTAAGATACTACTAAGGAAGAGTTTAGATGGGGTGTGATAGTATGAATTGCACATCATGATATTTTGGATGGTGTACTATCACATCATAATACGATAGTTATGACTTATTTTGTTCTACCATCCACTCTAGAATATTATATTTGGTTTTGGTTGGTTGATGAGGCAACATGAGAGATAAAAACATGAGGAGATGCCACAAAACTACCACTTAGAGTAAGAAATGGAGAGATGAGGGCATGGTAGATAGTAGTTGTGAGAGTGCATTTAAACCCTTCATCTTGATTGAAATAGAATAATGATCATGATGTTTATTAGTTTTGATTATTGGATCAAATAGATAGAGATGTATACAATTGATGTCAATGACATGATAACCATTTTGAAGCTTAATTTTATATTTCATATGATAGTATGCATTATAATCTAGGAAGGACTATGATAACATTCATCTGTCAAAATGCGTAACAATTTGAATTCAAAATTAAAGTATATGAAAACTAAAAAAAGAGATGGAAATCTAGATTTAAATGTACAACATAATGCACTTAGAGCAATTATAATTTAAATATAGTTGTTCACAACTCAAAATCATGATATGAATAATCAAGACTCAAGTGGAAGACATAATCTACTAAATTAAGGCACTCAAGTAAAAAATAATCATATCACTAAGTAAACACACAATAAATGAAATTGAGCTAGAATACATTTGATCACATCCAAAAATAATGATTAAGAAACCAAGATTCATCAGGAAGCAAAATGTAACAAGCTAAGGCACATGAGGAATTAGTAAACATTCCACTTAGAAATACACAAATGAAAGAAAGTAAACATTGCATGTAAAAAATCAATGTGTGTGATAATAAGATGTTACTCTTTGAGACCAAGGGTATGATAAAACAATCGTGATCAAATGGGGAATATAAGAATAGGAAGGAAGTGGCCAAGATGACTCCAAATTTCCTAAGCAAGTGGATGTTACCTACATAGTCCCATGGACATTAGACCCAAAATGGACTTTAGGATAAATGTAGTTCTCCCAAGGATTATGGAATAAAATTTATGATAAGTAAAGAGAAATTATTAAATAGAAGACATAGGAACATGTAAACACAAAATGAAGAGCGAGTATAAGGAACGAGCTTACCAAAATGGTAAGAGATATGATAAAAAAACATTGAGAGTATGGGACAAGGGATGTCAGATCTGACCTAAAAAAATTGAATGCTACCTACATAGTCCAATTAGACTTCAAGACATTATAGTTTAACTAGAAATTAAGCATAAAAAATGATAGGTTTGATAGGGATAAAAACATGAACAATTTGAGATAGAATGGTTAAGCTCTCAAAATTGTAAGAGCATGAAATTAAACTTAAAAATATAAAGAGTGTGTTTAACTTGTAAAATAGTGAGAGTGTGGAATTAAATGGCTAGAATTGTTTAGATCACTAGCAAAATGGAAAACCAATTCTAGCACCATGGTGAGATATAATAACAAATGGTAAGATTAGATTGATTAGATTCAATAATAAGGGATGATAAGTGAATTAGGAATATCTAAGGACCATGTCATGTGTGAACCAAATGTCCATTCATTAAAGTGTTACTAAGAGGATAGGCCAAGAGATTTTCCAAAATAAGGATCATAACAAATTCAACTTTCTTATGAAGATAAAAATGGGAATGGAAAAATTAGATCAGATTAGGATGAATAGAATGGTAGGTCAGGACAAGGTAAAATGGTCAACACGATAGGAACATAATGGATTTCAATGCAAACAAAGATGCCCCCATGTGTCAAGGTAATTTTAGATAAAAAATTATTTACACATGATGTCAAAAAATTTGGTTTTTATCATGGAACTTGACCAAGGTGCCACAAGCATGGTTTTCACTATTGGGTAAATTATTTATCTTTCTCTTTTGATTTGATTTTAATTTTTTAATTTTTGGCATCTCAACTCAACAGAGGATGATGAAATACATAATATTTAATATTCGATATCTAACCCATAACAATTCTAAATATATTCTCTACTAAAATTATGTGGTTAATGTAGGTTGTATTAATGTTGTGATATTTATTGGCCATTTATTATGTTTCTTCCAAACCTCTAAACAATCTATTTTCATAGCCTCTATGAAAAAGAGTGCTACTAGGGAGTGTACAAATGGATAGGCATTGGATAAATTAACTAATTGGATAATGAAATATAGGTCTTGAATGAATAATGGGATCAAAATAAAATTTATAATGGTTGGGGGATGAATGAAAATTGGGACTTTTAGTCACACACAATGTTGCTAATTTTGTATTTGACTTGATTTTGGTTGTGGCAGGGCTGATATGGATTTCAATAATGTCTTCATCAACTACCGAGGAACTAATTGGCTTAGTTATTAACACCTCAAAGATGTTTTCACCAATAAAATATTATTGAGATGGTTTTGATTTGGATTGTCTAATAATGCCTTGAATAAGGTTTCACTAAAGGATGTTGATAAATCATTTTGATTATCCCTTAACACCTTAAACAAGGTTTCACTAAATGATTCTAATCTTTTTATCCAATTTATAGTCTAGTTCCTCAAACAAGGTTTCAATATCTGAAGATGTTGAGTTTAGACTTTGGTTATCCTTTATCACCTCAAACAAGGTTTCACTAGGAGATTATTCTTCTACTTGAATGTTGTCCTAGATACCTAGAGATTTTGACACTGAAATGTTGCCATGAAATAAGTTCAACAATGTGTGATTCTATCAGTCCCAATCGATGTTTTTAGGATTTAGAACATCAACATAATGTTTATGATGATTAATGGTAAAGGTATGTATAATTTAAATGTAAGGGGAAAAGGAAACACTATCCTTGTAGAGGCTATAAGGAGAACTTATGTCAATGTTGAAGGAAACATCCTAAAAAACCATAGAAGGATCATAATTATATTCAATCTGATCTAGATGAAATGTGTAGCTGATGTTGTAACATATAATGAGGTATGTTTTTTTTGAAATTGATTCAAACTCAAGTGGATATGATAGAAGTGTTTATCCAATGTCCTAACATCCAATAATGTATTCTAATTTTAAATCTAATTCTGACTCAAGAGGATCTAAACTTGATGTTGAGAATGATGTTGATTATAATTTTGATGCTAAATATAATAGTGGTTATAGAATGGAACCCAATTATAATATTGGATCTAAAACAAAATTTGATTTTGATGTATATGTTGATCCTAATTATGATTCAACCTATGATTAGAAATCTCACTCAAAATATGATGCTGATTGTAAATATGATAGCAATGCTGACTCTAAATCTAATTATGATAAAAAAGGTGATATTAATTTGGATTTAGGCACAAAGAGGGCCTCTTGAATTACATTGTATACAAGTAAATTTTTCACTATGTGCTTGGAAATGAAGGCTTTGGGATGGAGGAATTTTTTAAAATGAGGAACTTTAGAGGATGGGAGAAAACTAGATTGTGGATCATTAATGGGTTCTTCAAAGATGGGGTCATCAAAGAATGGTTCATCAAATATGGGTGAAAATTCATAAAGAGGATCTTCAAATCAAGGCTCATCAAATATAGGAGGATTTTCAAAGGGTGACTCATCAAATATGGGTGACTTAACGAAAACATTAGAAATGAGTGATTTGCCTTGATCTTGACTTGAAAACAAATGAGTATGATTTGGAAAATGATCTTGGCCTATCCCTAACAAGTGATTCTCAAAATTGGGTGTACTTGGTTCTTTATTAGAAAGGATATATAAGGTTAAATTAATCTGAGTTACAATTTGAAATAATCTTTATCTAATCTGAAAGAATGAGTCTATTATATCTTGGCTTATAGATGGGATAGGAATTAATGCTTGATAGGATTTTTGTGACTCAATCATGATATATACACAATCTATTAAAATTTGGACATATGTCTTGAATCTACCACATCAATTAAGTGAATGGCCTTGAATCCTATGATACTTACAATATTCTTATTTTTAGTACCACTTAGGCTTGGGTTTATTTTCACCAAAAGTCTTAGTATGTGGATATAAAAGCATATTTATTGTGACTAATTGGTAAAATATGTGTTATAAGGATTAATTAAATGTATTTATATTTTGACATGAATGTTATAAGTAAAATGAGTGGGGGATGAAGGTATCAAAATGGGGTCCCCTTTTACTAGCATGACCAAGATCAAGTAGGTAAAATTTATCAAAATTTGAAATAAATGGCATTAAATGAATTAAAAAAATGATAAAATATTGAATGAAGGATGCCCCCAAGCAAGGATATAAGTAAGGGGAAAGATTGGATTGGAATTGGATTCAAATGAGAGAAAGAAGGGATGTCATGACTTCATCATTCCCAACTTATAGGTGTGAGAGATTGAACAAAAAGATAAGGAAATGAATTGGAATATTTTTGGAAACATGATTTAAAAAAAGAGAAAATAATGAAAGTGACCTTTAGAACAATTTTATTGAATTTAGAACATATTAATTGTGAATAATTGATTTTGAATAGAGTTGACCAGATTGGACATGAACTTGGATTAGACCTAAATAGAAAATAAGAATATGCATTGAAAATGACCAAAGAAAGATTTTGGAATTGAATAGATTTGATCCAAACACAAGGGAATAAAATATAATCTCTATTTTAAATGACCTTATAACTAATAATTTATGAACAAGACTAGAATAGTTTCAACCCACACAGATAAAGTGACAATACAATCTCAAATAAGAGAATGTGTGGTTTGAGACATAAATTGAATAGAAGTAGTAGAAAGACCAATTCAGACTCAAAATGTGGAAAAAGTAATGGTACACTTTCACACAAAGGAGGTATGAAATGTATAATTTTGACCAATATGGGACATAGAAGGGAACATATCTAATTAAGACATGAACAAAGTAATGGTAGAATTTCACACAAGAAAAAGGGTATGAAACATATGCATTTTGAACAAGTTAAAATGGAACAAAATTTGAATAAAGACACAGATAGAGTAACACATCTTTGTGTAAACATAATGTGACAATGTTTGACCAAATAAGGACTCAATAAAAATTGACTTAAGCTAGAAATTAACACAAGTTTAGGAAAAATCACTGATCCTTCTGATATACTTTTGAGGGGATAAAATTTAAGATTCTTTAAAAGTAATTAAATATTGTAGGTTATTGATAGAGTTTTTACACTTCATTCTCTCAAAAGTTCATATGTAAAAGGCAATATTATAGAAATTTTAACCTTTGCATCCCTACATCAGTGATAATTCTATGGCAAATAAGCTTTTAGTCTAAATTTTCCTTTGGAAAAACTAAATGGTCCCAATATACCTTGTGATACATGGACACTATAGAACTAACCATCAAGTGAATTAAAATATTATATCTTTTTATGAAAGGGTATAGTCCCTTTCAAAAATGTTCCATCCATTAATTTATTATTAGAGTGTGATGTTTAGACCATTGCATTCCCTGAGGACCTATTCAACTAGTTAGGGTAACTACTCAACCACTGTCCCAATGAATAATATGCTTAATTTGTATACCCCATCAGATATGTGGGATTGATAAAAGGGTGGGATATGAAACCCTAGGGCAACACACCTCTAAATAAATTATGAGGACGTGATTCGTAAGTCAAAAATAAAAAGGAAGGTATTGCCATTTTGATTCATGCAACTCCCACTAAGGGTGAACAAAGAGAATAATAGGTAAATCTTAAAGATTTAAAACAAATAAAATATTTAAATTTATGAGTCACACAAAGGGGAGATCATATGAAAAAAAATATCCATAACACACTCAATAAGAAACAACGAATACTTGCACAAAATGAGAAAGCTTTAAACAAATAAGTGTTCTTAGAACCCAAAATGAAATGTGACTTGATTTTTAAGCATTAAAAATGAATTATGTATTGATTGTTAAGAACTAAAAATAAAATATGAAGATAAAATGTAATTTTTTGAATAAATCATCCCACCCTTTTGGAACTTTCAAGAAAACAAGGTTAGTAGTTTTGCTTGGTGGGTTTTTGACAAGCGAAAATCTACAAACAAAATGTCAAAAGCAGCATTCAATATTTTGATGATAAATTATAAATTATTTTTGAACAAAAATTTTAGATATTTTTGATAACACAAATATTCATAACTCTAAAAAAATTTAGATTAAAATAGAGATTAGATAAAATGTTACGATCATTTTACCAACCATTTTTAACCAAAAACAAAATCTAAAATAAAATATGGTAATTAGTAATTTGATCATAAATCCTAAAATATGCATCAATTTTCACTAAAAATTAAAAAATTTATTGATAGAAAAAATTATCATATCCTTTAAAATTAAAAATTAAAAATTAAAACAAATAATAGATCAAAAATTATGAACAATTTCCCAATCATTTTTAGCTAAAGAATAAAATCTGAAATAAAAGTTGACAATCAGTAATTTGATCATAGCTCCTAAAATATATATTAATTTTAAACAAAATTTTTAAATGTTTTTTATAACATAAATCCTAAAATACATTAAAAAAATCAGATTAAAATAGAGAATACATAAAAAATTATGAATAATTTACCATCCATTTTTAGTAAAATTTAGATTTTCTTCAAAGGAAGATTGTTAAAGAGGCTTCAAAGAAAGGTGCAGGTTGCTAGTCCCACTAGGTGTGCCATATGTATCGATAGAATTAAAATTATATATATTTCATAAAGTTTTTAAGAACACAAAAAAAAAGTGATAACAAATACAAAAATTCACATCTAGGACCTTGTGAACTCAACAAATATAAAAGACTACAATGCTTAAAGATATATTGGTTTCATGTTTATATTGATCACATATATCTTGTTTTTAGTTAAATTTAGAGAATATACATGGGTTATACATGTGGATATTACATGAATACTTATATATCATACATTGTGATCAATACTTACATATATATATTTCACATTGGTACCACATCATTATGACTAAGATTTTGGATGTGGTTCATTGCTATACCTAAGCTTATTATAGGTACATCACCTATATATAAGACATATTTTTATTAGTTATTGACAGAAAACCTATGTCTCCTTGAGATCTATTTATATATCTTGTGCATTCAAAGCATCTATTGGGACACATTGTTTGTCCCTCTCACCTTTGAGCTTACTATATAAATCTTCCAATGTTAGGGACAATAAAATTTATTTTCACATGACCCTACATTTACATAAACATATATATTTATACACATACCTCCATCCACACAAGGGGCATGTATCACATTACCTATACTTGAGTAACATTGATACTATATGACTTTTTTTGGATCCACATTACTTATGTGTCTTGCATTACTACACTAATGGGCACATTTAACACTCCACACTATTATCATCTTGGCACATTATGATTTGTCATAATTCCTATATATGTGTTTATATTTTTTTTCTTGTAGAGAGCCCAAAAATGGGACTCTAAGTTTTTTTTTTGTGTTTTCTATCTGAAACCATGAAATACTATTTAAATATGCAAGATAAACTTGCATTAATGGTTATTAATTGTAAACATGCCTATATAATTAACACCACAATTTAGTTTAAACATGATCATATGTTTATATAATCTTTTTTTGACAACCATTGTATTTTAAAATTGACTAAGCCCGTAGTCAATTACATTTGACTAAGCCTGTAGTATTTTCAAATTTTGACTAAGTTCATAATCATTTTATTTTTGACTAAGCCCATGGTAATTTAAATTGGCTAAGCTTACTTGGGTCATGTCCTTATTAAGTGACAACAACAACCAAATGACTAAGGAGGTGTTGCCTTGAAATTTTACATTTCACGATAATACATTAGAGGTGTTTTAAAAATAGGTATGGTAGAATTTTTTTAGAATGAGACATTGACTCCATAGCCTAATAGACAAGGCTTGGGTAGAATAATAAAATCTAACTATCTTTCAAGCTTCTAAATAATGTGTTGAAGATATCTCCATAATTTCTCTTTTGGTGCAACAATATTCTTGTCATCATGGAAAACATACTATGATAGAGAGAAGAGAGAAGTCATAAATTCATTTGATCTTATTGGCACCAGAGTGAAAATTTAAGGTAAACTCAAACTTATCTAAAAGTTATTAATTTTTATCTCAATTTAGAGACCAGATTTGAGAGATGAATTTTAAATACAAATACTTGGTATAAAAAATTGATCTTGAACTTCAAAAATTAAGGGAAAGAATCATAGTTGTAGGTTTCAAGTCATAAAAAAACACCAACAAACTTTTACAAGTCGTGCAAAATTGTTTTTACAAATTTTAAGTCATGTAAGAACACTAATGTACTTTTACAAGTCATGAAAATTTATTTTTGTAAATTTCAAGTTATGCAAAAACACCAATGCACTTTTACAATTTGTGCAAATTTGTTTTTGAAAATTACAAGTCATATAAAAACATCAATGCACTTTTGCATGTGGTATTACCTTTTAAAAATGTTGGTTTCATTTTTTAATTTGTGGGTTTTGCCCAAATTCATGGTAAATGGAGAATGATGGTGGTTTCAAGAATAAATTCATGGTATTTTGAAAATGAAGTGGTTTTATCAATCAAATGCATGGGTTTGAGTGTTTAAAATGTTGTTTTGGTCCAAAACCCATGGTATTCTCTACATAAGTATGGTATTGGTTGGAAGTTTGTAGTTTTTGTTTGTAAAAGGAAATTTTAATGAGAAAAAGTTATTTTGCATGGGCATCTACAACATTAATTCAAGTGTCATATGGATATATGTTGCATATATTGAGTAGTATTTAGTATTGGGTTTTTGGTTGTGAGCATAAGTTATCAATCTAAAATTTTGGAGACCAAATGCAAATGGCAAGTGTAAAAATATTCATGCAATAGAACTAGTAAGAAAACATGTTTCATAATCATTTACTACTCATAATGAAATAAAACCAATTGAAATGACTAATCAATATGATGGGAAAACCCTTTTATTTTGTAGTTTACTTGACATAATTATGCCTATACCCAATCATTATTTGAATAAAAAATATTTCAGTTATTAAATAATTCACAAATATCAACTCATAAAACTTTGAAATTTCCTTTTTAATCATATAAATCTTGGATAAATGAGACAACATTCATTCACGTACTCTAAAAAACAATGACATCAAAATATTATTCACATATAGGTCATCACCTATTATAATATGTAGTGATATGTAGACACTAAATGTAAATTATATAGTACCTCAGCCTTGTACACTTGGCAAATCTATATCATAGATGTACCTTCAACTTCTAGACCTTCTCACTACCAAAAGACTCATATAAACTATCTTTTTATGCCAAATTACTTATCTCTTAATTTGACCAGTGTTGCTATGATGAAATAGGCCTTATATCATGCTAATAGTAATGAAAACCTACTTATATCCTATCTCTACAAATCTGAGACCTATGCCTATTTTTTAGCTTCCTAGACACTTACATCCTAGTTAGATGCCTACACCAATGTTAGTGTATAATTTTCACAAGTGTCCAGTGTACCAAAGTCATAAAATTTACAAATAAAACATATACATGTGGTTGGCCTAAGTTATTTACTATGAGATATTTACAAAAGGGATTGATTATATACAAGATCAACTCTCATTTACTCCTCACATAATAGAGACCTAGCAACTCACAAGGCAACTTATCAAAATCATTCAATCAAGCATTCAAGTAAGCAAAGATTCAATATTTTATATTATTTCCATATTACTGATAGGGAAAATATATCTAGAAGTATGAATTACTGAAGGATCAACCCATGGATCCTATTTTCCAAGTTATAAACTAGGTTCATATTGTACTTGCTTTCCACAAATTACATCTTTATGCACACATAAGCTAACATGTAGGAGAGAGCTACATTATTTTGAGGCCTATTTTATAGTAGTGGATATGTAGATAACACTCATTGATATAGGAGTATTTAGGATTACCTTGACACCATGATCCTTTTAACCCATTTTTCCCACAACCACTATGAAGATGAAGAACTAAGGTTTTGCTATTTGAGAAGGAATGCCAACCCATGATTTATATTTGAGCACACTAGATTAAAGGTCACATAAAACCCATAATATCCTAGGTGGTTGTATATAGATCCAATAGGTATTCTATACTTGACACTTACATCTAAGTTATACATAAGAATTGACATATCTATTTGAGGTTGATGCAAGTGTCTAAGAATACATAGGACCAATTTATAGAATTTGAGACTAGTCTAGATTCCAAATCTAGTCTATTTATAGCTTGTTCTATATTTGATCCACATGTGAATATAAATCCAACTAAGTAGTCTTGTTTTCATTTCATTGTTATATCAATAAATAATTGTGTTGATGCATTGCTTGACACAAACTAACAATTAAGTAAAGGGGTTTTTAGGACCTACCTCTCTTGAAAGGAGGGAGATCCCACAAGGAAAATACCTTCACAGAGTCTAAATGTACCATGTCTTGGTATGCTAGTCTTCACTAAGTTGGTTGATATGGACTATTCCATTTAAGGTTTCTATTTTAACAAGTTGAGCTGTAATTAGCTTTGGCTAAGGCATTCATTAAGAGGTTGCATACTTATTGAGAGATTGCATGCTCATTGAAAGAGTATACACTCATTGAGAGAATGCACACTTTCTTGAATACTTTCAAGGTTCAACCTTTATTAAAAATCAAAATCATTAAGATTTGCTTAAATACAAATAGTTGATTTAGTTCACTGCATTAATAGATGCTATAATGCTACAACAGTGATGAATAGAATGTAAAACAAAAATCAAGATAAACATGTAGCTTTAGATTGATTTTGTTCCTAGATTAAGTGATTATAAAGAAAGTATAAAAGATTAGGGATAAAGAGCCTATTGTCATCATAAATGAATATAAAACCATCTAACTGAGTGAATCCAGTAATATCAATATTTAGTTGAGCTAGACCTAGCACAACTCCAACAACAGATGGAAAAAGAATATGGGGATGTTGACTGTGAGAAAGAAAAACAAAACCTCTTTAAAACATGAAAAAAAAATGGCTTCCGAGTCTCAACAACCTTTAAATTATCAATATCTTCCTTTTGATTAAATTTTTTTGGGATTCATACAATCATCTAAGTGAAAGAAACATTTATGAGGCAAGAAGACTAAAACAAGAATATGGAAAAATTATCCTAGAAAATAATGAAATGTATAAGAAAAAGTTTATTTCTCTATGTCTCTATTACAATTCATAAAGAACCAAACATGTATAACATACTCTAGTTATAAAAATTCTAGCCTTTAACAAAGCTTTCAAAGTCATATAAATAAGAACAAGAGGTTCAAAATCCAAAACTCAAAAAGAGGGAAATTAGATTCACATGGAAAAGTGGTTGAGAATTCAATGTGAATCAAAATGTAGTTGAAATTTTAACTAGACAATGCTACTGCAAACTGTGAAAGTAAATTCTACTAGATAAGTGTGACTAGAAGTGGTTAGAGATGCATTGGGATTGTAATTTAGATTTTACATATCTGATCTCATAGTAAAGACACCTCTTTTCATGGATGATTTTATCTTTAGTTCCATTCGTTAGGCATTGCCAAATATGTATACCATACTCACATTCGATACTGTCACCCAAATTGACTTATAGTTTTTTCCTTTCTTGATCAATTTGCCATTAAAGCACACCTATAATTCAAATTTGATTTCCAGATTAGACACATAGTCCATTCTCAAGATTTGATAACTTTGATAGCTAGATAGTCCATTAACCTTAGGCCTATACTTTACCTTGTTGGCTACATAACTATCTTATCTTTGGTTCATCAGGTCATTACCACACATCTACTTTATGCTCTTCCACTGCTCAACATGAGACTTTTGTGTAGGATAACTATCCTTCACTATATTGAGGTGAGATATTTCTATATGGCATCATCTCACTCATCTATCACTTTATTGTTGTGCTAGGCTGCACAGACCACCCTAGGGCTATAGAACAACATGATTTTTCCACATGGAGTTATCTTGATAACTTGCTTGCCTAGGGCCTCTACTTTGGTATAGATCAATATAAGATAGTGGGTCAATGGGATCATGCCACATGGTAACATCTAACTAACCTAATTTCTTGAATTTTACTGATATCACTACTTCTATATGGATCACTCTAGGATAGTGTATCATTAGGATCATGCCATGTGGCATGATCCTGATAACCTACTTACTTAGAATCTAATATTTATACAAATCCTTTTGGTATAATGATCTTTAAGATGATGCCATGTGGCATCATCTCAATAACCCACTTGCATTGAGCCTTTGTCTTATACATAATCTCTGGGATCAGTCAGTTGCCAAGATCTTGACACTTGGCAATATCTCATTGATCTACTTTCCTAGGGCTTTTTAAAATGGATGAATGAAATGTGCCATGTGGATATCGATAGAATTAAAAAATTTGAATAAGTTTCAAAAGGATTTTTAAAATTTTGAAGTCATTTGGAGTCACAAAATAATACCACGTGGCATCAAGATCAAGATAGATAACTACAAACACAAAATGAAAAGACATAGTCATCATCATTTAAATAAAAATCCAATGGTTAATATAATTTAAATTAAAATAGATTTTTTTGAATTAAAATGAATAAGTCATTTAAATTTAACAAATGATTCTTGAGACTAAGAAATATGTTATCATTTCAAATTAAAATGAAATCATTTTAAAAATAATTTTCAAGCATTTCTAGGTAATTAACTAAGGCAAAAAGTGAACATAAGCAAATTTTCTGAAATTTATAGAAATTTAAAGTGGAAATTGGATAAAAAAGGAGTAGATTTAGAAGAATAAAATAACCCAATTTCAACAAACCCTAGCAATAACAAGCCCATTTTCTAAAAGTGACTAAGTTAACATTTAAACTAAGATAAAGACAGCCAATTCTTTCTGAATTCAAAGTGCCAATGGGCTGGATTGCCAAGATATAAATTGTAAATAGGCTCAATAGAAGCTAGATAATTCCTATAATATCTTCTCATATTTCCCTCAAAAGGGGATTTTCAAGTATCTTCAAGATGTGATTTCATATGATTGAAACCTTTTACCCTAAATCATATACCGATAACTTGACCTAACAAACTTTAGACTTAAAGCTTGGATTGAGCATTTTAATGTGAAAGAGTAAAGAAAATAAGACATATTCAATCACCTAAAAATTATCATCTAGAAAATGGTTAAATTAAATAAGGTTTAAACATGTAGAGAAATAAATTTCCAAAAGGAAGGATCAAACAAAAAAAGGGTCCCCATTTTAGATGAAAATGGGGCGTGTTGTGCGAGTAACAATAAGTTGTACTTACTATTTTTAGCATATCTCAATATTTAAATATAGAATATTATTTATTTGAGTTTTTAAAATAATTGGCTTGCTATAAATATTTTTATCATCCTTATGCTTATTCATTACTATATTCTTAACTCTATGCTATATTGAACCATCTTAGTTTAGGTCTAAACATTTTGTGAACTTGATCTATATGAATGCAAATTTTTCTAGGACATTGATTCTTAGGGTTTCTTATTTTATTCTTGATTTATATCTTTCCTTATTTTTTAAATAAAAACTAAAGAATTCCTCTATGTCCAAATGTACTATTGTCAATCAGACTTGCACCCTTGTGAAGGTAGTTTTAGGCCTTCACAATCTATTGAAATAAGGAAACAATCCTAGGCTGTGGGTGACCTAATCAGTGGATTGAATCTCTAGATTCTAAGGACTAACTCCCTTTGGTGTATCAATTAGGATCTTTTCTCTACAATATAGGCTTATAGAAAAAGAGAGAGACACTTGAACAAAAATCCTATTTAATGATGGTGATACACCTATATTTTTTGATTTATCCACTCAATTTGAGCTCCTAAGAACACTGATTTAGACAAGAAAAGGGCTGAAATTTCAACTCCAATTGACCAATATGAATAAGTATTTTATCAAAATGTTTATCTAGTGATCCAAGCTTGAGGAAAATGAAATAATAGGCCTTATATAAGGCACTAACCGGCCCACTTATATCCAATGTAAACTTAGCCAAGAGACATCAAACGTAGAACATGACCTGCATAAGCTGATCAACTATGCTTCTAGGTAAGAATCAAGACTTGATAAGGAAGAAAAATTATATCACTTATGCAAATCATTAACATGAATACATTATATGAAAATTTTGAAAAGTAAAAATAGTCCTATTAATTTGAAAAAAGGTTACAAACTCAATCTTTGGTATAATTTGATCTTGCCAAAAGAGGGTTACAATTCAAGGCTAAAAAACAAACTTATATAGAAAAGTATACAACAACCTAGAGGTTGGTGTTGAAAATAAAAGAAGAGGTCAACTTTCACTTTAGCCCAAGTCTAATTTCTATTATGCCAAGATAACAAAGCCTTCAAAAAATATCTTCTTGTCTTTTGTCTTGTATGAAAAACCCTTTGGCATTAAAAATGGATGGTGGGCTCAAGCTTGGACTAATCTACCTCATACATGAAATCTACACTAATCTTGGATATATCTTAACTCAAGATTGAATTGATTTGAAGCTGAGCTGGAGCAAGAGAAGTCTTCCTTTACATGGAAATCATAAGTAGATGTGACACTTGATAACTAGTCAACTCTATAAATTAAGAACATTCAACTCCACTTGCATGAAAAAGCTACACCACATCCGAATTTAGAACTTCACTTGAACTGGTAGAAATGTTTGAAAGGCCCAGATTAACAAGAGTGCATGCATGAAATTTTGTGTTGATCTCTCTAATGTTAAATTCCTTGAGTAATTCATGCATTTGAATGTCTATTTTTAGAACTAAAAGAGTTGTGTTTAAAATGGTTACACATCTTAGATGTGTTTAATCCTATTTTATACAACTTCACATGCTATGGAACATGTTAATCTATTTATTGGATATTGAAATCCTTTGCATTTTATTTTTAGTTCTTTGCTTCTATGCATATATCCTATCGACAACTTATTTGGGCTCTTCCCTTCGGCCTTTGATTGTTTATTCCTATGGGCCTTTTGTCTTCAGACAAATTGTCCACAGTTATTTATCTTCAGGCTTATTACCCATGGCTTTATTTTTTTATATTTATAGAGAATTGTAAGTTGTGTATTAAAACAAATGTTCTCAATCTAAAAAATATATAAATAGAGAGGCCATGGAAATGAATTTTAAGCTTGATTTATGCAAAGTTATTATGAAGAATTATCTCTACAATCCTTTGCAATAGACAATTAAAATTAGTTACAAGCTTCATTGATAAGCTAGTTTAGTGATTTGGAATCATGAGATTAGGTTTTATGGAGTGTTCTTGAGACATTGGAGGAGTTTTCCACCTTTGTTGACAAAGACAAGGATGTTTGATCAAGGGAGAACATGATTTTGAGCCACATGGGTATGGTGAATCCATTTGGGAAGGTAATATGATGTTTGCTTTCTTTCATTTGTTTCTTTCTATCATTTGAAATTTCTATAGGAATAGATAGGCTTATTTAATTAGTTATTTATGCATTTTTCATGATTTATAGACTAATGTTTGACTAACTTGCTTTGTAATCCTCTTTACACTCCATAGTATCCAAACTCACCAAATTTTACCAATCAATTTGAGCTTTTATCAAGCCTTTATACTTTCACTGCATCCATTATTTTAACAATACAAATTTCTACGGGTCCTTACATAGTCATGGAAAAAGACATATACATTTATATTATATATCTTTTACAAGTTTTCATTGAAACTTTATATTGCTTTATAAAAACATCTTTACATCTAGAATTGACACAGTTTTATAAGACTAAAATTATAGATTGTAGGGAAACCTTGATGTGGCCATAAAGAATGCTTAGAAATGCATCCAATAATTTATCAACTCTAGTTCAATTAGAAATCATTTTTTTAACAATTTTTTTGATCACATTAAATAGTTACACAGATTTTGCATGTTGTCTCTACACTTGTGCCTTGATTACCTCTATTATGAACAATTCAAAAATCTAAAATTTATTATAGTGATGTGAGAATGGACATGCACTATTGAATAGCAAAGGAGTGTCAGATACAACTCAGATTTTCAAGCCAAAAGATGGACACACACACACACACACACACACACACACACACACACACACACACACACACACACACACACACACACACACACACACACACACACATGTATGTATATGTGTATGTATATATTATATGCATTAATCTCCACTAAATCTGATCACATTGACTCTTTTGTACATGCACACAAATACTTTTAGTTTAAGATCAACATAAGATACCATAATCTTAATTTTTATCTTCTAATATCAAATATGTATTACTTATAGGTGAATTATACAATGGAGAAAATTACACATGTGGCATTTATGCAATTCTTTAGATATCATGACTTGAACAAGTGACTACAATGGCACCATATGCTGGAACTTGAAATTCAATACATGATCTTGATAAGCGGTAACATCAAGAAGCTTGCTTTATTTATCACTCATATAATATTATTTACAAGAACACAGGGCGAGAAGGCCTTCTTGACTCTTTCTAACACTTGTTCACTCCCCTCTTTTCTACCACCATAGATCATCATTATATTGTTCTTTTTATTCTAAATAGAACATTCTATTCCATGGTTGAGATATTCTCTCAACTTACACACAAGAATGAGAACATTTGTTTTAATACACAACTTGTGCATGGCTTATTCAAATCCTATTTTCCCTCCACTAAATCCCATCAATCTTATTTCAACTTAACAACTTGACCAAGAATGTCTCCTTTGGAAAGTTATCTACCTTTTCCTCCTCAAACCTTCTTATTCATCTATATGAGATATTTAATATCTATAAAATAATATTTACAATTCAAGACCCCCTTAGGGTCATCACAACATGACCATACTCAAACTTATTAAATCTATGTCCTTCCTTCACAAGCTACAAATATGCATACACAAAATATTTACATGACAAATTTAATCTCATCCTGATGCTCTTACATCATACTACCCTACTGATAAAATTTGAGCTCCTACTCAAAAATGTTTTCATTTTATTATTTCATCTTTTCCAATTTTTGTGTATCTTATTTACTTGTCTTTGTTTTCTTTGTTCTTGCTTCTTCACTTGCTTGTATTCTTTAAGCTTGAATGGCTCATTCTCCACTTTGAATTCTAGAATAAACTCAAGAATTTATGACTCCATTTTGGAATCAATTTCTTCTAAACCTGCACTCACAACACTAAAAAAACATTAGTTTCAAAATTTTCAGGCATGATGCCTCCTTATCTATATCTTCATCACTCATGAGCTTGAAAGGCTTAATTTCAGCTTCTTTAATAGCGTCTTCATCTCCTATGATGCTTAGATTTTTTGGTTCCTCCATGATTTCATTCCAAATCAAGTCTTCTTCTGTGTAAGCTACTTTTTCTTCATTTGTAGATTTATTTTTCCCTTCCTACTCATGAAACAAAATGACTTACACTTCATCAATATGCTTATCATTTCCACAAGCACTTCATGTGCTTCATCTTCACTTTGGATTTTCATAGATTCATGTAGTAACTACATTGTTTCTTTATACAAATTATAATCTTCTTTTTGTAAATCTGCAGTGCCATCATAAAAAATAACATCCATGTCAAAAGAAAAAGATTTAATCTTTGCAAACCCTTTAACTTCTCCTTCATCTTATTTTTCGTGAAATACACCACCATATTTATGCAATTCCACATGCATATTAGCAAAATTAGTATGAAAAACATAACCACTTTTATCCACTTCATGCTTTTCTTGAATCAACTCTTCATCATTGATGAGATTTTCTTGAATATCTTCTCCTTGTTCCATGTTTTCAAGCATTTCACCTTCCTATGGATAAAAAATATTAATTTCATCATTCTCTTCCACATAAGCATGCTGTTCATGCTTCTCTCTTACTTCCTATGCCTTTCTTTCTTTAACATGATTAAATTTTAATCCCTCAATATGGGCTCCTCCTTTACTAAGTTCAACACCTGCATACACACATGACAAGAAATAATCAGATTTAAACATTTGAGGCTTGTTTACCTCTTTATTTTCCTTCTTAGGTTGCTTTTCTAACATTCTCAACTACTTTCTCAAATGGCTAGCTTCCTTCCACCTTTTGGTTTACTCACTAATCTCCCTGAGAGGCCACCATACTACTTTCTTGATTCTTATCAAGAATCTTTGTCTTGATTCCATCAAGACTTCATCATTGCCAAGATTAGCTTTATCTCAACAATATCTCTTTCTATCTTCATATTGTCTTCTCTATGGCAATTTTCATGAACTAATCCCTTCTTATTTTCACTCTTCATTTTATCTTCTCTCAACAAGTCTATTATACCTTGCTCCATCTATTTTCCTTTTAGTAGATACTCTTATTAACTTGAAAACACCTCACCTAGACTAATCCTCATATGCCTTAGTCTCTTGGTGTACTTGTCTCACCCAAGCCTCTTTCTCCTTACTTGGTCTATTGACAACCTTTTTGATCTCATCTAGGTCGATTACACCCTAGTCTCTTGACCCCTTACTCAGTGCCTAAATGGATTCTACCTGTAATCATCTTCTTACAAGTTAAATCAATAAGATACATTAAATGTTTACTTTTAGCTTGTGTATGGATGCCTTTACTTTCCCTTTTTCCTCTGATTCTAATTAATCAATCAAGCCTCCAATGGCTTAAGGGCTGTACCACTCAACTTCTTACCTCTTTTCACTTGAGGTTTCAATAACTTTTTGCCTCTCACTCTTTATCAAATACCTACAAATTGTCAATCACTGTAACCTATTTCTTAACCAAATCCTCACAAAAAAAAACATACCTTTTCAAAGATATTGTGTATTGTATCTTCTCTACCTAAATCCTTTTATTAAAACCACCTACAACTTGATCACTTCCACAAAGGACTTCCTCCTCCACCTCTTCATCTGCTAGATGTAACCTTCTCACTACATATTTTATCTTTTCTAAATTTTGTTTCAAACTTTATATACACTGTTTAATTTCCCCAACAGCTTTAAGTTTTGATACCAAGTTGATGTATTATAGAGGCCTATGAAAATTTTATCTTCTATTACTCTAAAAACAAGACTATATTTAAATACCAACTCTTACCTATAAAATCTATGAGTCTTTTGTTAACTTCTCATAGCTTTTACCTTATTACATTCACCTCTGTTCACATTTTATACACATTGTTAGGTATTTCTATCAATAATTTATTTCAACACTCTAAATACACACATTATTCTATCAATCTATAATCAAATCTACACACTTTCCAAACATTAGTTCATCCTTATTCACAATATTCTATAAAGCAACAAAATTATATTTTTTTGCCTTCTTACTAGCCACACAATTTCTTTCCTCTACATGTAGGTGCACATTCTACGGGTCTGCTAGGATCTAAATGCAATTAATATGAAAGGAAAACATATTTATTATTAAAACATGATTAACACTTGGAAGATAGTTGACCACCATTCAACATTCTCTTTCCTTCTCAAATTTGACTACACATATTACAAAGGCCGTAGATTTCCTTACATCCTCCATTTCATTTCTAATTCATTTTGTGCCTTATTTTATTATGACTGAGTTATTTAAACTCAATAAAAACCAATAGGTTATCTTTAATGACTTCTTATTCCACTATTTGAATAGGTTATTAAATATTTTTAGAATCTATGATGATCTATAGATTCCATTTAACTTGAGCCTCAAAGCTACACCACTACCATTCTTTTTATCTCAGCTATTTTAATTCAATATGAATCACAATCCATTTTAGTCAAGGAATTCAATGGACTTATAAAGCTTCTCTGTACTTTCAATAGACTACAAATACACATTTATCTCCATTAGCTGTTGATGATTCATAGTCTCCAAACTCACTAAATTTTACCAATCTATTTGAGCTTTCAACGAGCCTTTATACTTTCACTGCCACCATTCTTTTAACAATACAAATTTTTGTGGGTCCATAAAAAGTCACAATGAAAGACATATACAATTATAGTATATATATTTTACAAGTTTTCATCAAACCTCTATATTGTTTTATCCCAAAAACATCTTCACATCTGGCATTTATGTAGTTTTATGAGACTAAAATTATAGAATGTAGGGAAACCTTGATGTGGACACAAATAACACTTAGAAATGCATCCAATAATTTATCAACTCTAGTCCAATCAAAAATATTTTTTTTTAACAAATTTTTTGATCACATTAAATAGCTACACAGAGTTTACATGTTATCTCTACACTCGTGCCTTGATTACCTCCATTATGAATAGTTCACAAATCTAACATTTACTGTAGTGATGTGAGAATGGACATGCACTATTGGATAGAAAAGGAGTCTCAGATACAACTCAAAATTTCAAGCCAAAATATGGACACAATATATATATATATATATATATATATATATATATATATATATATATATATATATATATATATATATATGTATGTATGTATGTATGTATGTATGTATGAATCTCCTCTAAATCTAATTGTATTGAATCTTTCGTACATGCACATAAATATTTTCACTTTGAGATCGACATAAGATACCATAATCTTAATTTTTATATTTGAATATCAAACATGTATTACTTACAGGTGCATTATACAATGGAGAAAATTACACATGTGGCCTTCATGCAACTCTTTATATATCATGACTCGAACAAGTGAATACAATGGTGCTATATGTTGGAACTTGAAATTCAAAACATGATCTTGATAAGTGGTAACATCAAGAAGCTTGCTTTATTTATCACTCATATAATATTATTTACAAGAACACAGGCTGAGAAGGCCTTATTGACTCTTTTTATCACTTTTTCACTCCTCTCTTTTATGCCACCACATATCATCATTATATTATTCTTTGTATTCTAAATAAAACATTATATCCCATGGTTGAGATATTATCTCAACTTACACACAAGAATGGGAATGTTTGTTTTAATAGACAACTTGTGCATGGTTTATTCAACTCCTATTTGCCCTCCACCAGATCCTATCAATCTTTTTTCAATGTAACAACTTGACCAAGATTTTCTCCTTTGGAAAATTATCTCCCTTCTCCTCCTCAATTCTTCTTATTCATCTATATGAGATATTTAATATCTATTAAATAATATTTACAATTCAAGACCCCCTTAGGGTCATCACAACATGACCATACTCAAACTTATTAAATCTATGTCCTTCACAAGCTATTAATATGCATACACAAAATATTTACATGACAAATTTAATCTCATCCTGATGTTCCTACATCACATACCCTTCAGACTTTTTGCTAGTGACCCCTTAGAAAAGTGAAAGTGTCCCTCAAAAAATTGAAAATGGTCATATCATAAATTTTGAAATAGACTTCTCCAAAGGAAAAGAGAACCCTTTAGAGAAGTTGAAAAGGCCTTCAGAAAAGTTGTTTCAGACAAAATGTCCAAAATAACTCCTATGCTTGGATGAAAAACCCGAGGTCTTCTACTTGTGAACAAAAGAAAATTGGCAATGAAATCCTTTGAATAATAAGGGTGGAACTTTGACCCGTGGGGTCATAATTGTCAACATTTTGGCAACTCAAATGAGAAGCATGCCTTCTATGCTTAATAACTTGGCCATAAACATGATATTTGAATTCACCAAGAAATGATAGATCTGATCCATGACTACACACTCTCGTTTGGCATGAGATAACCTTCATATTCCAAAATAAAAGGGAAACCATAAAATAAGAAAAATAACTAACAAAGCAAAATGCAAACATGCACTTATTTGGAATAAAACATAATGAAACTACTATACTTGAATAACACTTGAAGGAAGGTAAACAAACTAACTATGTACAAGGAGCTTTGCTTTTCAATATCAATGTTTTAGATGTATCCCATTAACTACGATTAGAAGCTCCTTGCCATCCATCTTTGCAAGTTGGAAGACATTGTGGGATTTACATCTGGAGATTGTATATGGGCCACTGCAAGGGAATCAAACTTTGTGTGCCTTTTTGGTTTAACTCTATCCTCATCCCACTTGAGGACCAAATCTCCTTCTTTGAAACTTTGTGAAGAAGCTCCTTTTTCAAAAGCTCTCTTCACTTATGCTTGATGAATCTCCATGGATAACATGGACTAATTTCTTATCTTTTTTAGCTCCATAAGTTGAACATACCTGATTTTCATAGGCTTTTTCTCCAACAACTCAAGCTGATGCATTATTTCCAAAGCATGAAATTCAAGAGAAATGGGTAACCTTACTTCCTTACCATATACCAATTTGTATGTGTTAGGGTGTGGAGCTAAAAGCTTCACCAAGGAGCAGACTTAAACAAGTTCGGGTCTACACAGATGCCGGCGTCGGTCAGGAGCGACCGACGTCGGTCAGTTGCAGTTACAGAGGCACTGACGTCGGTAGTAGGGTCGGCCGGTGAAGGTCACAAGCGAACAGGCAGGAACCGACGTCGGTTACCTGTGTGTCCAGAAAGTGATTTTCGTGGATGGAAGCGAGTGTTTGCATGATGAGTTTGAGTTGTAGTCTCAAACTCGCATCTCTATTATTAACAATATTATTTTTAGAGCCCTTGTTCAAGAGGCTTAACTGTTTGTTGTAAGAGCATGCTCAAGTTTCCTATCTCTATATGTAGGAAAGATCTTCTTAGCTTAGATAGCAGAATAGTATGAGTAGAACATTGTGAATGTTTGAAGGACAGTACTGAGTTGCATCAATCCAGGTTGTTGGATTTGATTGTACTTGAGAGAGAGCTCTTGAAGAATAGAGATCTAGTGAGAGATCTTGTGTGCATCTGAGAGAGGTGTGGAAGAACGAAGTTTCTTCATTGTATTCCTATTGTAAAGAGTTTTAATACAAGTTTTCAGGGTGTTTTCTTGTATATCTTGTTCTGTGCTATTTATCATTTCAGTTACTTATCTATCTGATTTATTTTCACGTTTATTGCTTTCACAAGTGTAATCCATTATTGGATTGATCCCCCAACAAGTGGTATCAGAGCCTTGTTACAGGTTCAGAGCTTGATAATTGGTATCAAGTTCAGGTTCACTAACAGGTTGTTCAGATCTGTGTAGTGTGTATTGATTACAGGTTCTCATAGGAGTTTCTGCAGGGATTTTTGTTTGAGTGGGAGAAGCAATGGCAGATGAAAGTAAATTGAGAATGGAAAAGTTTAATGGCAAAAATTACCAACACTGGAGAATGCAGATAGAGGACTATCTGTATCAGAAAGATCTCTACTTACCGTTAGGAGGTATTGCAAAGAAGCCCAAAGACATGGAGGATGAAGAATGGGAAGTTCTTGATAGAAAGGCTCTGGGTTTTATAAGACTGAGTCTAACATCCACTGTGATATCCAATTTATCACAGGCAAAGTCTACGGTAGAGTTGATGACTACGTTAGTAAATTTGTATGAAAAACCCTCAGCTTCCAATAAAGTATATCTTATGAAGCAGTTATTTAATTTGCATATGAATGAAGGTGGATCTGTTTCTACTCATCTGAATGATTTCAATGGTATTGTGAATCAATTAAGTTCAGTAAATATAGTGTTTGATGATGAGATAAAAGCTCTTTTAATATTATGTTCTTTGCCTGAAAGCTGGCACGGCTTAGTAATGGCAGTAAGTAATATTGCATCTGCATCAAATATTTTGAAAGTAGAGGATGTTGTTAGTGTTATCTTGAATGAGGAAATACGTAGGAAAAGCACAGAAGAGGCATCCAAGAATGCTTTAAGTTTTGAGAGCAGGGGAAGGCAGAAAGAGAAGAGCAAGAAAGGCAAAGCAAGATCCACATCAAAGGGGAAAGGCAGATCTAAATCCAGAAATGGCAGAAGGCCACAATGCTGGAATTGTGGAAAGATGGGGCACATAAGCAGAGATTGTTGGTCAAAGCCTAAGGAGGACAACCAGCACGAAGGAAAGGAAGAAGCCAAGATTGCAGGTATTGCACAGGATGCTTTAATTTTCTCTCTGCATAATAATAATATAGAATCTTGGGTATTAGATTCTGGTGCATCTTTTCATGCCACTCCTAACAGGGAATATTTCAGTGACTATATCCATGGAGATTTTTGAATAGTGTATCTAGGGGATGATGAGCCCTGTAAAATAATTGGCAAAGGTAAAGTGCAGCTGAAGATGCAGAATAGCAACACATGAGTGTTGAGAGATGTGATGCATGTACCAAGCTTGAAGAGAAATTTGATCTCTGCAGGTAAGCTAGGTGATGAGGGTTGTACAGTAACTCTCACAGTAGAATCTTGGAAGGTGACCAAGGGTGCACTTGTTATGGCCAGAGGTAAGAGAGAAGGTACTCTCTATTTGTGTAATTGTGTTATTAACAAATCTCCTTCTATATTATCTACTTCAGATGTGGATGCTAAATTGTGGCACTCAAGGCTTGGCCACATGAGTGAGAAGGGGATGTCAATTCTTAAGTCTAAAGGTATGCTTTCAAATTTAAAAGGCATAGATCTAGAGTTTTGTGAGCAATGTGTATTTGGAAAATAGAAAAGGGTTAGTTTTCTCAAAACTGGGTCTACTAAGAAGAAGCACAAGTTGGAGCTTGTTCACACAGACGTGTGGGGACCGGCTCAAGTTGCTTCCATTGGAGGATCACAGTACTATGTATCTTTCATAGATGATGCCACAAGGAAGGTATGGATCTATTGTATTAGAAGGAAATCTGATGTATTTGATACTTTTAAAGTTTGGAAAGCTATGGTTGAGAATGAAACAGGTAAAAGATTAAAGTGCCTGAGATCAGACAATGGCGGTGAGTTCTGCAGTTATAAGTTCAGAGATTATTGTTACATGCATGGAATCCATAGGCAAAGGACAGTTCCAAGGACACCTCAACAGAATGGAATTGCTGAATGGATGAACAGGACAATAATGGAGCGTGCAAGATGTATGAGATTGCATGCCGGTTTGCCCTTACAATTTTGGGCACAAGCTGTTGACACTGCAGTGCACCTGATTAACAGAGGACCTTCTACAGCTCTGGATGGTGGTATTCTAGAAGAGGCATGGATAGGTAAAAAGGTTAATCTCTCATATCTCAAAGTTTTTGGTTGTGAAGGCTTTGTGCATATAGATAAGGAAAATAGAAAGAAGCTTGATGCTAAGTCTATGAGATGCACGTTTATTGGCTATGGCTCAGATGATTTTGGTTACAGATTGTGGAATCTAGAAACTAACAAGGTAATCAGGAGCCGTGATGTTGTTTTTAATGAAAGAGTGATGTATTGTGATCAGCTAAGGAAGTTGAATCAGTCTGAGCAGAGCAATGGTGAATTGGATGAGGTGAAAGTCCAAGATGAGCTCGTGGGAAAAAGAAATAATCACTTACAGGAAAACACAGAGACCGACGTCGGTAGGTTAGGAACCGGCGTCGACAGGACAGACACTGGCGTCGGCCATACAGAGACCAACGTCGACCGTACAGGTGCCGAGGTCGGTCAGGCAGAACCGACGTCGGCCAGTAACAGGTCTTCAGGTGACCGAGGTCGGTCACTGTTAGAGAATTTGGGTGGACAGCGTGTTGTAGACGAGTCTCAAACACCCATCAGAAGGTCAGAAAGGGTGAGTAAGCCTCCAATTAGATATTCTCCTTCTTTATTTTATTTATTGCTAAATGATGGTGGAGAACCAGAGAGTTTTGAAGAAGCAATACAGGTGGAGTCCAAGAGTGAGTGGGAGCGTGGCATGGTTGAGGAGTTGGAGTCCTTAAGAGAAAACCAAACATGGGATTTGGTTGAATTGCCAGCTGGTAAGAGAACACTTAAGAACAGATGGACCTACAGGTTGAAGGAAGGTGAGAATGGATAGATGAGATACAAGGCCATATTAGTGGTAAAAGGATTTACACAAAAGCCAGGTATTGATTTTGGTGAGATTTTTTCTCCTGTTGTTAAGATGACTTCAATAAGGGTTGTATTGTCTTTGGTTGCTTTTAAGGATTAGCATCTTGAGCAGCTAGATGTTAAGACAACATTTCTTCATGGAGATTTGGATGAGGAAATTTATATGGAACAGCCAGAAGGATTCAAGGTCAAGGGTAAGGAGAAGTTTGTGTGCAGGTTAAAGAAAAGCTTGTATGGCCTCAAGCAAGCTCCTAGGCAATGGTACTTAAAATTTGACAGGTTTATGACTGAGCATGGCTACAGTAGGTGTCAATCAGACCATTGTGTGTATTTCAAGAGATTTGATAATGGTAGATATATTATTCTATTGTTGTATGTAGATGACATGCTAGTTGCAGGGTCTCACATGCAGGATATCTCAGAGCTTAAGGTAAAATTAGCTCAAACATTTGCTATGAAGGATTTGGGAGCAGCAAAGAAAATCCTTGGCATGAGCATTAAGAGAGACAAGAAAAATCACAAGTTGATATTGTCTCAAGAAGATTATGTGGACAAGGTGTTAAAATAGTTCAATATGCAGGATGCTAAACCGGTAAGCACACCTTTGGCTGGACATTTTAAGTTAAGTAAGGAACAATGTCCTAATTCATATGAAGAGGTAGAGTACATGAGTAAGGTTCCATATTCTTCCGCAGTAGGGAGTTTGATGTATGCAATGGTGTGTACTAGACCAGATATTGCCCAAGCAATGGGAGTTGTAAGTAAGTATATGGCCAATCCAGGTAAGGAACAATGGAAAGCAGTTCAGTGGATCCTTAGATATCTGAGAGGAACCAGCAGTAGGCACTTGTGCTATGGAGGTTCAGATACTTCTCTACATGGCTATGTAGATTCAGATATGGCAGGTGATTTGGATGGCAGGAGGAGCACCACAGGGTATGTTTTTACTGTAGGTGGAACGGTGGTTAGCTGGATATCTAAGTTGCAGAAGGTTGTTGCCTTGTCAACTACATAAGCAGAGTATATTGTAGCCACAGAAGCTAGCAAGGAGATGATATGGATGACACGGTTCATGGAAGAGCTTGAAAGGGAGCATGGGAGTTGCAGATTGTATAGTGACAGTCAGAGTGCAATCCATTTAGCTAAGAACTCAGCTTTTCACTCAAGAACCAAGCACATACAGCTACGGTACCACTTCATACGACAGGTATTGGAAGATGGTGAGTTGAAGCTAGAGAAAATCCATACAGACAAGAATCCTGCTGATATGCTAACAAAGCCGGTTACAAAGGAGAAGTTGAATCTTCATTCAACTTCTATTGGTCTTCATGATTAAGCTAAAGATGGAGGAGTTAGAAGATGTTACTGTACAGGTACTGGTGCAGCTGGTTTATCTCCAAGTGGGAGATTGTTAGGGTGTGGAGCTAAAAGCTTCACCAAAGAGCAGACTTAAATAGGTTCGGGTCTACACAGACACCGGCGTCGATCAGTTAAAGTTATAGAGGCGCCGATGTCGGTAGTAGGGTCGGCCGGCGACGGTCACAAGCGAACAGGCAGGAACCGACGTCGATTACCTGTGTGTCTAGAAAGCGATTTTCATGGACGAAAGCGAGTGTTTGCATGATGATTTTGAGTTGTAGTCTCAAGCTCACGTCTCTATTATTAGCAATATTATTTTTAGAGCCCTTGTTTAAGAGGCTTAATTGTTTGTTGTAAGAGCATGTTCAAGTTTCCTATCTCTATATGTAGGAAAGATCTTCTTAGCTTAGATAGCAGAATAGTATGAGTAGAACATTGTGAATGTTTGAAGGACAGTACTGAGTTGCATCAATCCAGGTTGTTGGATTTGATTGTACTTGAGAGAGAGCTCTTGAGAAATAGAGATCTAGTGAGAGATCTTGTGTGCATCTGAGAGAGGTGTGGAAGAATGAAGTTTCTTCATTGTATTTCTATTGTAAAGAGTTTTAATACAAGTTTTCAGGGTGTTTTCTTGTATATCTTGTTCTGTGCTATTTATCATTTCAGTTACTTATCTATCTGATTTATTTTTGCATTTATTGCTTTCACAAGTGTAATCCATTATTGGATTGATCCCCCAACAAGTGGTATCAAAGCCTTGTTACAGGTTCAGAGCTTGATAATTGGTATCAAGTTCAGGTTCACTAACAGGTTGGTCAGATCTGTGTAGTGTGTATTGATTACATGTTCTCACAGGAGTTTCTGCAGGGATTTCTATTTGAGTGGGAGAAGCAATGGCAGATGAAAGTAAATTGAGAATGGAAAAGTTTAATGGAAAAAATTACCAACACTGGAGAATGCAGATAGAGGACTATCTGTATCAGAAAGATCTCTACTTACCGTTAGGAGGTATTGCAAAGAAGCCCAAAGACATGGAGGATGAAGAATGGGAAGTTCTTAACAGAAAGGCTCTGGGTTCTATAAGACTGAGTCTAGCATCCACTGTGATATCCAATTTATCACAGGCAAAGTCTACGGTAGAGTTGATGACTACGTTAGCAAATTTGTATGAAAAACCCTCAGCTTCCAATAAGGTATATCTTATGAAGGAGTTATTTAATTTGCATATGAATGAAGGTGGATCTGTTTCTACTCATCTAAATGATTTCAATGGTATTGTGAATCAATTAAGTTCAGTAAATATAGTGTTTGATGATGAGATAAAAGCTCTTTTAATATTATGTTCTTTGCCTGAAAACTGGCACGGCTTAGTAATGGCAGTAAGTAATACTGCATCTGCATCAAATATTTTGAAAGTAGAGGATGTTGTTAGTGTTATCTTGAATGAGGAAATACGCAGGAAAAGCACAGAAGAGGCATCCGGGAGCGCTTTAAGTTTTGAGAGCAGGGGAAGGCAGAAAGAGAAGAGCAAGAAAGGCAAAGCAAGATCCAAATCAAAGGGGAAAGGCAGATCTAAATCCAGAAATGGCAGAAGGCCACAATGCTGGAATTGTGGAAAGATGGGGCACATAAGCAGAGATTATTGGTCAAAGCCTAAGGAGGACAACCAGCATGAAGGAAAGGAAGAAGCCAAGATTGCAGGTATTGCACATGATGCTTTAATTTTCTCTCTGCATAATAATAATATAGAATCTTGGGTATTAGATTCTGGTGCATCTTTTCATGCCACTCCTAACAGGGAATATTTCAGTGACTATATCCATGGAGATTTTGGAATAGTGTATCTAGGGGATGATGAGCCCTGTAAAATAATTGGCAAAGGTAAAGTGCAGCTGAAGATGCAGAATAGCAACACATGGGTGTTGAGAGATGTGATGCATGTACCTAGCTTGAAGAGAAATTTGATCTCTGCAGGTAAGCTAGGTGATGAGGGTTGTACAGTAACTCTCACAGCAGAATCTTGGAAGGTGACCAAGGGTGCACTTGTTATAGCCAGAGGTAAGAGAGAAGGTACTCTCTATTTGTGTAATTGTGTTATTAACAAATCTCCTTCTGTATTATTTACTTCAGATGTGGATGCTAAATTGTGGCACTCAAGGCTTGGCCACATGAGTGAGAAGGGGATGTCAATTCTTAAGTCTAAAGGTATGCTTTCAAATTTAAAAGGCATAGATCTAGAGTTTTGTGAGCACTGTGTATTTGGAAAATAGAAAAGGGTTAGTTTTCTCAAAACTGGGTCTACTAAGAAGAAGCACAAGTTGGAGCTTGTTCACACAGATGTGTGGGGACCGGCTCAGGTTGCTTCCATTGGAGGATCACAGTACTATGTATCTTTCATAGATGATGCCACAAGGAAGGTATGGATCTATTGTATTAGAAGGAAATCTGATGTATTTGATACTTTTAAAGTTTGAAAAGCTATGGTTGAGAATGAAACAGGTAAAAGATTAAAGTGCCTGAGATCAAACAATGGCGGTGAGTTCTACAGTTATAAGTTTAAAGATTATTGTTACATGCATGGAATCCGTAGGCAAAGGACGGTTCCAAGGACACCTCAGCACAATGGAATTGCTGAAAGGATGAACAGGACAATAATGGAGCGTGCAAGATGTATGAGATTGCATGCCGGTTTGCCCTTACAATTTTGGGCACAAGCTGTTGACACTGCAGTGCACCTGATTAACAGAGGACCTTCTACAGCTCTGGATGGTGGTATTCCAGAAGAGGCATGGACAGGTAAAAAGGTTGATCTCTCATATCTCAAAGTTTTTGGTTGTGAAGCCTTTGTGCATATAGATAAGGAAAATAGAAAGAAGCTTGATGCTAAGTCTATGAGATGCACGTTTATTGGCTATGGCTCAGATGATTTTGGTTACAGATTGTGGAATCTAGAAACTAACAAGGTAATCAGGAGCCGTGATGTTGTTTTCAACGAAAGAGTGATGTATTGTGATCAGCTAAGGAAGTTGAATCAGTCTGAGCAGAGCAATGGTGAATTGGATGAGGTGAAAGTCCAAGATGAGCTCGCAAGAAAAAGAAATAATCACTTACAAGAAAACACAGAGACCGACGTCGGCAGGTTAGGAACCGGCGTCGACAGGACAGACACCGGCGTCAGCCATACAGAGACCGACGTCGGCCGTACAGGTGCCGAGGTCGGTCAGGCAGAACCGACATCAGCCAGTAACAGGTCTTCAGGTGACCGAGGTCGGTCACTGTCAGAGAATTTGGGTGGATAGCGTGTTGTAGACGAGTCTCAGACACCCATCAGGAGGTCAGAAAGGGTGAGTAAGCCTCCAATTAGATATTCTCCTTCTTTATTTTATTTATTGCTAACTGATGGTGGAGAACCAGAGAGTTTTGAAGAAGCAATACAGGTGGAGTCCAAGAGTGAGTGGGAGCGTGGCATGGTTGAGGAGTTGGAGTCCTTAAGAGAAAACCAAACATGGGATTTGGTTGAATTGCCAGCTGGTAAGAGAACACTTAAGAACAGATGGACCTACAGGTTGAAGGAAGGTGAGAATGGATAGATGAGATACAAGGCCATATTAGTGGTAAAAGGATTTACACAAAAGCCAGGTATTGATTTTGGTGAGATTTTTTCTCCTGTTGTTAAGATGACTTCAATAAAGGTTGTATTGTCTTTGGTTGCTTTTGAGGATTAGCATCTTGAGTAGCTAGATGTTAAGACAACATTTCTTCATGGAGATTTGGATGAGGAAATTTATATGGAATAGCCAGAAGGATTCGAGGTCAAGGGTAAGAAGAAGTTTGTGTGCAGGTTAAAGAAAAGCTTGTATGGCCTCAAGCAAGCTCCTAGGCAATGGTACTTAAAATTTGACAGGTTTATGACTGAGCATGGCTACAGTAGGTGTCAATCAGACCATTGTGTGTATTTCAAGAGATTTGATAATGGTAGATATATTATTCTATTGTTGTATGTAGATGACATGCTGGTTGCAGGGTCTCACATGCAGGATATCTCAGAGCTTAAGGTAAAATTAGCTCAAATGTTTGCTATGAAGGATTTGGGAGCAGCAAAGAAAATCCTTGGCATGAGCATTAAGAGAGACAGGAAAAATCATAGGTTGATATTGTCTCAAGAAGATTATGTGGACAAGGTGTTAAAACGGTTCAATATGCAGGATGTTAAACCGGTAAGCACACCTTTGGCTGGACATTTTAAGTTAAGTAAGGAACAATGTCCTAATTCATATGAAGAGGTAGAGTACATGAGTAAGGTTCCATATTCTTCCGTAGTAGGGAGTTTGATATATGCAATGGTGTGTACTAGACCAGATATTGCCCAAGCAGTGGGAGTTGTAAGTAAGTATATGGCCAATCCAGGTAAGGAACATTGGAAAGCAGTTCAGTGGATCTTTAGATATCTGAGAGGAACCAGCAGTAGGCACTTGTGCTATGGAGGTTTAGATACTTCTCTACATGGCTATGTAGATTCAGATATGGCAGGTGATTTGGATGGTAGGAGGAGCACCACAGGTTATGTTTTTACTATAGGTGGAATGGTGGTTAGCTGGATATCTAAGTTGCAGAAGGTTGTTGCCTTGTCAACTACAGAAGCAGAGTATATTGCAGCCACAGAAGCTAGCAAGGAGATGATATGGATGACACGGTTCATGGAAGAGCTTGGAAGGGAGCATGGGAGTTGTAGATTGTATAGTGATAGTCAGAGTGCAATCCATTTAGCTAAGAACTCAGCTTTTCACTCAAGAACCAAGCACATACAACTACGGTACCACTTCATACGGCAGGTATTGGAAGATGGTGAGTTGAAGTTAGAGAAAATCCATACAGACAAGAATCCTGCTGATATGCTAAAAAAGCCGATTACAAAGGAGAAGTTGAATCTTCATTCAACTTCTATTGGTCTTCATGATTGAGCTGAAGATGGAGGAGCTAGAAGATGTTGCTGTACAGGTACTGGTGCAGCTGGTTTATCTCCAAGTGGGAGATTGTTAGGGTGTGGAGCTAAAAGCTTCACCAAAGAGCAGACTTAAATAGGTTTGGGTCTACACAGATGTCGGCATCGATCAGTTGCAGTTATAGAGGTGCTGATGTCGGTAGTAGGGTCGGCCGGCGATGGTCACAAGCGAACAGGTAGGAACCGACGTCGGTTACCTGTGTGTCTAGAAAGCGATTTTCGTGGATGGAAGCGAGTGTTTGCATGATGAGTTTGAGTTGTAGTCTCAAGCTCGCGTCTCTATTATTAGCAATATTATTTTTAGAGCCCTTGTTCAAGAGGCTTAACTGTTTGTTGTAAGAGCATGCTCAAGTTTCCTATCTCTATATGTAGGAAAGATCTTCTTAGCTTAGATAGCAGAATAGTATGAGTAGAACATTGTGAATGTTTGAAGGACAGTACTGAGTTGCATCAATCCAGGTTGTTAGATTTGATTGTACTTGAGAGAGAGCTCTTGAGGAATAGAGATCTAGTGAGAGATCTTGTGTGCATCTGAGAGAGGTGTGGAAGAACAAAGTTTCTTCATTGTATTCCTATTGTAAAGAGTTTTAATACAAGTTTTTAGGGTGTTTTCTTGTATATCTTGTTCTGTGCTATTTATCATTTCAGTTACTTATCTATCTGATTTATTTTTGCGTTTATTGCTTTCACAAGTGTAATCCATTGTTGGATTGATCCCCCAATAGTATGGAGAGTTGGCTATTGATATTTTGTAATTGATCCTATCATCCCATAGAGATGAATTCAACTTGAGATGCCATGACCTCTAATTGTCTTCAATAGTCCTTCTTATGATCCTTAATAGGTTCTTATTCATATATTTAACAAGGCCATTGCCTTGTGGATAATAGTTTGATGAAGTGCTGAGGTAAATTCCATGTTGAACAACCCATTGACTGATCCTAAATCCCACAAAAGCCATTGCATTATCAAAAATAATAGTGGAAGGAACTCTAAATCTAGTAAGAAAACCTTTATAGAAATCTAGAACATTGGTTTTGTTTGCTTATTTGAATGCTACTACTTTTGTCTAACATGTGAAGTAATCTGTAGTAGTTAGAATCCATTTATGTCTTGAACTTTAATAAGGATTTATAAGAGAAATGAATTATAAACCCCATTAGACAAAGGGATGATCCACCATAATTGATTGAAGAGGTAAGGCTGCAAGTTTCACTTTCCCTACAAACATAACATATTGTTTTCATTTTCTAACCCATGCATGGCAATCACCAAATATACTAGGCCAATAGTACCCACCTCTCATGATATTAAGGACTATATTTTTTGCTAAAAAATGTCCTCCACCATGTCCATCAAGTAATTTTTTAAATTTTTTTAAGTTTGGCTTGGATCTATACATCTTAACAACATGTCATTGATATCTTTCTTAAACAACACACCATAAAATAAATTAAATTAAACTTGATTGTAACTTGAAATATTTTTTTTTTGAATCAATTAGATGAGAGGGATAAATACCATGTTAGAGATAGCTTACCAAGTCATGAAACTAGCTGGAAGGTGAGGTATGACCAGCTGCAATCTCTTCATCATTTGACACTAAAATTGTCTCATTAGTCTCTTGGAAGTCTTGTGTTAGATGCTTACAAAATCCTTTGCCTCTAATCAGATTTTTCACCTTAATTTCCACATCATACTCCATTACCTTGATTATCTAGCTATCTCTCTTCTCATTTATATCCTTGTTGAAAAGAAAATCTTTGATGCTTGGATGGGAAACCATTAGGTGTATCTTATTGTTAGATAATAAGTATATAAAATTATTAAGAGATATTATAACTAAAAGGACATGCTTTTCAACAAAAGAATACCTTTTTTCATACTCTTCCAAGCCTTGAATGAAGAAGGTAATTGGCTAATCTAAAGCCTCATGATTTTGTTGCATAAGAATACCTGAAATGCTATCCATGTTAGCATAAGTATACAAAATGAAATATTTTGTGAAATCTATATTTATAAGTGTAGGAGCACTAGCTATGGTCTTCTTAATTTATTCAAAACCTTTTACTCCTTCTTTGGACTAGCTGAAGCTTTGATTCTTCTTTAGCATGGCTGTAAGTGGCTTAGCTAAAATGGGAAAATCTGAAATATACCTCCTTATGAAGTTGATCTTCCCAAAGAAGATTTGCATAGCCTTTTTGTGCTTAGGTAAAGACAGTACAATAATGGAGTCTATCATTTTAGAATATATGCTTAAATCATGATTTGAAACAAAATTTACAAGAAGCTTATCTTCATGAATGAAAAAAAAATAGTTTTTGGGATTCAGAGATACCCCAAATTGCCTACACCTTTCAAACACTTGCTTGATATGAACTATGTGATCTTCTGTATTCTTTGAAAATACTATTATATCATCCAAATAAATAAGTACAAACCTATAAAGAAGGCCTTGGAATGCCATATCCATGACTCTCTAAAAGGTTTCTGCAGCATTAGACAAACTGAATGGCATATTTTTATATGTAAATGTCCCCCACTTAGTTGTGAAGGCTATCTTAAATTGGTCTTCTTCCTTGAACAAAATCTAATTATAGATACTATATCCATCCAAAAAAGAAAACCTCTCTGAACTTGTAACAATCTATAAAATTTGTTCCATTGATGGTAATGGATAGTGATCTTTAAGTGAATCCCTATTCAAATCAAAAAAATTAACACACAAACAAACCTCCCCATTCTTCTTTCATGCCAGAATAAGATTTGCCACCCTAGTTGAGTACTTGATTGGAAATATAATAGCTAATTCTATGATCTTGTGAAGCTCAACTTTCATCAAAGGCTCAAGCTTAAGATTGATGGGCCTTTGTCTTTGTCTCACCAGTTTAGCTTCAGCCTCTAACTCAATGGTATGTTGAGACAAACTTGGATCAAATCCCTTGAGATCACTATACTACCATGTAAATATATCAGTAAAACTTGTGCATAACTCAATGAAATATTTTTTTTGTGAAGGAGTGCATACCTTATCCAACTTTAAAATCTTACCAGCTGTAATCCCTACATTGGCATAGTGCTCTTATTTTGTTGACAGGGATGACTTCTCCCTCCTGAATTCATCATCACCACTAAAAATATTCTCAAATGTGACCAATCCCTTGGGAAACTTATTTGTTTTTAGTTACACAATCTGATCACCATATTGTTGTAAGTGATTTTATTGGTTTCTTGAAGAAAACTTATTCTCCTCTTGAAATAATTTCATAATTTGATTGTTATCTTCAAAAAACAACCAATTACCATGATTATCTAGAATAGAAGGAATTAAAACCACCTTTATGTGTGACTAATTTTTTCCATTTTTTACATCAGTTGGGATACTAAATTGTGCCCCAATAGTATCTAGACTATCATCATGTTTATTCTCACCTCTTGGTATTGCTTGAATGTTAAAAGCTTTGAAATATTCAAGTAAATCCCATATTCTATGCCTGTAAGACTTAAGAAAATTTTTTTGCATACATTTAAACCTCTTATTTAGTGAACTATAAGCTCACTATCAACAAAAACTTGTAAGGTGTTGGCTTTCATCTTTCTGGCCCATTGAAAACTATGAACTAGTGCTTCATACTCAACATATTATTTGAATAACCAAACTAAAATTTCATAGAATATAAATACCTTTGATTTTTTGGAGAAACCAACATCATTCCAACTCTGGTTCCATGCTTATTCCTTGATCCATCAAAGTATAATTACCATAATCCTTCACTAAATTCATCATCTTTAACCATGGCTAGAATTGGTGCATCATTCTCATGAAGGAAATACACACCAAGTCCTTCTTCTTCAATAAACTTATAAGGATCATTCTCATGCAAAGTAGAATCCCACTCATCTTAAAAAAATTTGGAACTCCATCCAAAGGTGATCCATTTTCTACTTCAGTAGTTTCTAGTACCTCATCTAAGATGATACAATTAGTATTCACAACACTTGGCATATATGACTCTATATGAAAACATGCAATAGGTTCAGAATGAATAGTTACATTGGTACCATATTCCCCAATCTTTGAGGTAAAGTCCCCTTAAAGGCACATAGCAAAGTAAGGAGGCAAGTCTACCACAACAACATCATGCTGAATAGTAACATTGGGACAAGTATGTAATGTCAATTTTAGATCTTTGATGATGCCTACCATGTTTGTTGGTGACCCATCCAATTGTAATACCCATTTAGTGTTTGGCTCATAAACGAGGCCAAAGTTTTCCATAATCTATTTAGGCATGACTATACTACTAGCTCCACTATCCACCATATAGTTATGAACCAAAGTATCACCTAATATAAAAAAAGTAAAAAAGAGGAGTTTTATTTATCTTTACCTTAGTTTTATCCATCTTTTCCATATTATTTACTGGTTGTACCTGTTGCTTAGTTGGCTGATCCAAATTAGTCAAGACAACACCTTCTTTTTCAACTAGTTTTGGAGACAATTTGAGAGCTAAAAGCTATTGAATGATGTTATCCTTTTGTCTTGGAATGGAAAGAGAATCACACATGATAATTTTGATGTTAGACTTATTCATCTGATCTACTATACTAAAATAAGATCCACTAACCTTTGGTTGCACTTTTTGAAGCACTGGTTGCTCATAAACTAGAGGTATTTATTAAACTTTACTAACCTATATATTCTAATTTTTTTGAGTTATAGGGGCAATGAGTTATTTTTTGTAATCTTAAAATAACATGAGGAGTACTCAAAGAATTTGTCACCTCCTCTAGCTCATAAATGAATCTTATTTTAGATCTAGTTATAGCGGCAACTTAACCACTTAAATTATTAGTTTCAAAACCTTGAGTAAAAGCAACATGATCATCTACTTGCCAATTTACATTAATGGCATCAGGCTACTCTTGAACTTTATAAGTCTCTCCTTGTGATGCCAAACCTATATCTTGTTACTGACCTCCTTGAGAATAAAACTCTTCTTGTGTCATTTATAGCATAGTGATGTTCAGTGATATCAAGGCTTGGTTTTGAGCATCATTGAGATTTAACGGATACCAACCTAAATCTTGCATCAAGTTGTTTTGATGTGGGGTGGGAACAATGTCCTTTGAAGTGGAAAGATCATTAGGATCAAAGGTAGCATATGGCTTAGCTAGAGTTATGGCTCCTTGTGCTTGATAAGGTGGTCTATTCTTTCTGAAACCCTGATAAGAAGGCCTTTGATCTTTGAAGGGATGATAAGTGTTTTTATTTTAATATTTATAGGGACTATTTGAATAAAATTGTTGCCTTTTAAGCTATATTATTTCATTCCCAAAGGACTGAAGCAAACTTTTTAACTCTCCTATCTCACTAGATTAACTAGTAGGGGCTGTAATTTGAGCTTTAGGTGCTAGAATAGGAGCTACAGATGGAATTTGAGGAACTTGAGGGAATGGTATAGAATTTATTTCTAGAAATATAAGCATTAGAGGTCTTGGAGAAATCTTACCAACTGTATCAAATTATTCTCTTCCTTTATTACAACCTCATAAGCATATGACAAAGTAGTACCACCTATTGACTATATCATCACACTAATGTCAAAATTAAAGGTTTTCAAATAGTACAAGAATGCATATTCAAGGGATGGCCTTATCAACATAGGTATTTTGGTATATGTCTTTTGAAATATAAGGTTAAAATTAGACATGAAGTCATGAGGAACCCTTTTTATGGTGGTCATTTGCTCAACTAAAGATAGGTGATCAAATTTATCCTGAAATTGCTTGACTAAGGCTACACCCAATTCATCCTTGGTAGAAATGGAGTTTAGTGGGAGATTTCTATACCATTTTAATGCTTTTATTTTGAAATAAGTAGCAAACAATTTGATAGCAACATTATTTTCAAAAACATTATGGATTGAATAGAGATTAGCTACATCTTGGATATGCTTAATAGGGGTTGTTTGATTTTCTCCTGAGAAGAATGGGATAATATTGAGGGTAGACACTATAATGTCATCAAAATGGGCTGAATTTAGTGGGATACCTTTATTGAATGGAACAAACACTTAGTTTTTGATGAACATTTAGATAATGGTGTTTGTAGTGGTTAGAACAATAGGATAACTAGGACACAAATACTATTTTTAAGGATATGGTTTTACCCTCCTAAATATTGATCTCTTATAAGATATAAATTCAAAAGGAATACCTTTACTTACTAACCTTGTGGTAACATTTAGCATGAAAGAGCTACTTGAATGATGCTATGAATTCTACAACTTGAAGAATCTTTAGCTTGTGATGAAGATGAATATTCTCGTCTCTTGCAGAACTTTTCTTCAATTTCAAACTTCTTCAGATCTACAAAAAAATTCTTTGCTTGTCCCATTGGGTGTGACAAATTTTTTCTCAATCAGACTTACACCCCTATGAAGGTAGTTTTAGGCCTTCACAGTCTACTGAAACATGGAAACAATCCTAAGTTATGGGTGAACTAATTAGTGGATTAAATCTCAATATTCAAAGGGCTAGCTCCCTTTGATGTGTCAATTAAGATATTTTCTCTATGCTACAAACTATAAGGAAAAGAGGGAGAAACTTGAATGGAAATCCTATCTAATGATGGTGATACACCTATATTTTTTATTGATCCACTTAATTTGAGCTCTTAAGAACACTGATTTAGATAAGAAAAGGGCTAAACTTTCAAATCCAATTAACCGATATGCATAAGTATTTCATAAAATTTTTTTATCCGGTGATCCAAGTTTGAGGGAAATGAAAGAATATGCCTGATTTAAGGCACTAACTAGCCACTTATATCCACTATAAACTTAGCCAAGAGACATCAAACATAGAACATGATCTACATAAACTTATCAACTATGCTACTAAGTAAGAATAAAAACTTGATAAGGAGGATAAATTCTATCACTTATGCAAATCACTGACATGAGTACACTATACTAGCATTCTAGAAAATAAAAATAGTCCTATTAATTTGAGAAAAAGTTACAAACTCAATCTTTGGTAGAATATGATCTTGCCAAAAGAGGGATACAATTCAAGGATAAAAAGCCAATTTATATAGAAAAGTATACAATAACAAAGAGGTTGGAATTGAAAATAGAAGAAGAGGTCAACTTCCACTTTAACCTAAGTCCAATTTATGTTATGCCAAGATAAAAAAGCCTTCTAAAAATATCTTCTTGTCTTTTATCTTGCATGAAAACCCTTTGGCATTGAAAATGGATGGTGGGCTCAAGCTTGGACTAATCTACTTCATACATGAAATCTATGCCAATCTTGGATGTATTAACTTAAACTTAAACTAATTTGAAGTCGAGTTGGAATAAGAGAAGTCCTCATTTACATGGAAAGCATGAGTAGATGTGGCAGTTGATAACTACCCAACTTTATAAATTAAGAACAATCAACTCTACTTGCATGAAAAAGCTACACCACATTTGAATTTAGAACTCTACTTAAACTACTAAAAATATTTGAAAGGCTCAAACTAATGAGAGTGCATGCATGAAATTTTGTGTTGAGCTCTCCAATGTCAAACTCCTTGAGTCATTCATGCATTTGAATGTCCATTTTTAGAACTAAAAGAGTCATGTTTGAAATGGTTACACATCTTGGATGTGTTTAATCCTGTTTTGGACCACTTTGCATGCTATGGAATGTGTTAATATATTTATTACTATTAAAATCATTTGCATTTTATTTTTTGTTATTCACTTCTGTGCATATTTCCTGTAGAAAAATTGTTTGGACTCTTCCCTTCAGCCTCTGATTGTTTATTCTCATTGACTTTTTGTCTTTTAACAAATTATCCATGGTTATTTATCTTTGGGCTTATTTCCCATAGCTTTGTTTTTTTGTATTTCCTTTGAATAAAAATTCCAAAAGAATTCAAATTTTAGGATCTTTGCCTTTCCACTTTCCTATGAACAAATTGTCCATGGGAATTGTCTCTCTTTTATTTCCTTCAAACTTTTCCATGGGTAAATATTCTGAAAGAATTATTTTAGACAAATTTTCCAAAAGAATTCTTTTAGTCTTTTATCCATCTCTTTACCTTTGGAATTTTATCTATGGAATTTTCCTTCCACTTGTGCCATTGTAAATGTCTTGAGCTTTTCCTCAAACCATTCCTTTAGACAAAAAGTCTGAAGGAATTCTATGTCTTTAGGTTCTTTATCAATGCCCTGTTCATTTGTCTGAAGGAATTCATTCCTTTGCAAATTGCCCTTTAGGCCTTTAAAATGTCCCTTCAACAATTTTAATAATGAATTTCCCAAAGGGAAATTTCCCTTTAGATCTTTTGAAACCAACCCTTAAATAAAAATGTATTTGTCTACCTACCCTTCAGACTTTTTGTAAAGGACCCTTCAACAACTTTGAAATGAACTCTTCTGAAAGAGCCCTTCAGACAAATTAGAATGGTTCAATTACCCACATAATTTATCCTTCAAATTTTTTTAAATGGTCCTTTGGCCTTTTATAAGTTCCTTTTATCCTTGCAAAGAACCATCCTGAAGGGAACATACCCTTTAGACTTTTTTCTAGTGACCCTTCAAAAAAGTGAAAGTGTCCCTCGAAAAAGGGAAAATGGTCCTGTCAGAAATTTTAAAATAGACTTCTCCAAAGGAAAAGAGAACCCTTCAGAGAAGTTGAAAAGGCCTTTAAAAAAGTTGTTTTGGACAAAATGTCTAAAACAATTCTAATGCTTGGACCAAAAACCCAAAGTCTTCTGCTTGTGAACAAAAGCAAATTGGCAATGAAATTCTTTGAATAATAGGGTGGTACTTTAACCTGTGGGGTCAAAATTGTCAACATGTACCTAAAGAAGGGATGAATTTAAAAATAAATAAAGGTATATTTATCAATCTAACCCTTAACAACCAAATATGTCAAACAATGCCAAATGAGGATAAGTGGGCATTCAAGGTACTCCTATCTACCATCACAAACCCACTATTCACCAGTAGTTTATATGGGATTCTTCAATCTATGTTTTTATTAACCAACAAGGCAAGTCATTTAATCTTGACCTTCATGCACCTTCTTCCACCAAAAATGATACATATTATTTAGATGTTCCTTCATATGATGATCAAATTTTTTGACAAGTACATAAATAAATAATGGTCTATTTAAAAATTATGTATAAGGGGGATATTCCTTAAAATAAATTATTTAAAACCCCTAATAATTATAACATTTCGAAATAATATCCCCATTGTAAAAGGTGATTACTCTCTTCTTCTTGCATTTGAAGTTGATTTAAAAAAAAAATATAAACAATGACATCATGGACTCTCTACCAAATATCATTAAGGTAGTAAGGAAAAGGGTGCATTACAAATCAAAGGTGGGAAAAAAGCCTCAAATACCAAAATATGTACCTTTCAAACACTTAATTAAAATTACAATTGCAACATCATCACCAAAGGTGGATGAAAATTTAATTATCATAGAAGTATCAAATGTACCAAAATCCTCATGTGGCATTCCAAAGGTTCCAAAATTCAATGATAATGAATGTGAACTTACACCTTCATTCCATATGGACGAAAATTTGAAAAATATCAACAAGTTTTAAAACACTTTACTAAACTCTCAAAGCAATGTTTTATCAATTATGAATACTATAGAATATCTTCAACAACAAATGGTTACTATTAGATTACAAATTTCCTCTCATGAGGCTACTTTCAATGACAATATCTTAAAGCACCAACCACTTATTGAGAATGTATTTGAGTATTTTTATCCTTAAAATTTTATAATGACTTTGTTTTCTACATTTCATGGCAAAGGAGATCTTGAAAATCATTTGAAATAATACAAACACTCCTTTGGCCATTGGGCAAAGGATGGGCATTTGATAATAAAATAATTTCATATGAGCTTAGATAAAGAAGCTCTTAATTGGTTATATAACCTTCCAAATGGGTCTTTAAATAATTTCAAGCAAATTGAAGATGTATTTTTAATGCATTTCATTAAACACAAGTTTCCTAAGTTACAATTAGATCATTTACAAAACTTGGCTCAAAAGGAGGATGAGCCTATTTAAAAATATGCTATTAGATTGAAAGATGATTTATAATCTTTGAATCATATCCCCTTAGATTTGGAAGTTCAATTCATATTTACTAGAGGTATTATTTCTCTACTTAGAAAAAGAGAATTACATAATCCTTTTGATTCTTTTGATAGACTATATTGGGATGTGTATAGATATGCATATTCCTTATCAAGCATAAATCAAAAACCACATATTTATTTAGCTAAAAATAAACATAATACTAATATTTTAGGGAATGGGACAACACCCCAAGTTGAAAAACCCAAAAATAATCCATCTCGATAGGATTTAACAATCACATTATTCATGGTGATGCTTATTTTTGGCATAACGATATTGATCCTACACAAACATAAACTACTTGCAATGTAAGACATTTTTGTAATGAAATTTATTAGATGATTCACAAAAATAGAATTATATATCCTAAAATTAAGATCAAAATAAACATATCTATGACAAAAATTATCAAAAGAGCAAAACCCAAGAATATTATGACTGAGCCACTTCGAAGGGGCAACCTCCACAATAATACAATAAGAACAAAATTTACAATATGATGATAAAAAACTAACCAATACCTCTTATATATACTCTAACTATCCAAGGTTATTCCATAGATGGACCATACTAATAAAATAGAGAAATGCAACAAGATAATATGAAGGTGTGTAAGCCACAAGTCAACCACACATATCCATAGATACATTATAGGTTAAGGGCATATCATGCCCATTGTTGGGGGATCAAACCAACAATAGATTACACTTGTGAAAGCAATAAACGCGGAAATAAATCAGATAGATAAGTAACTGAAATGATAAATAGCACAGAACAAGATATACAAGAAAACACCCTGAAAACTTGTATTGAAACTCTTTACAATAGGAATACAATTTGAAGAAACTTCGTTCTTCCACACCTCTCTCAGATGCACACAAGATCTCTCACTAGATCTCTATTCCTCAAGAGCTCTCTCTCAAGTACACTCAAATCCAACAACCTAGATTGATGCAACTCTGTACTGTCCTTCAAACATTCACAATGTTCTACTATTACAGTTCTACACTTCTCTTACACTCTACTATTCTAAGCTAAGAAGATCTTCCCTACATATAGAAATAGAAAACTTGAGCATGCTCTTACAACAAACAGTTAAGCCTCTTGAACAAGGGCTCTAAAAATAATATTGCTAATAATAGAGACGCAAGCCTGAGTCCACGACTCAAACTTATCATGCAAACACTCGCTGCTGTCCACGGAAATAGCTTTCTGGACATGCAGGTAACCGACGTCGGTTCCTGCCAGTTCGCCTGTGACCGTCGCCGGCCGACCCTATTGCCGATGTCGGTGCCTCTACAACTGCTACTAACCGACGTCGATCACTCCTGACCGACGCCGGCGTCTGTGTAGACCCGAACCTGTTTTAGTATGCTCCTTGGTGAAGCTTTTAGCTCCACACCCTAACAATCTCCCACTTGGAGATAAACCAGCTGCATCAACCTGTACAGCATCATCTTCTAGCTCCTCCATCTTCAACTCAATCATGAAGACCAATAGAAGTTGAATGAAGATTCAACTTCTCCTTAGTAACCGGCTTTGTTAGCATATCAGCAGGATTCTTGTCTGTATGGATTTTCTCCAGCTTCAACTCACCATCTTCCAATACCTGCCGTATGAAGTGGTACCTTAGCTGTATGTGCTTGGTTCTAGAATGAAAGGCTGAGTTCTTGGCCAAATGGATTGCACTCTAACTGTCACTATACAATCTGCAACTCCCATGCTCCCTTCTAAGCTCTTCCATGAACCGTGTCATCCATATCATCTCCTTGCTAGCTTCTGTAGCTGCAATATAATTTGCTTCTGTAGTTGACAAGGCTACAACCTTCTGCAACTTAGATATCCAACTAACCGCTGTTCCACCTACAGTAAAAACATAACCTGTGGTGCTCCTCCTGCCATCCAAATCCCCTGCCATATCTGAATCTACATAACCATGTAGAGAAGTACCTGAACCTCCATAGCATAAATGCTTGCTGCTGGTTCCTCTCAGATATCTAAGGATCCATTGAACCACTTTCCAATGTTCCTTACCTGGATTGGCCATATACTTACTTACTACTCCCACTGCTTGGGCAATATCTGGTCTAGTACACACCATTGCATACATCAAACTCCCTACTGCGGAAGAATATGGAACCATACTCATGTACTCTACCTCTTCATGTGAATTGGGACATTGTTCTTTACTTAACTTAAAATGTCCAGCCATAGGTGTACTTACCGGTTTTGCATCTTGCATATTAAACCTCTCCAACACCTTGTTCACATAATCTTCTTGAGACAATATCAACCTGTGATTTTTCCTGTCTCTCCTAATGCTCATGCCAAGGATTTTCTTAGCTGCTCCCAAATCCTTCATAGCAAATGTTTGAGCTAACTTCTCTTTAAGCTCAGAGATATCCTACATGTGAGACCCTGCAACCAGCATGTCATCTACATACAACAATAGAATAATATATCTACTGTTATCAAATCTCTTGAAATACACACAATGGTCTGATTGACACCTACTGTAGCCATGCTCAGTCATAAACCTGTCAAATTTCAAGTACCATTGCCTTGGAGCTTGCTTGAGGCCATATAAGCTTTTCTTTAACCTGCACACAAACTTCTCCTTACCCTTGACCTCAAATCCTTCTGGCTGTTCCATATAGATTTCCTCATCCAAATCTCCACGAAGAAACACTGTCTTAACATCTAGCTGCTCGAGATGCAAATCCTCAAAAGCAACCAAAGACAATACAACCCTTATTGAAGTCATCTTAACAACCGGAGAAAAAATTTCACCAAAGTCAATACCTGGCTTTTATGCAAATCCTTTTACTACTAATCTGGCCTTATATCGCATCTATCCATCCTCACTTTCCTTTAACCTGTAGGTCCATCTGTTCTTCAGTGTTCTCTTACCAGATGGCAATTCAACCAAATCCCATGTTTGGTTCTCTCTTAAGGACTCCATCTCCTCAACCATGCCACGCTCCCACTTACTCCTGGACTCCACCTGCAATGCTTCTTCAAAACTCTCTGGTTCTCCACCATCGGTTAGCAATAAATAATATAAGGAAGGAGAATATCTAATTGGAGGCTTGCTTACCCTTTCAGACCTCCTGGTGGGTGTCTTGGACTTGTTTTCAACAATCTGTCCACCCAAATTTTCTGACAGTGACCGACCTCAGCCACCTGTAGACCTGTCACTCGCCGTCGTCGGTTCTTCCTGACCGACCTCGGTGCCTGGTCTGCCGACGTCGATCTCTATATGACCGACATCGGTTTCTGTACTGCCGACGTCGGTTTCAAACCTGTCGACGTCAGTCTCTGTGTTTTCCTGCAAGTGATTATTTCTTTTTCCCACGAGCTCATTTTGGACCATAACTTCGTCCAATTCACTATTGCTCTGCCCAGATTGATCCAGCTTCCTTATCTGATCACTGTACATCACTCTTTCATTGAAAACAACATCACGGCTCCTGATTACCTTGTTAGTTTCTAGATTCCAAAATCTGAAGCCAAAATCATCTGAGCCATAGCCTATAAACGTGCACCTCATAGACTTAGGATCAAGCTTCTTTCTATTTTCCTTATCTATATGCACAAAGGCTTCACTACCAAAAACTTTGAGATATGAGAGATCTACCTTTTTACCTGTCCATGCCTCTTCTGGAATTCCACCATCCAGAGCTGTAGAGGGTCCTCTGTTAATCAGGTACACTGCAGTGTCAACTGCTTCTGCCCAAAACTCTAAGGGCAACCCTGCATGCAATCTCATACATCTTGCATGCTCCATGATAGTTCTGTTCATCCTTTCAGCAATACCATTTTGCTGAGGTGTCCTTGGAACCATCCTTTGCCTACGGATTTCGTGTGTATAACAATACAATTTAAACTTAAGACTGCAGAACTCACCGCCATTATCAGATCTCAGGCACTTTAATTTTCTGCCTATTTCATTCTCAACCATAGCCTTCCAAAACTTAAAAGTCTCAAAAACATCAGATTTCTTTTTAATACAGTAGATCCATACCTTTCTTGTGGCATCATCTATGAATGTAACATAGTACCGTGATCCGCCAATAGAGGCTACCTGAGCTGGTCCCCACACATCTGTGTGAACAAGCTGCAACTTCTGCCTTTTCTTAGTAGACCCGGTCTTGAGAAAACTAACCCTTTTCTGTTTTCCAAATACACAATGCTCACAAAACTCTAGATCCATACTTTTCAAATCTGAAAGCATACCTTTAGACTTAAGTATTGACATCCCCTTCTCACTCATGTGGCCAAGCCTTGAGTGCCACAATTTACAATCCACACCTGAAGTAGATAAAACTGAAGGAGATTTGTTAGTAACACAATTACATAGATAGAGAGTACCTTCTCTCTTACCTCTGGCCATAACTAGTGCACCCTTGGTCACCTTCCAAGAATCTGCTGTGAGAGTTACTGTACAACCCTCATCACCTAGCTTACCTGCAGAAATCAAATTTCTCTTCAAACTAGGAACATGCATCACTTCTCTCAACACCCATGTGTTGCCATTCTGCATCTTCAGCTGCACTTTACCTTTGCCAGTAATCTTACAAGGCTCATCATCCCCTAAGTACACTATTCCAAAATCTCCATGGATATAGTCACTGAAATACTCTCTGTTAGGGGTAGCATGGAAAGATGCACCAGAATCTAATACCCAAGATTCTATGTTATTATGCAAAGAGAAAATTAAAGCATCCTGTGCAATACCTGCAACCTTGGCTTCTTCCTTTCCTTCGTGCTGGTTGTCCTCCTTAGGCTTTGACCAATAATCTCTGCTTATGTGCCCCATCTTTCCACAATTCCAGCATTGTGGCTTCCTGCCATTCCTGGATTTGGATCTTCCTCTCACCTTAGACTTAGATCTTGATCTCCTCTTGCTCTTTTCTTTTTGCCTTCCCCTGCTCTCAAAATTTAAAGCGTTCCCAGATGTCTCTTCTGTGCTTTTCCTGCGTATTTCCTCATTCAAGATAACACTAACAACATCCTCTACTTTCAAAATATTTGATGCAGATGCAGTATTAGAAACTGCCATTACTAAGCCATGCCAGCTTTCAGGCAAAGAACATAATATCAAAAGAGCTTTTATTTCATCTTCAAATACAATATTGCTAGAACTTAACTGATTTACAATACCATTGAAATCATTCAGATGAGTAGAAACAAATCCACCTTCATTCATATGCAAATTAAATAACTGCTTCATAAGATATACCTTATTTGAAGCTGAGGGTTTTTCATACATATTTGCTAACGTGGTCATCAACTCTACTGTAGTTTTTGCCTGTGACAAATTAGATATCACAGTGGAGGCTAGACTCAGTCTTATAGACCCAAGAGCCTTTCTGTCAAGAACTTCCCATTCTTCATCCTCCATGTCCTTGGGCTTCTTTGCTATCCCACCTAACGGTAAGTAGAGATCTTTCTGATACAGATAGTCCTCTATCTGAATTCTCCAATGTTGGTAGTTCTTGCCATTAAACTTTTCCATTCTCATCTTACTTTCTTCTGCCATTGCTTCTCCCACTCAAACAGAAATTCCTGCAGAAACCCTGTGAGCAACCTGTAATCTGTAACCTGTAACCTATAACCAAAGCTCTGATACCACTTGTTGGGGGATCAAACCAACAATAGATTACACTTATGAAAGCAATAAACGTGGAAATAAATCAGATAGATAAGTAACTAAAATGATAAATAGCACAGAACAAGATATACAAGAAAACACCCTGAAAACTTGTATTGAAACTCTTTACAATAGGAATACAATTTGAAGAAACTTTGTTCTTCCACACCTCTCTCAGATGCACACAAGATCTCTCACTAGATCTCTATTTCTCAAGAGCTCTCTCTCAAGTACACTCAAATCCAACAACCTAGATTGATGCAACTCTGTACTGTCCTTCAAACATTCATAATGTTCTAATATTACAGTTCTACACTTCTCTTACACTCTACTATTCTAAGCTAAGAAGATCTTCCCTACATATAGAAATAGAAAACTTGAGCATGATCTTACAACAAACAGTTAAGCCTCTTGAACAAGGGCTCTAAAAATAATATTGCTAATAATAGAGACACAAGCCTGAGTCCACGACTCAAACTTATCATGCAAACACTCACTGCTGTCCACGAAAATAGCTTTTTGGACACGCAGGTAACCGACGTCGGTTCCTGCCAGTTCGCCTGTGACCGTCGCCGGCCGACCCTATTGCCGACGTCGGTGCCTCTGCAACTGCTACTAACTGACGTCGGTCGCTCCTGACCGACGCTGGCATCTGTGTAGACCCGAAACTGTTTTAGTATGCTCCTTGGTGAAGCTTTTAGCTCCACACCCTAACACCCATCCCATTTAAAACAAAATTATCCTCAAAATTGAATCAAACCATGATGTTTTTATAGGAATGATTCATACTCCCATAGTATATCTTCAAAATGTAGGCTCTTCCATTTGATCAAATACTCCTCAATGGATTTGGTCTGTAGTTGTTTAGTGTGCATGTAAAGGATCTGTTTAGACTCTAGAATGACTCAAACTTATTCATATAATTTAGGTAACTCAGTATAAATGAAAAATCTATGTCCAATTACATTCTTTATGAAAGAAATATATAATATTGGATGTATGCAATGGGATGGAGGTAATTCCAGCTTGTAAGCTACACTACCAATTTTATGTAATATTTGATAAGGGCCATAATACTTAGTTGAAAACATATTATCATTTTTTTGTTGATTTAGAGACATTTGATTATATGGATACAAATATACAAAGCCCTAATTACCTATGACAAAATTCCACTCACTACAGTGTTGATCTACTTTTGCTTCATTCTATTTTATGCCATTTCTAAATTCTCTCACAAAATGATGAGCACCTCATGTTGATGGTGAATGTGTTCCTCAATAAATAAAACCTTAGGATTCACTATCAAATCTAAAGTGATGGATGGGAGTAATACTCATTAAATTACATAAAGGGAGACATCATGGAAGAAGCATTAAAATAAGTGTTAAATGACCATTTAGGAAGTGGTAGCCAATGAACCCATTTGTCTAGTTTGTCAAAAATAAAACAACAAAGATACCTTTATAGACATTTATTAACTACGTATATTTATCTATCACATTGAGGATGATAAGACTAGCTATGAACCAACATGTAATTAATTCAGTCAAGGAATTACTAGTAAATATGGGATCTCAATCACTTACAATGATCTTTGGAGTACCATGCAATCTCTGAACTATATTGAGAAAATTAGAATCTACTATACTAGAAATAAATGGCTATAATAAATAAGAAAAATGAGCATACTTGGTGAGTCAATCCATAACTACCATGATAACATATTTACCCTTAGACCATGGCAACCTCATAATTAAATTCATGGAAACCTCCTCCCATGTTGGCTAGGGATGGATAAAGGCTACAAAAGACCTGGGGTCTTAATAATTTCACATTTGTTTTGCCACATATTTTTGGATATCTCCCTTGAGTCCTTCCCAAAATAAATCTTTCTTGATTATATGATATGCTTTCAAAAATATGATATGATCTCCAAGTGGAGAGGCATGAAGTTACTAAAGAATTTTATGTTTGAGGAGAGAATGCTTATAGAAGTATAATATATATTTATACCATAATGTGTTCCCATTTTAAAATTTTTAGATTCATAATAACCCTAATAAATGTTTTGAATCAAATCCTTGGTAGCACTTTCATTCTCCCATTCATATCTTGCTTCCTCTAGTCAATCTGCCTACCACATGGCCATGCCACATAACAATGTCTCAACTGACTCATCCTATCTAGAGAGGGCATATTATACCACATTCCATTTTTCCTTTCTTAAACACTATTTAAAAATCATATCCTAAAATTTTAGTCACCTATTTTTATTGTTCTTTAGATGATAATCATTTATCCAATAAATATTTGAGGTTATCATGATCAGTCTTTTTCTAACAGTGATGACCCATTAGATAAGGTCTTCATTATTTCACTACATGAAGAATAGCCATCATCAATTTCTCATAGATTGTTTTGAGCCTATTTTTCCCTTCAATTTGAGACTTTCAAATTCTATTGGTCTACCTTCTTGCATTAGTACATCCCCCATGCCATGTATTGATGCATCACACTCCATAATAAAAGTTTTATATAAAATAAGGAGTAGCTAAAACTAGAGTTGTGCTCATAACCATTTTCGATTGTTAAAATGCCTCAGTAGCTAAATTAGTTTATTGGAAGGAGTCTTTCTTTAATAAATAGGTGATTGGGGATACAATTTTACCACATTTTTGACAAACCTATGATAGTAACTAGTTAGCCTAAAAAATCCTTGAAGGTTATTGAGGGTCTTGAGAACCTACCACTCCATCATCACTTGGATTTTTTTAGGATCAAATTTAACTCCTTCATGTGAAACAATATGACCCAAGAAATCCACCTCGTAGACACCAAAAACACATTTATAAGGTTTGGCATAAAGTTATTGTTGTTACAGAACTAAAAGTACGTATTTCACATGCTTCAAATGGTCTTCCTAGTTTTTGCTATAGATGAGGATATCTTAAAAAAAAACTAATACAAACTCTCAAAAATGGTCTATAAATAGAATTCGTAAAACTCTAAAATGTAGATGGTGTATTTGTGAGGCAAAAAGACATGAACATAAATTCATAATAGCATTCATGAGTTATAAAATCTATTTTAAGTATGTCCTCATCCTAAATGTGAATCTGATGATTCTTGTAGACACTTTATTTTGGCCATAATTGTGTCCCAACCAGACTTCAAATTGATTTATACCAAATAAAGTAAATTAAGCCTAAAAGTTATTGAATGTCCTATCATCTGCACATCAGACATTAGTGCTTAAAATCATGTTGAAGCATCAATATTTAGGGTATTATCTTATATGTAATAGTAACCTCTCATGAATTCATATCCAATCAACTTGTGACCTAACAAATCGATAGTTTGGCCTTTAGACCCATTAAGCAGGGCACTTAAAATATTCAAAAAGTGCAAAAATGCTACACAAAATGAATTAACTATACAAATAAAATTAAATGATTAAGTAAAAATTTCATGTAAAATTAGTGAAAATGAATTTTTAAAAAAAAAATTTCAATAAAAATGAGGTTATGATGATGTCATCATCCTCAAAGTCAAGGAATTAAAAATATCTCCCTAAAATCCTTAAATTTAGAAACAGAGTGCCATGCTTAATAAATGGGATCTCTATCCTAAATATTAATTACTTGTACCCTCATTAACTCAACTAAGGTTAGTATAAACTTAACTCTAGTTAAATATAACCTAATTTCACTTGGTTTAGAGTTATTTTGGAAGGCTATAACTACAAGGCCTCACCCATTGTTTAAAAATCTCTTTTGGTGTAGGTTTATGATGTAAAAATACCTTCAAAGACCCTCTTTGTAGTGTTATAATATCTCCATAAAATCCTTAAATTTAGAAACAAAGTTCCATGCTTAATAAATGGGATCTCTATCCCAAATATGAATTACTTATCCCCTCTTTAAATCAACTAAGGTTAGTCTAAATTTAACTGTAGTTAATTATAACCTAATTGCACTTAGTTTAGAGTTAGTTTGGAAGGCTATAAATACTAGGCCTCAGCCATTATTCAAAAATCTCTTTTGGTGTAATTTTATGATGCAAAAATACCTTCAAATACCCTATTTGTAGTGTTACAATACTCATTTATTGAGAGAGAGCCAAGCCAAGCCAAATCCAAATCCAATCCATGTGATCAAGGAATTTGAATCAAGAGAGGAGGTTAGTATGGTGTTAGTTACAAAAATAATGAAATAAAACACACTAAACAAGCTAACATATCTAGGCATAGATCATGGGAGGAGCTTAATGAAAAAACCAAATGAAAACACAACTAAAATTCAAAGCAATGATAGCTTATTTACCTTCCTTGATTATTCCAAGATGATGTGTATGCTGGCTTGAATGGATTGTGCTCAAGAAGTCTTCATCAATGGGTTTTGGATATCTCCATCTCTTCTTGGTACCATGGTTAGCTTGATTTTGGAATTATAATACTATGTATTTGCTTCATGAAATCCAATCCAACATTATAACTCTATTATGTGCTAAGCTCTCATAATGAAAAGCTACATGCTTGCTTTTATAGGCTTTAAAATCAACTTGGAATGGGTTAAATCTTAACCTTGGTTGGTTTAGTTAATCCCAATAGGGTTAAAAGGTGTCCAAAATCTCATGATTAGCATGGAATAGGTGTGATTTGAGATATTTTGCATTTGGACAACTCACAAAAGGTTATGATTAGCTTTTAAGATGATCTTTAGGATATTTATTTAATTTTCCTTTTTGATAATTGATTTATTTGCTCATGGATGAATTTAATTAGGCTTTGATTAGTATTTGATTTTAATTAATCTTTGTTAGGCATTTGAACATTTGTGTAAGATTTTGAATCATTCAATGTGTACTTGTTCAATTTAATTGATTTATGCACCAACTTGATTTATTTGCATGGTTATGAAGCTAAATTTAAGACTTATAGAAATTCTTAGGCTAGATGTACAATGGTTGGTAAGAATTGGTCTAAAGTAAGGTATGAAGCCATTGGTGGCCAATTTTAGATTTCTATAGTTTTCCCCTATTTAGGAAGTTATTATAAATTGTAGGCATAATAATGTCTTATCAAATGATGAGAAAAGGCCTGTATATCTGAAAGAAGATGATGATTGAAGAAAAAGCTGTATTTGAGAAGCATATAATGATGATTACCCCTAAAGGAAGTAGTCATCACATGTTTGATGGATGCTCCCTAAAAAATAAGCAAGAATAAAGGTGGAATTAACCCATGGGAGAGATTAATTCAAATGAGAAAATGCTTGCATGTATTGATTTGATAAAAAAAGTACTGATTTACCCAAAGGTGGTTATAATCAATAATAAAAGTTAAAATAATGGTTTGACCAAAGGTGATTATAAGCATTAAGATGACTTGGATTGGATAAAGATGATTGGATGGTTGATTGATTGAAAAGATCTTTGATGGATTATGCCCTAGTAGGGAGGATTATCAACCATAAATCAAGGATTTAACCTATTATATAGATTAAATATGAGTGGGTGAAAACATAGATGCGATGGTCAAATGACTAAAAAGACACAAAAAACAAGCATACAAGGATGTAAAATGATGAAATATATGAATAAAAGAATAAGATTTATAAATACAAATGATTCAGTTGTACCTATCAATGTGGAGATGCTCATCCTTATTATAATTGATACAAATAAAATGGTCAATGGGTTGATTTGATCAAGATGGGTGGAAGGATTTTCCAAGGTACCATTGAGAAAATTTTATGGCTCCATCGATTCTATGAACTTTTGAGCTGATTTTTTGTTGTAACATGTGACAATAGGCATCATGATAGAACACCATGAGGACTTGGATAAAATATGCATAAGGATTTACTCCTGATCTAATAAAAAATTGAAAATAATACACTAATGATAAAAATCATGATGATAATGTTGATTCATGAATATAGATGGACTGAAGAATAATGTTTAAGGAATCACCCAATGAATTCACATAGACTGAATCAAGGCCATAGTGCTGAAAGTAAATAAACAGACAAAAAACAAATAAATAGAAATTAAACACACAAAAAGCTTGAAAATAAAAGCAACAGAAAGCATCCTACAATAGATTTACCATAATAGGGTGGATTGAGGATAACTAACTAGGCTTAGATAGGACAAATGCTTTTGGATTTTGAATTTTTTAAATGTTTTTGGAATTTTCTAAGTGTCTCAACTCAATTGAGAATGATGAGAATTTAAACAATCCAAGCTCACAAAGTGGAGAGGGCATGGAAAACTTGAATTTTGTTTGAAAAATGATGAGAGAATGATGGAAAGGGGGATTGAGTTAAAATCAACATGAATTGAGCATGACCCACATAGTCCCAAAATGGCCTTAGGTCCTAATAATTCCACCTTTCAATGGAGGAATCTGACTAGTGTAGTAACCGATTCAAATAAAATAGGCATAGTTGACATAATGGCATAGAATGGCATATGAATGGCTATTTGGTATGTCAAGGCATGATAAACAAATGTTGGCCCTAGTTTTCCCATAGGTGGTTATAACTAGGATATAACTGATCATATCAATGATACTACTTTGCCCATAGGTGGTAATAATTATTATCAAGACTAGTAAAACGCTAATTTGCCTTAGTAGGTGGATATAATCAGGTTCACATAAACAAACTTGATATAACAATATAATAAGAAATGAAGGATGCAATTGCCAAAAACTCTATTATACTACTCCAAAATACTACCTCTATCTAGAATGATTGAAGTAACTACTAAAACTAATCTAATTCTTCATGCTAAACATGAAACTAATAGATGAACCAAGGTCAAATGGGTTAGGATAAGATATGATCAAAACATGCTTTGGTTAATACAATGGAATGGTAGAATGGATAAGTGATAGGCAAAGTGATATGTTAGTAGGTTGATAAGATGTTTGGATAAAATGGTAGGAGGGTTACCCCTAAGTGATAGGGTGAATGGAAAGGTATGAGACAATGGAAAAAGGAATGGTAAATTGAAATGATATCGTACATGTTTTTGGTTGATAATGGTTTTTGGTTTTAGATGTCTTTGGCCTGGGTATGTTTAGTTGGGTTTGGATGTGCTTGTCATAGGTGAATGTTTCTAGCATCCTACTGATGGGGAGATACACGTCCTGCTTAATAAATGATATAACCGAAATAGTCAATCATGTAAATTTGTAACCCACACCTCATTTGAATAACTACTCTATTAAGAAATGGATACAAATTTGGATGCTGAGAATGTTATTGTGATTTTTATTGGTCATTGATTTTATTTCCTTCAAGTGTTGAGACAAGATATCTTTGTAGCCTCTACAAAGGAAAGTATGACCATGGAAGGTAAATAGGTATAAATTTTTGTTGATATGCTTGATTGGGAAATAGAATGGTGGATGATAATGGGATGGGTGATGGTGGGGAAATAAATGAAGATCAATATTTTTAGGCACACACAATGTTGCTGATTTTAAATTTGACATAACTTTGGATGTGGCAAGGCCAAAGACTTATGAATATTATCTTCAATAAGACCATTAGATTCTCTTTTTATTTGGTCCTAAGAGTAGCTACCATCTGATTAGGCTATAAATGGGAATCTATTTTGATTTAATCTTTAGTAATGTCTTTATCAAAGAATGAAGAACTATTATGCTCAACTATTGGCACCTCAAAGAGGTTTCTACCAATGAAGTTGTCTTGATTGTCCCATTTCCTCTAAGAAGGTTTCACTAAGGAATGTTGACCTTTGAATTTGATTATTTTCTAGTGCCTCTAAAAAGGTTTCACTATAAGATGTTTAATTTTTGCTTTGATTGTCCCCTAACACCTTCAAAAAGGTTTTACTAAGAGATTATCCTTTTTCTACATGATTTTGGTCTTAGATTCCTTGTTGTTCTTCATTTGATATGTCACCAAGGATGTAGTTCAATAAGCTATGAGTTTGTCAGTCCCAATTGACACTTGTGGGAGATGGAATGTCAATAATATGGCTATGTTGGTTGGTGATAATGGCATGTGAAATGGTAATGGAAGGGGAGTTGGTAGAATAATCCTCGTAGAAGATACTAGGAGAAATTATGTTGATGCTAATGTAATCATCCTCAAAAACCATAGAAGGATCACAAATTTATTCAAATTGATTTGTAAGTCATGCATAACTGATATTTTAATAAACATAAATGTATTCTATTTTTGAATCTAATTTTGACTCAAAGGATTTTGAATCCAATGGTAAGATTGATGTTGATTCAATAATAGAACCTAATTTCAATGTTGATTCTTCATTTAGTGTGGATGCTTCTACAATGATATTTTTTTATTGTTTGGTTTTGGACAATTAATGGCCTTTGATGGCATAATGAGCTCCATATATTTTGGCTTATCAAAGTGAGACTTTGTAATGGTAGGACAAAGGTCAAGATACAACTCCTCAAAAAATAACTTGTTAATAGGAGGCTCTTGAAAAATAGGCATATGATTATAAGGTAATTAATCATAGGTTGACTTATTAAAAATGGTTTGTTTAATAAAAACAACTTTTATTGTTTGGGTGTCTTGGTCTTGGTTTACAAGTAGTTGTAAACTACTAGTTCTGAATACAACTTTATCTTTGAATTATTGGCTTGGTTGAGGTACTGATTAGATTGATTGGGGTTTCGATTGGATTGGCTAGGGTATTGATTGGATTTGTTGGGGTTGTTATTGGATTGGATGGCATATTGATTAGATTGGTTGAGGTGGTGATTGGTTTAGTTGAGGTTTGGATTAGTTGGGATTGTGATTGGATTGGTTGGGATTATGATTAGATCGGTTGGAATTATGATTGGATTAGTTGGGGTACTAATTAGATAGGTTGAGGTTTTGATTGGATTCATTGGGATTATGATTGGATTGGCTGGGATTATGATTGGATTAGTTGGGATTTTGATTAGATTAGTTAGGATTATGATTGGATTGGTTGGGATTGTGATTGGATTGGTTGGGATTTTATAAAGTGGGGAATGATTGGCACTAGATGAGGAATGATCGATGTTTGGATAATGGTAGAGAATTAGGGAGTGTGATTTCTCAAATGAGCCACATGATGAAGTCTTGTAATGGTAGTGATAGGGCATTGTGAAGCTTTGTTTCTATCATGAGCCAAAGGACAAAGTCTTGGAATGATATGGATGGGATGTTGTGGATCTTGGTTGTTTACATAATCTAAAGGATGAGGTACTGGTATGATAAGTTAGGGCATTGTGGATCCTGATTGCTCACATAAACCAAAGCATCTAAGTCTTCCTCATAAACCATATCATCTGAATTAGTGACTTGATTTGGATCATAAGCTAGTTATTGACTGTGTTCCCCATATGGAGTATTATAGGGAGAATAATAAAACTCCTTAAAAAATTTATCCTTGTAGGGGGTTTTTAGTTGGATTTTGTGTGGCCATTTCATCATAACATGGATTATACATGGCTCCACTATAAGTTGGGCTAGACATATTTGTATCAATAAAGAAAGATCCAAAACAAAGAGGTTTGAGAGTTATACAAACTCTAAAAAATAATGTTTGAAAAGACAAGGTTCAAAATTGGTCTAATGTGGTCAAACAAGGGTGGAGTTGTATCTCCAAAATGGTCTATACTAAAACTTGGCATAAAATAGTTTAATGTCAAATGCCATACACACAAAAGGTTAAGCATTTGAATAAAAACTAGCATGGAAAAATTTATGTCCAAAGTGTTCTAAGTAAGTCTAAATTAGGAAAGGGAAATGTTTCTAGGTATTTTGTCCAAATGTGAAGTTAAAAGCTAGGCTCAAATAGGTTGTGCTAGGACTTTTGGCCAAATGATGTCAAAAGCTAGTATTCAAACAAAGATGATGATTTTATTTTAATATAACAAGCTTGAAACACTTTGACATACACTTGACACATGGAATAAAACATAAACATGATCAATTGGTATAAGGTATAAGGTAAAAGGAACCTAGAGAAAGGCTGTGTTCTCCCAAATAAAGGAATAAATAATGCTAAGGATAGGCTCTATTAACAAATAATCAAAAGTTTTCAAATTTGGGAAATAAATTAACCTAAGTTATGCAACCTAAAAGATAAATATTTGTGTATCAGCCCCTACGTGTTGAGGCCTAAACAAAAATCAATCAATGTTTGGATCTAAACTTGAAAAAGTTAATTGAAAACTTGAATTGTGAAAGCTAGGATATATTTGACCAAATAATATAGAAAAATTTAAACAAAATGACCATGCTAAAAAAAGATCCACCAAGGCTCAAATGATTGGTTTTTATAATGATAGTTGATACACAAGATAAGACGGGCCAATTGAAAGAGTTTGAGCAACCTAACAACATTAGTGTTCTCAAAAGATGTGATCATTATTTTGTTTTAAAAAAATTTAAGGCTCAAGACTTGAAAATGATTTAGGAAACACAATGGTACCCATATCAAACAAGTGACACACACATAAACATGTTTATCAAAAGTATAAGATAAATGTGTGGTGATAAAGTAGCGAACATAACACCTCCTTCAACAAAGGAGTGATGTATAAACAAACTTAATTGGATGTGGTTTAAATAACAAGAAAGTTTTAGTCATAAAAAACCAAGAAATAAAATAATAAACGATAGAAAATACAACTAAGTATAATCATCCTAAATCCTATCAAGGAGTGGCAATGTGGGGTTGACTAAAACTAACATTTTTTTGACCATATAGATTAGTCCCATGTGTACACACTTTCACATATGAACAAAAGAGAAGAAACACATCAATTAAGTCCATGTTTATCATCTTTTTGTGAAAAGGTCTATCTTTTTCATAACCACTACATCTATCACTTGCTTAATGTAGTGCAACGTCCATATCGATCATACGTCCCAGGCTTAACCTACCACTAATGGAGATAGTTTAACCACTCAAACCACCATATTAGTGAGGTGATCCAAATTTATATATCCCCCCATGAAGAGGGGTTTAAAAATTATCAAGAGATGAAGCCTTGGGTCAATGCTTCCCTAGAGAACTCATGAGAGGCAATGACACCCCCTTTACAAGCCAAAATGTATGAAAATAAAAGACAAGTAAAAAGAATTTAGGGTTGATTTTAGATCACCCAATACTATGTGATATTGGAGAGAGCCTAAGAAACTTTATTTATATGCCTTGGAATAGGCACTGAATGTAATAGAAAGACATTTTTGATCCCATGAGTTCGCTATAGGGGATGAGGGAGAGCATACACACACTTTCCTTTTTGTAAAAACCAACAATCAACAAATAAACATGGCATAAAAGTGAACGTGCTCAAAATCATGTAAATTACATGATGTTAAGTTCATTTTAAGGCACCGAAATCAAAATGTGTTGTGAAGTTTGGACCCTTGGCATTGAAAGAAACTTGCTAAAACATTGGGAAACATCTAAGGCATAAAAAATGAACTAAGTTCTTTATAGACACCCAAAAGATGATGTGAGAAAGATTCATAAAATGTTAAAATTTGATTAGGTTCATTGTTATGCACCAATTGAAATGTTTTGGTTAATTTCATGGCCCCTTGGCTTATTGACAAATTAGAAAGAACTTGCACAAACACAAACTAAGTAAAAACACAACCATGTTCATTTTAAGCTCTTAAGTCCAAATGTTTGAATTAAGCCTAATTTATTTTAAACACCAAATTTAAATTTTATAAACCATTTAAGAATGAAAATTGATGTTTAATGTCCACCTTGACCCTACAAAAACAAGAGAGTGTCCCCTTACTTTGAAGCAATTTTGGTTATTAGCAAATGATGTTTGGATTTGAGCTCTCAAGTTTTGGATTTATTTTGACATAGTGACCATAGATAGTCATAGATAACCACTGGTAGTTTCAAGGCAACCATCACTACTTAGGTAAGATAACCATTGATGGTTGAAAATAATCACCATTGATTGATAAAAACCATAAGTGAATACCTATGAAGTCAAAGGTAAAACCACAAAAGGCAAATGTATTAGGTTAGGCTTGGGCTTGGTTAGATGAAATTTGATAAAAACCTACAAGGAAAAGTTTATTTGATGTATTTAGATGATATTGAAATTGATAAATCAAAGAATGAAATGTCAAAAAGACTCAAAATGTAATTTTTAGGTCCATTTCTCCCTGTAACTTGACCATCGATAATTACACAAAGTTAGTGGTAATTAGGCATAATCATCGACAATTAGGGTCTAACCATAAGTGATTTCACCTGATTATTGATGATCACTATGTAAAATTGAGAATTTAACAAAAAATAAATTTGGATAAAATAATGTTATAAAATCAATTTTAAAGAGCTTCACACATCCAAATGAAGATTTAAAAGCTCATAATGATCTCCTTTATATGTGGGATTCATTGGGTCCCACTAGGCATGCCATCTATGATTAATGAATTTGAATCAAAAGAGGAAGTTAGTATGGTGTTATTTCCAAAAACAATGAAATAAAACACACTAAAAAAGCTAATATCTCTAGGCCTAGATCATTGGCGGAGCTTAGTGAACAAACAAAATGAAGACAAAACTAAAATGCAAATAAATGATAAATTCTTTACCTTCTTTGATTGCTTAAAGATGATGTGTCTATTATCTTGCTTGAATTGTTCTCAAGAAGTATTCATCAATGAGGTTTGGCTATCTCCATCTCCTCTTGGCACCATGGTTGGCTTGATTTTGACATCATAAAACTATGCATTTGATTCATGAAATCCAATCCAAAATTATAACTCTACTATGTTCTGATCTCTCATAATGAAGAGCTATAGGATTACTTTTATAGGCTTTTAAATAAACTTGGAATGGGTTAAATCTTAACCTTGGTTGGCTTAGTTAACCCAAGTAGGGTTAAAAAGTGTCTAAAATCTCATGATTAGCATGGAATAGGTGTGCTTTGAGATATTTTGCATTTGGACAACTCACAAAGGGTTATGATTAGCTTTTAAGATGCTCTTTAGGATATTTATTGAATTTTATTTTTTGATAATTGATTTATTTTCTCATGGATGAATTCAATTAGGCTTTGATGTTAATTATTCTTTGTTAGGTATTTAAACATTTGTGTAAGATTCTGATTTATTCAATATGCATTCTTTCAATTTAATTGATTTATGGGCCAACTTGATTTATTTGCATGGTTATGAAGCCAAATTTAAGACTTATATAAATTCTTAGGCTAGATGTACAATGATTGGTAATAATTAGTCTAAAGTCAGGTATGAAGCCATTGGTCACCAATTTTAGATGTCTATAATCCCAACATTACCAAGATGATAAGGAAAGATGATGTAAGGAGCACCATTTCCAAAGATTATTTTATCACACACTTGAGCACATCCATCCATGGCCAACATACAACTCTTGATCTTAAAGAAGGTAAATAATGGTTGTTTTGTCTTCTATTGAAAGTTACTTGTATTATTCTCTTTCTCCTTGAGAATCTAGGCTTGAGGTGTTAGTTTTGTTAGAATATCCTTTGATTGTTAGAATTGACAATGATTTTTATGTCAAAAACATAGTCAAACCAGAATAAACAATGTAGTAAAACTCAAGTTTTTCTTACTTTTCTTGCTACTTAACAAGTTGTTTATTACCTATTTAACATTTTGCTTGAAAGTTAGTGAGTAATTTTGAGTTTAAAACATTGTTTGTAAAGCATTTTTATATCAAAACACATTTGTTTTTTGTGGTTGCAAGAATAAAAAATGATTAGGATAGAATGAACACCGATCACAGGAATCAACCATAATCCCTATTAATTGTCAATGATTTTCTATGTTTTTCTTTTTTATAAAGCTTAAGAGTTAAAATTTGTGTTTTTATTGAGATAAATTTTAGGAATATAACTTGGGATTAAACACAAATTAATTCACTAACTAGTTTGCAAGAAATTAAGCCAAGAAAGAAGAAGTTTGGGTGGTTTTTAATTAATTTTTCATTTTCTCAAAGTCAAAATTTTACAAAGGTTTTAAACTCATTCACATTTGGTTAAGGTGTTTTAAAATTCACTTAAAATTTTTTCCTTTTTCCATTTTCACAAGATTTTACAAGTGTAAACATGACTAAGGGGCCAAAAATTTCAAATACATTTCAATTTGGTGTTAGTAAAAAATAACTTACATCTTTAGTTAGAGCTCTTAAGAGCTTTTTTTTATTTTTGTTTGTTCTTTAGCTAGTTAAAATTGATTAGATAAGATTTAAAAAACACAAACTTTAGCATATATGCTCTCCCCCCATCCCCTTTACAGAAATCAGGTAACCAAAAATACTTAGTTTATTACCCTTGTTTGAAAAACATGTCAGAAAGAAAGTCATGTATGCTCTCCATAAGATTAGATTGACTTGGTGATTCAAAAGTGACCTCCAAGTCTTTCCTTTTCAATTTATTTCTTTTTATGAACTTGTCTTGTGGGCAAAAGTTCATTGCCTCCCCATGAGTTATTTTGGGGTGTATTGACCTAGGGTTTCATCTCCCAACATCATACCAACCTCATTACATGAGGAGGTGTAAAAATTAGGAAAAATATTAGATGGGATAGTGGTCATTGGTTAGTTTGACCATACCAATGGTTACCTGGGCCATACGATAGCTAGACATTAGACTCTACTAAGTCATACACAACTAGAGTCACTATATAAAGAAATAGACCCTTGCATAGTAAGCTAGACGGTTTGGATTCAATTGATGTGTTTGATCCCTTATGTTAGCCACAATTGGGACCATCTAGCACATGTGAAACTTATAGTTTTTAATCAAACACCACTTATCATAGAATTTCATGCCAAATTTCGAGTGCTCCTCATTGTAAGTTTATTCCACATATCAATGCTTAAGATATAGAAGGGGTGTAAAAACTCTACCTACACTTATACTTTTTATTTTGGATTAACACTTAATTCCTCACAAGTATTGGTATATCAATGGAAACTTTGGTTGAATTTATGCACACCCATGTCAGTTATAGGGAATAAGATGATACATTTGTTCTACTTATATTTTTCTTTGATTTACATGTGTGTTTTTAGACTAAAACTATTTGTATTATTGCATATAAATGAGTCATAAACCAATCACACATTTTTTCACCACTTTAGCCTAAGAGGTGTTGTTTTGTCCATTTGATACCACACTTTTGCCTTAGAATTTTCATTCTAAAACATTTGTGAGTGCGTGTCAATTGTTTAAATGGGGTATCATTATGCTACTCAATTCATCCCAAGTATTTACCTTAGAGTTTTAAAATAATAACCATTGTCATACCTTTTGATCAAAGTAGCATCATTATACTACTCATATTGTTTCAAAACCATCACCTTGTTTTAAACCAATTTCTAAACCATGCATACCTTTGGTATATAATTGGTATCATTATGTTGTTCATTTGAGTTTAAGATGTTATCTATTTGAGCAATCCATGTATTTTAAAACCAAATTCAAAATTTGTCTTACTAATTTTAGATTTAAAATTAAGTGGTTTATACCTATGCCTTGCTTAATTTTGGCTTGAGTGTTTATCTCTCACATTTGAATTATGCAACTTGGACTAATTCCTTGCTTGTTTTAAAGACCCCTTGTGCCTAGATCTAGGGACTAGTCTATTTTTTGTATGCCTCAAGTTTATCTATTTACTTAAACTAAGGTTGAAAATATTTTTTCAAGTATAATCTTAAGCATGGTTGGTTTACATTGGAACCTAGCTTATCACTTGGGCTTGAATGCTTTACTCATCTCTCTTACTTTGATTACTTGAGATTGAATTTCCCAATTATTTTTAGGCATGCACCTAGAGTGATTGTATTATACTAAGGTCAAATTGGTTTTTGAATCCACGTACCTAGATTGAGTCAAAGTGTTTTGAACTATTTACCTTATAATTAGATTAATTGCCTTGCAATTTTTATCTTAGACCTAGTATGTTTTAAAGTCTAGCTTTGTGCCTTATTACCAAAGACCTAACACTTTCCTTTCAATTTTTAGACCTATTTTTTTTAAGCCTAGTTTTGTGCCTTGTTTACAAAGACCTAGCATTTTCCTTACTTTTTATATTTCATTCATACCTTTTGAGTCTATCTTTGTACCTTGTTTCTAGAGACCTAGCACTATTTTTCATTTTTAGACCTAGATTAGATTTGTTTGAAACACTTTACTAAAAACTAGGATTCAAACTTACCTTTCATTTGACCATTTATATGTAAGACATTCAACCTTGGAGATATTTTCTACCAAAATTATCATTGATAATTTTGGAGAAGAGATCCATTCCTAGGCCAAGTTTAGATGATTTGTAATAATATACCAAGTTTTCCATTTAGACTAAATTTATAGACATACCAAGGAATGAAAAATTATTTTAGACCATGTTTCAAGAGTTATTTAAAATCTAAACCTTTTCTTTGTGAAATATTAGTTGTGTATTCAATTATGACTCACTGCACACATAGTGGAGCCATGTACAGTCTGGATTGTGATAATGTGGTCATGAACAATACCTTTATTCAAGACCCATATGGTGATGATGTAGTTTGTGAGATAGATCCATATCCACCTTACACTACTTAATATGTGGAATAAGGATAATATCAGTTAGCATAGTACCTGGTTAATATACCTCATTATCTAGGTCAAGAACAAGAACAAACAACTCAATACCTTACTAATGTGTCATCTATCATCAAACAAGTTCAACAATAACCTTACTACATTACCATGCCATTGACCTTGTTAGTTAGATTTTATGCACAACTTAAAACCTAGGTAGTCATGAGATAAATCTCATTCATTTAACGATGAAGCTCTTGTATAAGATGTTTATCTATTAAGGTTGTGGATCATAATAACTAATTTTTTGGGTTTTACTTTAATTGCGTCAGCTCATGAACCATAGCTAGGTAATTTGGCAACAAGTAAACAACTATGTTTGTTGAATATTGGAAAAGAGGGGAATATATAGTAGTAATAGAAGGGGGAAAATGTGCTTAAAAATAAATATATTTTAGATTTTATTGCATCCACACAATCATAAATAAATAATAGAATCACACTTTTAGCAAGAAAGAGAAGGAATAAATTCTACCCTAGATCCAAAATAACACAAAGTTCATCTTAAGATCTTAATAGGATGTTCAACAAAATTTTGTAGACACAAAGTTTGCCAAAAATATACTTCCCTTCATTCAGTCCAGACTGGTTCACAAAATCACATCCAAGATTTTCAACACAAAGTTTGAAATATTAAAAATGCATAAGTTACAATATCTTTTTGGCAAAATGTTCTGATGTTTAGCTTGTAGGCTTCTTCCTATATTTATAGTGTCCAAAAGACAAATAGAAATAGGAACAATTAATTACTTTTCCCGTATGTGCAAGCTATAAAATTAGAGATAGTTGAGAGTCTTTCTCCATAATTCCCTCATTGTATGGCATGAATGATTTTCAACTTCAAATAAAATCTTCCATTTTGCATGTCTGCCACCTATTTCTAGGTAATTGAATTTTTCAAACAACTTGAAGTAATGGAATTTAAACCAATTACTTAAGTTTTTTATAACTCAACTTAATTGCTTTGTCAGAGATAAGGAAAGAAAAATAAGAAGAAGAGAAGAGAAAGTTAATCCAGCTACACACCCTTAATCTTATTCTTATTTTGGTATTGGATGTACCTATAAAATATGTATTACACTGTTCATCCATTAGCCTTTACAATAGCTTTAGTATCTATTTTGAACCTTAGGAAAACTCCTTCTAGGATCTTGTCGAACGTGTTTACCTTTGTCAAGATGGGTTCTAATTTTTTGACATCACCGTCAAGTTTAATTAGCCTCTCAATTGAATTTTAAGTAAAAGGAGTGACAACTTCATCTATCTTTTTTTGGATAATTGAAAGGAAGTCTTCAAAGTATGATGGAGGCCTATCAAGTGGATAACTTGTAACATAATAGATATAATTATCCAACTGCTCCATCACTTTATCAACCATTTCTTCTAATAAATGCATTTCACCCAAAATGTCTTTAGAGTTTTTTTATGAAAAGAAATGGTTATTTCTATTTACTTACCCCTTTGTTGTGATTTATCTAATTTATCTGGTACAATTTGTTCTTCAATCAATATTTTCTTAGGCAATGAATTTATTTCAACTAGGGTTTTCAATTGGCATTTAGTAATTCTATTTTCACTATTTATCTCCTTCATCAACTCCCTCAATTGAGTAAACTTAGTTTGTAGATCACCCAAGATATTTGGTATTTATTTATATTTATCTATTAATTTTTGAATGATCTAATCTATCCACTCATCAACAAACCTATATTTGTCTCATATGTCTTCAAATTCTCTAATGACATGCTCATTGAGTTGCTCTTTTACTAGCATGGGTTGAGATGAATACTATGCAACCTTTACAATGATCTCACATAACTTGGAGATTTGCTCATTTAATTTAGATTTTTTATATTTTTCCTTATCCATATTGGAAAAGAGTGGATCAATTAGAGTCTAGGTATCCTTTTTCAATCCTTCAACAATAACTTTTTCCAAAGGGACTCTAGTTACTATTATGTCTATTGTAGTCAATTCTCCCTTTTATTTTCCCTCTGCTAGAGTTAACATTTGAGAAAAGTTTTAACCAAAAGGTTCAATGATTAAATTTGAAGTCATTTTGGTATATTTTGACCTTTCATCTCTTACTCCAAGGCTCTTTAGCAACTGTAGATCTTCCTCTTATAATTTTATTACTTCCCTAGCCTTTGGAACTACTTATGAATCCAATTAAGATGAGAAGTCACTATTTGGGGGTCAGAAGTGTCAACATGTACCACCATCTCTTGATTAGAACCCATTGCATTAGAAGTTAACACTATATCATAACCTTTTCCTTTATCACCATCTAGATAAAGCACCCTTTCAAAATCTATCATTTTCTCCACCATCAACTACTTCCTCAACTCTTCATCTATAGTATTCCTGCTACCACTTTCTACTTCAATTACCTTTTCTAACAATACTTCTTTATGGGCATGATAATCCCCCAAAGATGAAGAAATGGTATCTGAAGGAGGAAGTAAGTATCTGGGTGGTGATAAAAGAGGAGGGTGAGGTGATGAATCTATTTATTTTACTAAAGGGAGAGTGAAAGATGCTGGATTTAAAGGTGGAATAATTGTGATCTTTTGTGAAGCTTCTGAGGTGGGGTTTACTAGGGATGTTGAAGTGTTATGAGCTAATATAGAAGGAATTTTTTCAATAGGAGATGCTTGTGAAGTAGATGAATGTTCTCACTCACCTGTTGCTTGAGATTTTTTATGCACTTTTAACTTTTTTGGTCTCTAACTCCTCTCAACTTCATGTTTCCATTAGTGCCTCATCCAAATAATACCCCTTTTCTTACAAGAAATTTGAAGTATTAATGAGGATGATTGAATTTCTCTCTTCAATTATTTTAGAACTAAATTTAATAGTTGGTAGAGGGGCCTTGTCTCCTCCCATTTGATTGTATGTATCAAGTATCACATGGCCTTCATCTAGAAGATTTTTAGGTATCCTTTGTAAACCAAAATCAATAATTTATTGTACTTTTAATTTGATAAAGTCCCTTCTTCTAACTTCAAATTCATTCTTTTAGTTCATCCAAAAGTCCTCCAATGTGGGGATGTGCATACATTCTATAGAGACCATCTTTTTTGCAATCCCTTTAGGATCAAAGTTCATCTGAGCTTGGAAGTATTCCTGCTCATAATGAAGAAACATTTCTATTTGGACATTCTTGGCCTTTTGTATACTCTAAAAATTATAATTACCAATTGTGATGGGGAAGTTAACTTCTACCTTATGTTGCTTTGCTTGCAAATCATGTAATTCTACCAATTGTCTACATAATTCCATTATTACCCATTTGTCATTGGGGTATCTATGTAGCTTAAGTGGTGGTCCTGAGAAACCACTAATCATGAGGTAAGTGAAATCAACAAATTGAATGGAGATGCAACCAAATTGAAAGATAACCTCCCATGCCTCCTTGCTTACTCTGCTTGTTTTTAGATCATTGTTTAGGTGACAAATGATTTCATAAAAGAAGCCATCAATTATTGTCTTGTATTTATTGAAGTATTTAGGCAATACCAACTATGGATAATACTTGTAGATAGGGTTTGTTGTTAACATCCCTCTCCTATCTAATTTGGATAATATTCCTTTTGAGGCTGTAACATATAGTAGATATGAAGTCATTTTGAAATGAAGCATCTATCTAACCTTCTTGAGTTGTTCACCAATGTTATTACTTATTATTTTAGCCCAATTGATCATTGCATTGGCTCTATTGACCTCAATTTTTTTGATTAAGTAATACATCCATGAGTAGAATAGTTTTGCATTCCTTTCTCCATTTATTTTGCATAACAACTCACTGATGTCATCAACTTCTTACATAAGATCTGATCTTTGAATGGTCTTTGGGAATCTAGATGGCTGCTTAAATTTCTTTGGATAACTTTTATTCATGATACTTATACATTAAATTGTACTACTTTCCCATCTATCAATGGCCCTTTACATGTTGACATCAATTACTTTGGATTTTGTTGGAATTTTAAGATAATAGTTGAAGAATTATGTGTCCAACCTTATCACTGTATTACCTATTATGTCCCTGATTATTTTAGTTAGAGGATTGTAAAATTTGGCACACTCTAAAACAAACTTTTGTAATTGGGTAGTACTTGGAAATGCTACAGCTTGAATGATCCCACTGTTAACCATAGCTTGTATAAGGGGTGTCTTGTGGGTTGCCTTAGATTTGTTAATTAGTTCACTTATGGACACATGTCCCATATCAGTATCACTTATTTTATCAAGTTTAGAAACTATACACGATTCCACTAGATAACCCTTGTACTCATATCTCATACTACTTGAATATGATTTTGCCTGAGATTTTTCTTTTCCTCTCTTCTTGAAGCTTTTGTAGTTGTAAGATTGGGATATTCTTGTGTGAAAATTATTTTTGCTGACCTTCCTACCTTTTTTGTCTCTGAAGATATCTCTTGTATGTGAGACATTTACCACAACTTCCCTATAAATATATGCACAACATAAAAAGTTCCTGTAGAAAATTTGAAAAAATGTGTAACTCAACATTTGTCAAGTTCATTCATGCATATGATCAATTTTAATTTCCTAGGAATCATGCTATTATGAAATTTCAAGTAAAATTTCAGTGCACATAATGAGAAGTTGGCTCAACTAGGAGAGAACAAATATTTGTTTTGGTATACTTGCCTTTGCATGGTGGATTTGGAGGGCTACCTTACTAATTTTGAGTCATCAAAATTTTGTTTAAACTTTCTCTTTTTATTGAGGACTTTTGAGGATGCATTACTTACTTTATAAAAGAGAAATAAGTAATGACTTAAAATTTTTTTGGTTAATATTTCTTTTGTATTTAAGAAATTTTAAAGTCACTTACTTTATAAAAGGGAAACAATCAATTACTTAAAAAGGTTTTGGTTGAGCTTAAGTAATGACTTAAAAAAGTTCCCTTTATATTGAGGACTTTTTTAGGTGCATTACTTAATTTATAAAAGAGAAATAAGTAATGACTTAAAATTTTTTTGGTTGAGCTTAAGTAATGACTTAAAAAATTTCCCTTTGTATTAAGGACTTTTTGAGGTGCATTACTTACTTTATAAAAGAGAAATAAGTAATGACTTAAAAAAGTTCTGATCAAGCTTAAGTAATGACTTAAAAAAGTTCCCTTTGTATCGAGGACTTTTCGAGGTGCATTACTTATGTACTTTATACAAGATAAATAATTAATGACTTAAAAAGGTTCTTGTTAAGATTTCCTTTGTATTGAGGACTTTTTAAAGTCACTTGATTTACAAAAGAAGTAATCACATAAGTTAATCCTGATTTAAACTTCAATCTTAAAATAAAGGACTTTTTGGATGTATCGACTTATTAAATCAAGGAATAAGTAATGACTAAAAAAATGTTTGATTTAATCTTGCTATGGAATGTGGAAGTTTTAAGAGGAAGGAATTGATAAGAAGTGAAGTCATGCAGTCCTAAAAATCTGATTTGGTCTATAAGGTTAATATTATGGATTTTTGAAAGCCTTGACTTGTTTGCTAAATGATAAATTTTTTTGAAGGCTTCAAATAATTTCAAAATAGAACCATGACATGATGAAATAATGGTTTAGTCTAAAAATGAGGGTTTTGGACTTTTAGAGTCAACTTACTTATCTTTTTGAAGAAAGTAAAGACTCAATAAAACTCTGATTTGTCTAGGATGAAAAATTGAGCAACTTTAAGCATGTGAGCATTTTACAGTGGCTTTATGACTTCTTGGAGACAATTTTGAGAACATGTGAAATTGAAATTAGAGAGAAAACCTACAAATTAAACTAAATAGGAAAGTGACAACATGACCCACAATTAACACAAGTCAAAAATACCAATTTTTTTTAAAGGGGTACTCCAAGATTTCTAGGTGAAATCTTGGGGACACCAATTGGCTCCGTCTGTGGAAATATTTATTTATATCAATAATGAAAGAAGTGAATATGAGACCAAAGCATCTTTGGTTTTAATTCTTGTTTATTGGGTTCGAGGTCAAGCAAAAGAAACATAAAAAAAAACAAAAATAGAACAAAAAGAAACAACCGAGAGTTTTATTTATGTACACAGGTTTTACCCTACATCTCAATTCTTGAAAAGCTTCAAATTATACCCATTAGAGGGTAGTGGCAAGTCAATTACATCTTGGTAAGCAATGATGAAATTATCCATTCCAATAGTCTTCTTGATCATGAAGGGCCCCTTCCATGTAAATAGAATTTTCCATGCATGCCCTTTGGTTCATTTCTCTTATCCCATAAGATCTCCCTGTCTCCAATCTCAAATTTTCTATATCTGGCCTTTTTTTCAAACACATTCTTGACCTTAGTTTGATGTTTAGTTAGCCTATCTACTACTTGAATACACACCTCTTGTAACTCAGACAAATACATAAGCCTTTTATCAAGTGAACCCTAATAGGTAGCATCTTTAATGGCTCTGGATAATCATAAAGTAAGAATTCAAGAGTAATAGGTATTTTAGCATCTATCCCATAAAATATTTGAAAAGGGGACATACCTAAGGCCTTATTTGGTGTAATCCTATCATCCCAGAGTGTATCAAATTTTTTTTGGTGCTATGTTCTTTGATTTTCTTCTACTAGCTTGTAGATGATTATTATCAAGTTCTTGTTGCTAGATTTTATTTACCCATTGACTTGAGGGTAATAATTGGAAGAATGCACTAAATGGACACCATATGTGTAGAAAAATTTGACTAGCTCTTCAGAGGATAGATTAGTAGCATTATTTGTGACTATCTTATGTGGGACACCAAATCTCATAATTATATTTTTCTTGATAAAGTTACATACTACTTTAGAAGTAACATGTTTAACATCAATAGATTCTACCCACATAGAAAAATAATTAGTTACTGTTAGAATGTAATGATGACCAACACTAGGAGCATTTAACATACCATTGAAATCAATGCCCCATTGCCTAAATGGTTCATTAATCACTACTAGATTTAATGGTAATGCTGGTAGCTTTCCACGTCCAACAAACTGCTAACATGCTTAACATTTAGGAACCTAATCTACAGTATCTTGAAACAGAGTAGGATAGTAATACCTAGCTCAAAGGATATTATGTGTAGTAACTCTTTTTGATAAGTGAATGCCACATGCCTTATCATGAAATTGCTCTAACAACTAGTCTTGCTTGGCTTTATCCACACACCGAAGAAATACACCATCAATTCCTTTATTGTATAAGACATTATCCCAAAGGATGATTTTTTTTGATTTTAATATGATGATATGATTCTCATTTTGAGTGAGGTGATCTGGGCATTCCCCATATGTCATGAAGTAGGTAATTTTGCTGTACCATTCATCAACCAAATTTATAAAAAGAAATGTGGGCAAGTCTTCATTAACTTCCTCTTATGGTGTATCATCCTATCTTCTCTCTATCATCAACTAGAAAAGACCTCTTCCTCTCACTAGCTTTGTAGGTTTTATGTCTAGGTCATAGTCTTGCAACTTGGTTACCTAAGTGCCTCATAGAAGTCCCAATTCTTGCTATGTCAAGATGGACTTGACTATCGTATCAGGTAGATAAATAGTTATATGTGTGGATAGAATATAGTACCTAAATGCTTTACATGACTTGACAACTACATAGGCATGCTTCTCCATAGGATTATATTTCAACTCATAGGTCTTTAAAGGCATGCTCATGAATGTTATAGGGGTTTTGACATCTTCTTCATTCTTCTGCATCAGAATGGCTAACATTATCTGCTTAGAAGAGTAGTAGTAAATAATGAATTCTTTACTAAAATCTAGTGATATCAGTATTAGAGATTTTTCTAAGGCTAGTTGTATCTTTTCAAAGGCCTGATTTCCTTCTTAATTCATTTAAATCATATTTTTTCTTCATCATGTTTGAAATATGGTGAGTTAGTTTAACAAAATTAGGAATAAATCTTCTGAGAAAGTTTACCTTACTAAAGAATCAATTAACTCCCTTATTAGAGGTTGGCAAAGGAAAGATTTAAATAACCTAAACTCTTTTAGGGTCTATCTTGGTTCCTTCATTTGAAACAATATGTCCCATAAGCTTTCCCTCAATAATAGTGAAAATGGACTTTCTGGGATTGAGAGATATCCCATGCTTTCTGCATTGAATGAGAACTTCCTCTAAATCAACCATGTGATTACTCCTTTTCTTGGAAAATACTATTAAGTCATCAAGGTATACCACTATATTCTTATCTTTCAGATGAGAAAATGCTAGATTCATTACCCTTTGGAAAGTTTCCACAACATTGATTACGCCAAAAAGCATTTTAAGATAGGCAAATGTTCCTCATGGTGTGGTGAATACCATCTTATATTGATATTCTCTTGCCACTCATATTTTATTTTAACCTAAAAAACCATCTAACATAGATAGCATTTCTAAGCCAATAACTACCTACAATGTGTGATCCATGATGGGAAGAGGGTAGTTATCCTTTAAAGAGGCTTGATTCAGATTACAGAAGTCTACACATAATCATATTTCACCATTCTTCTCTCTCATAGGTACAATATTAGCCAAACATTATGATTGATGAATGAGGTAAATAATTCTTAAATCTATCAACTTATATACTTCATCATATATTGTACTTGAGATGGTTGGATTGTGACGTTAGAGCTTTTGTTTGAAAGGCTTAAGTCTTGGCTAGAATGGAATATAATGTTACAACTCTTTTGGCAGATATGTCTTCAAGTCTTTGTAGGACCATGAAAAGACATCTATATATTTTTTAAGAATCTTTATGAATGATTCATATTCTTATTTATAACAACACTTCCCAAGATTCACAATCTTGGGTTCATATTTTATACTCAAATTTATTGGTTGCACCTCTGAAGAAGAGCTCTCACCATATTCTTTATTTCTTTTTAGAAACTGATCATGCTTGTCAGAAATTTCTTGTAAGGAAACTAAACCTTTAAAATTTTTATTACCCTTGAGTTGTATGATCCCTTTATTCTCATCATGCTCAAGATTAATTTCACTTGTCATAGTTTGTCATGGAGGTGAGTTGCTTCCTTCAAAATAGAACTCATCAAAGTTGTCTTACTATTCTAAGAATGCACCTATTTGCTTATCATCATTGAAAATATGCCATTATTCTATATTGTCAGGAACTTTGGGGTGGTAGACCATTTCTAGTTTATAATTACCTTGTTAAAAAATAGAAGCAAGCTGATCTAGATTTAATAGTGCAATGGTAATTGCCAAAGAATTAGCTTTGGAGTTTTGATCTATTGAAATGAAGTTGATGGAGAAGGCTACAAAGTCAAGTGTAGTGGATAACACTCTATCTCTATAGTGTCTAAGCTTATCCATTTTTACTTGGTACTATCCATAAATTTTTTTCATAATAAGTTCAACATCTCCTTATGCTTTTAGGAGTTTCACTCCTTTATTTTTAGCTTGCTCCATTCCTAATAGTAAAACTTTATACTCTACTTTATTATTAGTATTTTCAAACATTAACTTGTAAGAGTATGGGTGTACCTTCCCTTCTAGATCTATCAAAATAACACCTATCCTTGATCCAAAGGAGCAATAACTACCATCAAACTCAAGAGTCTAAACTTATTTTATTGGTTCTAGCTAAATTTCTGGTTTTGGATCCTTTTTGTTCATTTCCAAATAATAGACCTCATGGTCTGACTCTTGGAAAAGAATCTGAGACCTTAGATCTTCATATTTTGTGACAATGTATTTTGACTTCTTTTTAGGTTCAAGATTCTAGTTAACTCATTTGATTAGAATGTGAGCACATGACCAATCCATCTTCACTTCTTCCAATTATTTGTAGAAGTTTCTACTCAGTAACATCCCATAAGAGATAGGAATATCTATAACTAAGATTGTCATATGTAATCTCTTGTCAGGTAAAGCTACCAAAATAACTTGTGCATCCTTAATTTTTTGATTAAAGGGACTTGTCTCTACATGAAATAACATCTCCCTATTAGCTTCATCAAAGTAAGCCCAATAACATCTATAACTTTTGCTGACATGACATTATCAGAAGCTCTTGAATCTAAGATGAAATTACTTAGTTTGAAACCATTATGTAATAAAGAAATAGAAAATGGTTCAATTCTTTTGGAAGATGTCAGAGTGACAATGAAAACATTATTATGGGAAGAAGTATCTTTGGGGTTAGGCAAAATACCTTTTATTGAGTTTTTGAGTGTAGAATTTGACCCATCACTTTGCACATACTTAGCTAACCTATTCAGTTGATCAAGAAAGGCTCTTAAGTACTCAACTTTTGACATTTGGATTCTATTTTTATTAATATGATCAACAATGTCAAAAGAAGGAATAGATGCATTTTCAGATGTTTGAGCAGAAGGTCTATGAGGTTGAAATGAAGAGGAACTTACTTGTTTATCTTTTGGGGCTAGAGAAGAATGTAAAGGAATACCTCTTTTGACAATGATAACGTTTGATCTAGAATCATTATTTTTTCTTCTTTGTTTGTTACTAGACATTTCACCACTTTGTCAAGCTTGTGATCATGTAAATACTACAAAATTATGACTATGATCTTCTTTAAAAGCTTCCTCATAGTCATTTTTTTATTCATAGTCGAGGTAACCAATGGTGGAGTTGCTAGCAGGATCTACAAAATCATCATTCCTAGTTTGATCAATAATGGCTTCTTGATCTTCTTCATTCATCTCAACATTGTTCTTTGGGTCAGTTTCAATTGCTAGTCTTTGAGGAGCAATAATGATACAACCTCTATTGTTGAAGTTCTGAGGAGGAGAAATGTTGTTACTTTGTGCCATCTACTTCTTCATTTGTGACATATCATTCACCAATGTTTATAGCAATGAATCAGTAGTACTGGTTGAAGAGGAACCTTCAACCTTAGAAGATGTGTTTTTTATTTTTCCTACCATAATGAGATCATCTTCTATTTCAATAGCCATATTTTGAGCTACAACCAAGTCAGTAAGATGTGCTCTATACAACAGATAACCAACTTCAGGTAATAAAGCATTAATGAAAAGTACCTTCTAATTTTCATCACTTAAAGAAGCAGTAGCAGGAATCTTATAAAGAATCATTTGAAATTTTATAATGAAATCCCACATGTGCTCATGTGGCTCCATCTTCAACTAAGTTAGCTAAGTAATCAATGTACTTGAATCTTCAGCTCACTTGACTCTTTTTAAGAATGCATCTCATAGGGTGGCCCAACCAGTTATGGTGCCATGAGGTAGATGGTAAAACTATTCAACTGCTAAGTCATGTTGGGTCTTTATGAAGAGCTTGATAGACACATCTTCATATTCAATAGTAAGTACTTTGTAATATATGAAGAATGCAACTAAGTGATCATCTATATTTTGCTTTCCATCTCCATTAAACTTTGGAAAATTCTCCTTAGATCCCTTCGACAAGTCATGAAGATGAGGTGTCAAATTCATAGGTCCAAAGGCTGTACCCCATGGAACAGGTATTGTAGGAGGAAGCTATTTTTATTGTTTCTATATCTTGAAATGTCTTCAAGAATAAATTGAGTGAATAATCCTAACCATTGGACTATGTTTTAACTAATTTAAAAGAGAAATTTTCACTCTTCTATTGGGTGAGAGACTTGCTCTACATGTCCTAGTTTGAGGTGGATGCTAGAAATTGAATTGCTCTTGAAATATAAATAAATGATTAGTTCTTCCTTGGGCTCTACTTGATTGGGTGAATGTATGGTCAAATAGATTTAAAAGTATTTACATAAAAGGTATTGGTGTGCAAAAATAGCTTTTGCCTAGTAGAGTCACCAAAAACTATTAGCTAGATTTCATGCACAACTTAAAACCTAGGCAGTGATGAGATAAAGCTCCTATATAAGATGTTTATCTATTGAGGTTGTGGATCCTAATAACTAATTTCTAGGGTTTTACTTTAATTTCCTCAGCTCATGAACCATAACTAGATGATTTGGCAACAAGTAGCTATGTTTGTTAAATATTAGAGAAGAGGGGAATATCTAGTAGTAACATAAGGGGGGAAATGTGCTTAAAAATAAATAGATTTTAGAGTTTACTGCATCCACACAATCATAAATAAATAAGAAAATCACACTTTCAACAAGAAAGAGAAGGAATAAATTTTACTTAAGATCCAAAATAACACAAATTTTATCCTAAGATCCTAATAGAATGTTCATAAAAATTCCATAGATACAAAGTTTTCCAGAAATATACTTCCCTTCATTCAATCTAGACTAGTTCACAAAATCACATCCAAGATTTTCAACACAAAGTTTAAAATCTTAAAAATACACAAGTTACAATAGCTTTTTGCCAAAATGTTCTGATGTTTAGCTCGTAGGTTTATTCTTATATCTATAGTGTCCAAAATACAAATACAAATAGGAAACATTAAATAATTTTCATGTATGTGCAAGGTATAAAACTAGAGACAGTTGAGAGTCTTTCTCCATAATTCCTTCATTATATGGCACGGATGATTTTCAACTTAAAATAGAATCTTCCATTTTGCATGTCTGTCACCTATTTCCAAGTAATTAACTTTTTCAAACAACTTGAAGTAATGGATTTTAAACCAATGACTTAAGTTTTTTACATCTGAACTTAATTACTTTGGCAGAGAGAAGAAGGAAAGAAAAATAAGAAGAAGAAAAAAGATAAAGTTAATCCAGCTACATGACCTTAATCTTGTTCTTATTATAGTATTGGATGTCCCTATCAAATATGTATTCCGCCACTCCTCCATCAACATTTTCAATAGCTTCAGTCTCTATTTTGAACCTTAGGAATTGTCTTTCTAGGATCTTGCTGAATGTGTTTACTTTTGTCAAGCTAGGTTCTAATTCCTTGACATCATCATGAAGTTTAATCAGCTTCTCAATTGAATTACAAGTAAAAGGAGTGACAACTTCATCTATATTTTATGAAGAAGTGAAAATAAGTCTTTAAGGGATGTTGGAGGCCTATCAAGTGTATAACTTATAACATAATATATACAATTATCCAACTGCTCCATTACTTTATGAACCTCTTCTTCTAATAGCTACATTTCACCCAGAATGTTTTTTAGAGTTTTTGTGTAGAAAGACATGAATATTCATAGTTGCTTGCCCCTTTATATTGATTTATCTGGTACAATATATTCTTCATTCAATATTTTATTAGACAATGAACTTATTACAACTAGGGTTTCTAATTGGCATTCAACAGTTTTATTTTCACTATATATCTCCTCCATCAATTCCCTCAATTGAGTAAACTTACTTTGCAGATCACCCAAGCTATCTAGTATTTATTTGTATTTCTCTATTGATTTTTGAATGATATGCTCTATCCACTCATCAATAGCCCTAGCTTGTCTCCTATGTCTTCAAATTCTTTGATGATGTGCTCATTGAGTTTCTCTTCTACTAGCACGAGCTGAGATGAATACTGTGCAACCTTTGAAATGATCTCACATATCTTGGAAATTTTCTCATTTAATTTATCTTTTTCAAAATTTTCCTTATCCAACTTGGAGAAGAGTGCATCAATTAGAGTCTGGGTATCCTATTTCAATCCTTCAATAGTAACTTTTACTAGAGGGACTCTAGTTACTATTGTCTATTTCAGTCAATTCTCCCTTTTGTTTTCCCTCAACTAGCATTTAAATTTGATCAAAATTTTGAACAAAAGGTTCAATGATTAACTTTGAAGTCATTTTTTTATCTTTTTTCCTTTTACCACTTCCTCCAAGGCTCTTGAGAAATTTTAGATCTTTCTCTTCTGAGTTTATTACTTCTCTAGACTCTGGAACTACTTGTGAAGCCAACCAAGATGAGAAGTCACTATTTATGTGGTGAGAAGTGTCAACATGTACCACCATCTCTTGATTGGAAAATGTTACATCAGAAGTTAAAACTATATCATAACCTTTTCCTTTATCACCATATAGAGAAATTACCCTTTCAAACTCTACCATTTTCTCCACCATCAACTGCTTCCTCAACTCTTCATCTATAGTAATCCTACTACCACTTTCTACTCTAGTTGCATTTTCTGCTAATGCTTCTTTATGAGCATGAGAATCCCCCAAAGATGAAGAAATGATATCTAAAGGAGGAAGTAAGTATCCAAGTGGTGAGAAAGGAGGAGGGTGAGGTGATGGATCTATTTCTTTCACTGAAGGGAGAGTGAAAGATGTTGCCTTTAAAGGTAGAATAATTGTGATCTTTTGTGAAGCTTTTGAGGTGGGGTTTATTGGGGATGTTGAAGTGCTATGAGCTGATACAAAAGGAATTTTGTTAATAGGAGATGATTGTGAAGCAGATGAAGATTCTTGCTCATCTATTGCTTGAGATTTTTTATGCATTTTTAACTTTTCTAGTCTTTGACTGCTCTCACCTTCCTATTTCCTCTTTCTAAAAATCCCCTACCTTATTTTCTACATTATTTCCTCATCCAAACAATAACCCTTTTCTTGCAACCAATTTGAAGTATTAATGAGGATGATTGAAGTTCTCTCTTCAATTATTTTGGAACTAACATTAATGGTTTGTAGAGGGGCCTTATCTCCTCCCATTTGATTGTATGCATCAAGTATCACATGGCCATCATCAAGAAGATTTTCAGGTATCCTTGCCAAAACAAAATTAACAATTTGTTGTACTATTAATTTTTGAATTCGCTTCTTATAACTTTAAATTCATTCCTGTAGTTCATCCAAAAGTCTTCCAATGTGGGGATGTGCATACATTCTCTAGATATCATCTTTTTTACAATCCCTTTAGGATCAAAGTTCATCATATCTTGGAAGTATTCTTGATCATAATGAAGAAATATTTCTATTTGGACATTCTTGATTCCAATGGATAGCCCTTGTAATCATATCTCATACTTATTGAATATGTTTTTTCTTGAGATTTTTCTTTTCCTCTCTTTTTCAAAGCTTTTGCAGTTGCAAGACTGGGATCTTTTGTGTGAAAATTATTTCTGTTGAATTTCCTTCCTTTTCTATCTATGAACATATCTGTTGTATGTGAGACATTTGCCACAACTTCCCTATAAATATATGCACAACTTAAAATCTTCCTGTAGAAAATTTAAACAAACATGTAACTCAACATTTGTCAAGTTCATTCATGCATATGATCATTTATAGTTTTCTGGGAATCATGCTATTATGACATTTCAAGTAAAATTTCAATGCAAATAATGAGAAGTGGGTTCAACTGGGAGAGAAAAAAGAGTTATTTTTGTATACTTGCCTTTGCTTGTTAGATTTGGAGGGCTACCTTACTCATTTTGAGTCATAAAAATTCTATTTAAGTTTTCTCTTTGTATTGAAGACTTTTGATGGTGCATTACTTATTTTATAAAAAAGAAATAAGTAATGACTTAAAAAAGTTTTGGTCAATCTTTCCTTTGTATTCAAGAATTTTTAAAGTCACTTACTTTATAAAAGGGAAACAAGAAATGACTTAAAAATGTTCTAGTTGAGCTTAAGTAATGACTTAAAAAAGTTCCCTTTGTATTGAGGACTTTTTGAGGTGCATTACTTACTTTATAAAAGAGAAATAAGTAACGACTTAAAAAATTTCTAGTTGAGCTTAAGTAATGACTTAAAAAATTTCTCTTTGTATTGAGGAATTTTTGAGGTGCATTACTTACTTTATAAAAAAAAAGTAATGACTTAAAAAAGTTCCAGTTAAGCTTAAGTAATTACTTAAAAAAGTTCCCTTTGTATTGAGGACTTTTTGAGGTGCATTAATTACTTTATAAAATATAAATAAGTAATGACTCAAAAAAGTTTTGGTTAAGATTTCCTTTGTATTGAGGACTTTTTAAAGTCACTTACTTGTTTCAAAAAAGAAGTAACATAAGCTAATCTCGATTTACACTTCAATTTTAAAATGGACTTTTTGGATGCATCAACTTATTAAATAAAGGAATAAGTAATGACTATAAAAATTCCCAATTTACTCTTGATGTGGAATACATAAGTTTTAAGAGGAAGGACTTGATAGGAAGTGAGGTAATGTAGTCTTAAAAATCCGATTTGGTCTATAAGGTTAAAATTGTGGATTTTTGAAATCCTTGACTTGTTTCCTAAATGATCAGAATTGTTGAAGGCTTAAAATAATTTAAAAATAGAACCAAGTCATGACATGATGAAATCTTGGTTTGGTATAAAAATTAGGGCTAAGGAATTTTAGAGGCAACTTACGTATCTTTTTGAAGGAAGTAAAGACTCAATAAAACTCTGATTTGGTCTAGGATGAAAAATTGAGAAACTTTAAGCACATGAGCATTTTACAAGTGGCTTTATTACTTCCTAGAGACAATTTTGAGTAATGTGTGCAATTTAAAGTGGAGAGAAAAACTGAAAATTAAACTAAACAGGAAAGTGACAACATGACCCATAATTAACACAAGTCAAAAATATCAAATTTTTTTAAAGGGGTAATCCAAGATTTCCAAGTGAAATCTTGGGGACACCAGACCTATGACCCATAATTATTTGATCATCACTTACTTAAAAACAAGGATGAGGTTTTAGTTAGATCTATAGAGGTAGGGGCCCAATTTCCTGAAGACTTTCCCCATCAAAACCTACCTAGTCTAGTTAGAGTGCCTAGAAATGTACCTTATACCTAAATGATCAAATAAGCCTCTACTAGTTACCCTCAAGTGTTCATGCCAATGTCACATCAAGATATGAATGTGATTACTAAAGTAAAAGGCCCCATGGAGGACTAATTCATGTAAATACAACAAGCATATTAAACCTATCTTAATCTAGCATAAAATTTTAATGTTATGTCCATATCAAATGCTTCACTTATAGAACTAATTCCTTTAACAAACATTATAGTTGGTTCATTAGGTCAAGATAATCTAGGTGTGTACCCATTTTAACAAAGTACTTCAATAGGTGATTTTTTGATGTACCATTCATTGAAGAAGTGACTATAGCCTCTACTCAGGATCATGTGCCAAATACAATGGATATCACACAAGTGTCTTCCAATTTAGGCCAAGGTGAGGTAAATGCACCACTAAATAATCCTAAAAAATAAGTACCTCTTGACAATACCATGAGTGGTTTGAAACAACAGGGGGTAATAATGCCTAATTCCCAAACACAACAAGCTACTCCCACTCCTCAACTAGCTTTTTATTCATGCACACAATAATAGAGTATAAGTAATTAGGTTCCAACTAATGTTTAACCCTAATAAGTGATGAATGTAATCCTACGTTAATAGGTGATGACTAATATTTCATGGCCATATAAACAAACCAATTTACCACCTATGCAAAGTCATAATAATATGTCACCTCAATAGGGGGAAACAAATATTCCACCTCAATAGGTAGCAATGAATGTAATTGAACATTCATAGACCAATGTAGCTCAAAAATAATAGACACTGTTTAATAAAAAACTCATTACTATTGGTCAAAGACAAATTTCAAACACCCAATAAGCATCTAGTTCACAATAGGTGTTTTTTAAACAAAGAGGTGCCAACATCTAGCAAGTACCTATTAGGCAACCATTACCTTTTACTCAACATGTGCCACATATTCAAAGATAAGACCTTAGTCAACAAAAAGTACCTTTTATTAATCTAGGTTTGATTAGTTGATAATAAGTCTCTAATAAAACTCAACAAGCATATTATATTATGCAAAACCACATACTTCTATCATAACCTCAATTACCTTAGACCCAAGGCCATATTCTAAATCCAAACTAGAATATTTACCAATAATGCATGCAGTATCAACAACCTCATCCCCATACATGTATGCATATTCCTAGTTGAATGGTCTATCAAACAATTGTTTTACAATACTCCATACCTCCATTATAACCCATTCAAGGTAATCCACCTTTTACTGCCCAACCATAACCATAACTAAATGTGCCATCAAGTTTCTTGGCCCAAAAAATGTAATAGATGAAGGATGTAATTAAAGCCTTTTAAATGGAAAAGCAGACCAAGAATTTCAAATTGAATGATGTGTGTCCATACCTATTTAACATGGAGTATCTTTAGATACCATTTCTTCTAGGTTATGAGCTACCAAAATTTTTAAGTACAAGGACAAAGGAGACCCTAAATAGCATATAAAAGAGTTTTTTGTTGCTTCCTAGCCAGTGGCCTATAGTGACATCTACTTCTTTTTCCTCAAAGTCTAGCTAGATAGGCTTTGGATTGGATTCTTAAGTTACCAAAGAACCCAGTATCTGACTTTGATGATCTATCAAACAAATTTGTATAATGTTTCTCCTATAATCTTGAGCATGAGATTTTTGTAGTTGATTTGAGTCAAGCCAAGTAGAAATTTGGTGAGATATTTGAAAGCTACTTTTAGACATGGAGAGTGCTTGCTAGTTGCTTCACCCATAATATACCAAATAAATAATTGGTCACTGTGTTTACCAAAAATTGCACATAAGAATATCTTATCATTTGGAGCTTCAGTGTGCTCAAACATTCAAGGAGATCATTAAGAAAGGCATACAGATGGAAAAGGCCCTTATCAACAAAGGGATTATCAAGTTGTCTTCTTCAAACTAGAATTAGATCCAAAATAAAAATTTAGGCCTAATTCAGAACCATAGCCCTGTCTAAGAATAAGTGTCTACACCCACTCAATATAATAAATATGAAAAACCTATTATATACAACTATAATACTAATGTTGAAGGTAATGGAGTAACTGAGTTTCATCATGTTTAAATGATACACACACCTTCTACTCAGCTTATGCCACAAATGTAGCTTATTCCATAAATGTAGCCTATCTAACTAGCACAACCTATGCCTCAACCCAGGCTAACACCTCAAATTATATAACCACCACCTTTTCAAACCCCTTATATAATAATAAAGCCCACTCCTAGAGTCTTCAATGACCTTGGTGAGCCTATTGAAGTAGTGTTTCATAAATTAGCTATGACTAATATGATTAGTTGGCTGATCCCCAAACACTTTCTTGAAGATATACCTTATCTAGATTGGTACAAAGAGCATTAATTCTATGAATATCATCATGTTCATGGATATTCTATATGCTATTGTGTGTAGCTGAAGCACCTCATTCAAAATATGTTGGAAATGGTGAGATCCAATTAGATTATAGAGCATCTACTTCCAATCAAATCTAGGTATCTACCAAAATCCTTTTCCATAGCATAACAATACCAATCAAAAATAAAAACAACAAAGACCTTAGCCATGAAACCAAAAATAAAAACATTAGTATCAAAACCAACAATAAAAATATTAAATACAAAATGGAATGAACCAAGGCCAAAATGCCCCCAACAACCAACATAATTACCACATAATTACACATGACTGAAATAAAGTTGTAGGTCATATTGCAAGAGGTCATGTATCTACCATTACCATCAATCATATACCAAATGCCAACATACCAAGACCATTATCTAATAATGCCAATAAACTTACCACTACACGTAATACTTCCTTGACCTATGCCCACAACCAAGTGTAACAACAACCAAGAATTACCATTTTAAGACCTTATGCCAAAAATCTTCATTACCCCATGACCACATCTAAGTGTAATGCCAATCAAGTATTATCCTCTTTGGCCCATCTCCATATTTTTCTAGTTACGATGGTCCTATACTCAATCTAGATTATGAAATCACAACTCAGTGATCTAAAGTCACTATAATATGATTATAACCCATACAAATGAGCCAATACAACCCGTTATGCCAGTTATGAACAAGCCACTCACCACTGTTATGGAAAAGATGTATGATATTGTATAAAAACTCCAAAAGACACCTACATAAATATTTGTTTTAGATTTTTTGCATATGTCTACCATCCACAAAAGTATCCTTATAGAACTCTTAAGCCAATACTAAGTGATAAATGACATAATATCAATCAAATTTAAAGCTTTGGTTATACACTTAGCCCTAGGCCAATAATTAACCTTAGACCAAAGTGATATGTCATCCCTTGGCCCTCTCCATAATAACCCATTATACATTAAAGTTTTTATCATGTGGCACAAAGTTAAACATGTCCTCATTAACAATGTATTGGGCCTAAATATCATCTCTCTAAAGCTAATCAAACATTTGGGATATACAATAACCAACCTTCAGTCAGAGACTGTTACTATCAAGGCTTACAATAATGAATAACAAGAATCATAAGGAACCACTAGTTTACTAGTAATTGTGGGGCCTTTGACCCACAATACACATTTTCCATGTGCTAGACCTAGATTTTGTAGACACCTAAAACTGGCCATCAATTACATCCAACTAGGCTTATGACCAATTTCTATCAAAATGTATAATTTGGGCCTAAAACACTAGTTAAAATTATTATATTCAAGTACCAATTATGGCTAGAGTATCATTAAATGAGGCAATATAGTTTATGAAGAAGCTAACTTTGATCAAATCATTTCAAGTTAAAATGATGATTTCACACTTAGGTGCTATGGATTGTTATTTTCTACCAAATTTATTGCACGAGACATATGCCTTCTTTATTTTGTGTTGAAAACATCTTAAATGAGATAACGGATCGAATACATTTAACATTGCATCTTAATTCTAATCGAGTCAAATTTTGATCCAATAATATGACATTTTGACCAATTTAATTAATTGATGCACCAAGGGCTAAGATTTGTAGAAAAATTGATAAATCATGTTTAAAACTCATTAATCTAAATCAAGAGTCTAATTAAGAATTCCATGTAACTTCTTGAATATTTATGTTTGGAAATTGATATTGAATAACTGCATCATCAAGTGACATCATTTCTTGGAAAGACATCCCTAGGCCATAAATGCATAAAATATCTCATTAATCCCTCCCATGCCTCATTAATGCCTTCCATGACTCTCTATCCCAAATATTTATGAAGGAATTTATTGAATTTGGCCTCCAAAATTGAATTGATTCTTAGCCACACATATTCATCTTCATATGGATAGTTTAGGTTCATTCTGATCATTTTACAAATTCTATAAATAGGAGGCCTTGCCTATTGATTTTTAAGCTCTTTCAGGCCAAAGTTACCATGCCCAAATAACTTCAAGTAACATATGGAGGTAGTGTTATTAGGGCCAAATATTGAGCCTAAGCCATCACAAGCAAAAAAATGGTGCCAAGAGGAGATGAAGGTAGCCACACTCTATTGATGAATATCTCTTAGGCACAATCTGAGAAAGCTAATCGAAGAAGACTCTTGGAGCATCAAGGAAGGTAATAAAAAGTAAGATTATTGCATTTTAGTTGTGCTTTGTTCATTTTTGTTCTTCACCATGCTCCCCCCTTGAGATAGGGTTAATGTGTTAGCATTAGTGTGTTTTGTTTGGATTGGTTTCATGCACTAACACCATACTGATCTCCCATTATTACAATATTATTTTCAAAAATGGCACACCCAATAGGACCACACCTCAATAATTTCATCAAATAGCACCTAAAAACAACCTACTAACCATTTTCATGTATGATCTTGGAGTGTGAGAGAAAATAGAGTGAAATTTTGAATAAAAATACATTTTTATGGAAGTCACAATTTTGTCACTATGGAGTCATGAGTTTGTCTTATAATCCCTCCCTCCCTTGCCTCATTAATGCCTTCCATGCCTCTTTAATGCCTCTCTATCCCAAATATTTATTTGGAAATTTATTAAATTTGGCCTCCAAAATTGAATGGATTCTTAGCCACACATTTTCATCTTGAGATGGACAATTTAGGTTCAATTTGATCATTTTACAAACTATATAAATAGGAGTCCTTGCCTATTGATTTTTAATCTCTTTCAAGCCAAAGTTACCATGCCCAAATAAATTCAAGCCACATATTGAGGTGGTATTATTATGCCCAAATATTGAGCCTAAGCCATCACAAGCCAAGTAAATGGTGCCAAGAGGAGATGAAGGTAGCCACACTCTATTGATGAATATCTCTTAGGCACAATCTGAGCAAGCTAATTAAAGAAGACTCTTGGAGTATCAAGGAAGGTAATAAAAAGTAAGATTATTGCATTTTAGTTTTGCTTTGTTCATTTTTTTTCTTCACCATGCTCCCCTTTGTGATAGGGTTATTTTTAGCATTAGTGTGCTTTGTTTGGATTGGTTTCATGCACTAACACCATACTAATCTCCCATTATTACAATCCTATATTTACAAATGGCACACCCAGTGGGACCACACCTCAATAATTTTATCAACTAGCACCTACAAGCAACCTACTAACCATTTTCGTGCATGATCTTGGAGTGTGAGAGCAAACAAAGTGAAATTTTGAACAAAAATACATTTTTTTTGAAGTCACAATTTTGTCACTGTGGAGTCACGAGTTTGTCTTCTAGACCCTAATCCCACCACTAAGACAGTCGTGGCTTTATCATTCCAAGTGATATTGTGTTTTAACTATTTTTGGCTTAATGTTTGTCTTTATTTATAAGTCTTGTATTGATATTACAATCCTGATACTTGACAGTAGCAATATTATAATCTTATGACTTTCAAGTCATGATATTGTAATATTGTTATTTACTAATAATGATATTGTCAATCTGAGTCATGGTATTACAGCTAAACTATTAGTGGTTAACCTAGACCATTAGGGTTACGTGACAATACCACAACACTCTCAATTGCAATATTATGAACTTAAATAGTGGCTTTTCCTACTTGAGTAGTGATATCATGGATTTTGACCTGAATAGTAGGATTATGGACTTGACTTATGATATTGTGAACCTGAATAGTGGGATTGTGGACCCGACTCATGGGATTGTTAACCCAAATAGTGGGATTGTTAGCTTGAGTTATTATGGATTTATGTTAAATTAACCCAAATAATGATATTTCTTATCTAAATCATGGTTTTATAGAGTCATGAGATTGCATTGTGGAGTAGTAAGATTATACTGTGTGAAAAGCTTGAGATCTTGTTTTATAAATTTATTTGCTCAATCTCATAAGTGCTTCAAAGCAATAAATCTTAATCTTGTTTTTGTAGGTTTCAAGGCTGGTATGGAATTTAAATTGGGTGTTTTTAATTAATCATACACTTTAATTCAAGTTTTAAAAATAATTTGGCTAAAATCATGCACACTTTAAATTTGGTCTAAAACAAACATGTTAGTTTTCATACTAGTTTTCTCACAAGTTATTTGCTCAATCTCATTTGGTATTTGATGCTTGAAACAAATTTAGCATGCTACATCTTGAACAATTCAAACTTTGGGCTTAAAACAAACTTAGGTGCTTATTTCTTCATATAGTATTTTCAATGCAATATTTACTAGGTTTTAAAACTTAGCCAAGGGGATAAAAAACATCACCACACATTTCATTTAGTGCTTTAAAATTGAACACACTTCAAGTTTTTACAAAGTTGTTATCATTGTTTGCCTAGACTAGATTTGTTTGAGGAAATAGGGAGTTGTGCATGTATGATCTCCCATCCATCCCCTTTAGAGAAATTTTGGGATCAAAAGCACCAACTTCATTATAAAGTACCTTAGTCCAAAGGTATAAAAGATAAGTTGTCAAGGCTCTCCTCAAGACCTACATGGCTTGACTGACCTAAAAATAACCTCTAAAGCTCTTTTACTTGTGTCATTTATTTCATTGCATCTGGGCTTGTGAGGTGGACTTCATTACCTGCCATGAGTTCTTTAGGGAAGCCTTGCCTTGGGAATTCATCTCCCAACATTGTCTTCAACCCCTCTCTATAGGGGGCTATATAAATTGGGATCACCTACTAGGATGGTGGTTTGAGAAGTTAAACCATCTCTTATCACTAGGTTAAGCCCATGGGACATATGATCATGTTGGACATCACACTACACTGAGCAAGTGATGAATGTATGGTTGTAAAAAGGGTAAGGTTTTTTAAAAATAAGCCATATGACACATACCCAATTTATGTGTTTATTCTCTTGCATTTTGATGTGGAAGTCTTGTGCATTTGATATATATATAATGCTAGAAAACTAATTAGTTTAGTAAACCCCACTTTGCCATACCTTGTCAGTTTAGGATTTATTATGATTAGTTAGTGGAGTTGTATTTGTCTTAGATTACTTGGTTTTTATGTGGAGTCAAAATTTGGTGTTAATAAAAATGATATAACCAAACACATTGTCCCAAAAATTTATTTAAACAAGGATGCATTATGTTGCCCAAGTGAAAAACATCTTTTTCCTTGTTCAAAATTATCATCATACACTTTGTGTCATATCTTCCAATTTGGCATAGTTATGCTACTCATTTTAGTCTAGACCTTTTACCATATTTTGTTTAAGTCCCTCATTTATAGTTTAAATTTGAAATTGGACTCTTCCAAAATTTAAAGGTTGATGTGTTAAATTGGGTTTGACACTTTGCACTTGACTTGTTTTAACTTGAGTTAAATTCTTAATTTAAATTGAGGGCCATTTTTAGACTTAATATCATTATCATCATTTGGTAGGACTCAAGTCATCTTGTGTATCACTCACACTTTGAGTCATAGACCACATTTTGTACTACTCATCCTATTTTCACCTTTTGTCCTAGATCCATTTGATATCACACATTTGCCTTAGATATTTGTCAAATATTTGCATGTGGGTATCATTTGAGTTAAGGAGAGTAATGTTATGTTGTCAAAATCATGTTGAAACCATTTTCACCTCAGAGTCTTGAAACAAGTATTTATCGCACCTTTTGAGCATTTTAGCATTGTTATGCTACTCAAATTATTTTGAAACTTGTTTCATAGACCTCTTTGTATAGAGTCCAAAATATTTCAAAGATCTAACTATTTTGAATTTTATTTGAGAGCCTTTGTCTAACATGGTTACACCGTTCACTTTGTCTAGTTTCTTGGTCAAAAGAATCTAGTTTGAGCCATTATTTAGGAGAAAACAAGCTATCACAAGAGCTTTTTATTTCATACATCATACTTTTTGATCAAATTTATATCCAAGAGTCAAATGCCTAATTTTTGTTAGAAGTGTTTCAAATATGTTAGAATAAATATCTCATCTTTTAAAAGTCTAGCTTTTGATGCCATTTGGCCAAAAGTATTAGCACATGCTTTGTTGAGCCTAGATTTTGATGCCATGTTTGGCCAAAAGACCTAGAAACTTTTGTTTTTCCTAGATTAGATTGATTTTAAAAACTTTGACTTAGAATTTGGCATTTCAATTTATGTCCTTTTACTTAACATTTTTGTGTGAGACATGTAATGTTAGATACTTGATGTTATCTTATTTTATCACAAGTCATTGTATCAACTTTTTTGAATATACCTATCCATCCTTTTGAACAAGCTAGACCGAGTTTGAACTTCTTTTTTGACATCTCATTTTTAGAGTTTATATAACTCTATTCCCTTTTATCATGAAACATTTACTATATATCCCAACATGTATTCTTACACTCATAATGGCCTCATGTATAATCTAGGGGTTATTAATGTGGTCATATAAGAAGAAATGGTTTATGACCCTTATGTGGATAATGTTGCATATGAGATAGATTCTTATCCATCTTATAATACTTAATCAGTTGCATAGAACCAAGACCCATTGGCTCATTATTTGGTAAACATGCCTCCATACTCGAAGTAGGATCAAGAACACATAAAGTAGTATCTAACTTTGGTACCTATAATTGAAGAACTAGTGCCTCAACAACCATACTATGTTACTACACCATCCATGTATGATCCTTATCTATTTGACCATCACTTGTTGGAAATTAAGTATGGAATTCTGGTTAGAGCTATAGAAGTAGGGGCTAAGTTTTTGGCATACTACCTACATGAAAACTTATCAAATCTAGTAAGAATACCTCACAACATAATTTATAGTTAATAGGTTTCTTCTAGCAATCCTTTAGCTCTAGGCCAAATGCCATATCAGGACCCTAGTATGTTTTTCAAAGGCAAAGAACTCATGGAGGATCGTTGTTTACAAATGCAGATAGCATACCAAACATACTTGAACCTAACACATAATTTTAAACAAATGACCATGTCTAATAAACCTCTCATAGATATAGCTAATTTGATAAGTGTGCTAATAGATTTGTGTGGTTAGGATAATCAAGATGTAGACCCCTTTACACAAAACACTTGGGTTGATAACTTGTTTCATGTGCCAACCATCAAAAAAATGTCTTATGCTTCTACATTGAATATTGAGCAAAACATAGTAGACAATACATAGACAATGCCCAATCTAAACCAATGTGGTGTAAGTACACAAACAACTAATAAAAAAATGATTTTACCTTTAGTTAACACCATGAGTGGTTCTCAAAATTAGGGAGTAAGAGTTTGTACATCCCAACCTAAATAAACTACTAACACTAATCCTCAACCAGTTACTTCTTCAAGTGCTCAACCAATAGGATTAGGAAGTCAACTAGTGACCAATGATGTACCTTAAAAATAAAATGTGATGAATCTTACTCAATAGGTAATGATTAATATTCCTTAACAATTCCAGCATACCGATGAAATAAAGGCAAAACATATTGCCACCTTAACATGTGGCAACTAATGTTCCACCTCACTAGATAGTAGCGAACATACCTCTTTCTTCATAGACTAATATACCAATTAAAAGCCAAATGATATCTAATAAAAAATGTCAAAATATTTGTCAATGCTAGATGTTTAGTCTCCAACATGCATCCACTTCACAATAGGGATTTGTGTAATAAAGAGGTTTCAATGTTCCTCAAGTACCAATAGGCAAAGTTTGCCTTTTATATAAAATGTGTCACTAATTCAATAATAGGGTCTTGGTTCACAAGCACCCCCTCAGTAACAAGGTTTGATTAGTCATTAATAGTTCCCTATTCAACCCTAGTAGGCATAGTATATCCATATCCCTCCATCCCAACCTCAAAATCCTCAAACTCAGACCTATTTACCTATTCCAAACTATAATATCACATGGTAGTACGTGAAATTTCAATAACTAAACCCCATTCCATGTATGCATATTCCTGGTCCACTCCCCAAACCAACCAATATAGCCCAACAAAATCCTCCATCATGCCTTGACCAAAGTGCTCCACTTGTGACCACCCAATCATCTACCCAGGCTAATGTTCTACCTCAAGCCAATGTTTCCTCTAGTTTCATATCCCAAGAACTAAAATAGATGAAGGATGCAATTGCTACAATTGAAGATAGGAAACAAACCAAAAATTTTCAGTTGCATGATGTGTGTTATTATCCATTCAATATGGAGTAGTTTAAAATACCATTTCCTCCAGAATATGAACCATCAAAATTTGACAAATACAAGGGGAAAGGTGACCCCAAGGCTTATTTGGTTAAATTATTTATTACATGCCAACCAGTGGCATATAGTGATATATATCTTTTTTTTATTCCCAAATATTTTAGTAAGACAAGTCTTGGAGTGGTTTTTGAAGTTTCCCAAGAATTCAATATCTAATTTTGATGATCTTTTAGATAAGTTTATGCAGTACTTTTCACACAATCTCAAACATGAGATTTCTTTGATCGACTTGATGCAAGCCAAGCAGAAGGCTGATAAGAGTTTTTCAAGTTATTTACATTTATGGAGAGCCCTTGCAAGCCAATTTACCTATAATTTACTAGATAAATAATTAGCTGCTATGTTTACCAAAAATTTGCATAGTGAGATATCCTATCATCTAGAACTATAATGCCTCAATACATTTAAAGAGATCATTGATAAAGGTTTGTTGATAGAGAAAGAAATTATTAAAAAATGGATCATTAAGCTCACCTAATAAAATCAAAATTAGGGTAACAATCTAGAAATGGGTAAAACCAACATCAAGTCCAAGTGAAAGCCGTAATCAACATAGACCAATAGCAGTGAAAGACCAAGGAAATTCAACTACAACAAAAATGTTGTGGGAAATGGAATAACAGAGTTGTGTCACATCCAACTGGTAAAAACACCATCTTATCAACCCACACCACATATATAAATTATGCCTAACCCACAACCTTTTCAAAAAATGTAGCAAGCATAATTAGCTAAGCCTAAGCAGTAAATGCAACAACCTTTACCATTGCAAGATATTCCTCTAAGGAGAACATTGAATAATCACCACATTTTTAATGACCTTGTAGAGCTTATTGAATCTATGTTTCACAAGTTCACTAACACTAATCTGACTAGTTGGCCTATATTGAAACATTATCCTTAGGGCATTCCTTAACCTGATTGGTACCACCAAAATGAATTCTGTGAATATCATCAGGTTAATAAGCATTATTTATGTTGTTGAATGTGAATTAAACATTTGATTTAGAATATGTTGGATAATAAGGAGATAACATTAGATGGTGGTGATTTTACATCCAATCAAACTCTTGGAATCTATCAAAACCCCTTTCCCCAACATAACAACAAACCATAGCAACAATAATAGAAACAAAAATAAAAATGGCTAGTAAAATACCAATAACAACAATTTGAACAACCAAGGACAAACCAACATAATCTATAGAATCACCAATAATAGAACCAACAACATTTGATAAATGGATAGAACCAAGGTCATAATGGTAACAACCAATAGACCTACCATGCAGTTGTACATGAGTACAATAGAGTTGTAGGCCATATTTTAGGAGGTTATATTAACACCATCTCCATTAATCTGAGACCAAATGTCAATCCATCAAGACCTTTGATAAATAATGCCAATCTACCAATTCATTTTGATAATCCTTCCTTGACTTAGAACCACATATAGGCATACCATTAAGTAAGGATTATTAATTTTGGACCCTATATCGATAACTCATCATTACCTCATGACCACACATAAGTGAACCAACAATCAAGACTTATCCTATATAGTCCCCTACCATCATCATCATCATTTATTATCAATCATGGTCTTATGTTTAATCTTGATTATGGAATCACAACTTAGAGATTGAAGATTACCATCCTAGGTCCACAACCATCTTCCACATCACCCATCATTCAACTAGCCATTTTACCTTCGAAGAGGAAATTTAACACTAACCAAGAGAATAAGTTTAACATTATGGAATAATTGAAAAATATGCCTGCACAAATCTCCATTTTGGATTTGTTGCGTATGTCAACAATACACAAGGATATTTTGAATGAGTTCCTTATCCAACCCATAGTTTCAGGTGACATATACCTTAATAAATTCCAAGCTTTGGTTAGACACCTAGATTCAAACCAACAAGTCACTTTCAACAAAAATGATATGTCATCCCTTGGCCCACTGCATAATAATCCCTTGTACATTAAATTTTGCATAAAGTGACACAAAGTGAAATGTGTCCTTATAGATAATTGATATGGTCTAAACATAGTGTCTCTAAAGATCATCAAGATCTTGGGTAAACTATGGTAGATATTCAAGAAGAGATAATGACCATTAAATCCTATGATAATGAATAATGAGAATCATAACACGCCATCTATTTACTAGTTATCCTGGGTCCCTTGACCTATGATACACTTTGCCATGTGTTAAATCTTAATTTGTCATAAAATATGATTTTGGGTAGACCTTAGTTACATGAAATTCATGCCATCCCATTGAAATTGCACCAATGTATCAAGTTCTCTCATTTAGGGATGGAAGTTTGTATATCGAGAGATTTACATCCATGCAAGCACTGTAAACACCTAGAGGTTGAATTCAAGAATTATAATTATTGTTTCTACATGAATCCAATGGACAAGAAAGACAAGGGAAAGGTAATACTCTTTGATTCGTTAGAGGATAATTGAATTGATCCTAATACCCTTGATTCTCTTTCTCACATGTTACCTCCTCAGATATCCAACCATTACACCATCTTGTCTAATGGCCCAAGAAAGTATTTAACCCATGATACCTTTTATATTTCAAACCTTCTATAGTACCCAAAATCCTTTAGAAGACCTAAATCTAAGCCACTTCATCCAAAATGGAAATAAAAGGGGAAAGGTAAAGGACCTATAACCTTCATACCAGCAACTGGCCTAGAACAAGACCCTCTTAAAGGGGATGAATCATAGTTATACAAAGATAAGCATGCTGATTGTTATGAAAATGCAAAGTATCCTATTCCCAATAGGATCATAGATATGAAGGAAGAAGTCTCAGACCAAACCAACAAGGATCACTTGAGCCAATTTCCATGACCAAATATAAAGGGCCCTATGGACTTGGATTTAAACTACCTTAGGGTGACCCCATATACCTTACTCATGTTCCATCACCATCAACTAGTGATGAGGATGATGGTAGTGAAATAGAGTTTGATCATACCCTTTTTGATGACCTAATTAAGACTAATCTATTTTACACCCATTCCATTTGTACCCTTAGATCAGTCAATCATCTTAACCCACTACCATTGTATTATCCCTAACTGATAGACTAGGACCAACAAGAGTCCAACGTGCCAATTGATGAGTTTCAAAATGATGACACTTTCTATGATTTTATCAACCTTAGAGACAATGTTATGCTAGGGGAACATAAATTAGGGTTCTCAATCAATTTGGATCCTGAAGCCTATTTTGGAGAGTGGGTGAACACCCTTAACCAAAGGTAAATAATTAAAACATTGAGGTCATAAAGTGAAAACCTATTTGAGGCACTTTTAAACCAAGGTAAAAGTAAAAAAAAGGCTAGTCTAGTGGTGAAAACCTATTTTAGGTGCTATTATATGGAGGTGTTTAACCTAATTCAAACATAGCACAGGAAACCACCAATGATGAACTTGTCTATGAGTATAAATTCAATTTTAAAGAACAACAAGCTTTTGATCAAATATTTCAAGAATTTACAATAGTTTTTGTACATGGCCAAACCTCCCATTGGGGGACTCTGATTCGTTATGCCTAGGGAAACTTCAAGAGCCAATCCTAACGGAGGACTCTAATGTTGCCCATCATTTCAAATATTTACCCATTATCCTTTAAGATAGTTCAACCCTTATAGTAGAAGATACAACAGAGGTTAACATTAGGTCCCCAGATGACCCAAAATGGATCAAGCTAGGCACATCCCTTATTGAGAGGAACATGAAGTCCTTACATCCCTATTGAGGGAATTTGTTGACATGTTTATATGGGCATATTCTAACTTGCTAGGTTTGGACCCCACCTTGGTTTTACACCACCTTTTGTTCAATATTGATGCCAAACTAGTAGAATAAAAGTTATTGAAGATGCATCCTCACATTACTATATTAGTGAAGAAAGAGTTGGAAAAACTCTTAGAAGTAGGATGTATTCAATCAATTAAATATTTAGAGTGGATCTCTAATGTGGTGCTATTTAGCAAAAATCCAAAAGGGATTAGAATCTATACTGATTTCCATGATATAAACAAATCTTTCCCTAAGGATAACTTTCCATTGCCAAACATTGACATGATAGTCGATTCCATAATAGGTTATGAAATGCTTTCATTAATGGATGAATTTTTAGGATACAATCAGATCATGATAATACCAAAAGACCAACATAAGATAACATTCACTAGTTCATGGGGAACATTCTATTATTAGGTTATGATATTTGGTCTTAAAAATGTAGGGGCCACCTATCAAAGAACCATGATCATCACATTTCACAATATGATGTATGACATTGTTGAATACTATGTCGATGACATTCTTGGCAAATTAAAGACTAGGGTTGATCATCTAGTAGTGCTACATAGAATATTTAAAAGACTACATGAGTAAGAATTTAGATTTAATAATAATAAGTGGGTCTTTGAAGTCACATCAAGAAAATTTCTTGGCTTCATTATGTCTCATCGAGGCATTGAAATCGATCTAGCCAAAGTCCAAGCCATAATAGAGATGAAACCACTAACTAATTTGAAGCAGCTCCATAGTTTATAGGTAAAGATCTAGTCTATTTGACACTTCATATCATAATTAGCTGATAAATTACATCCTTTTACACATATTCTAACTAAAGGAGTCACATTTCATTAAGATGATCATTTATAGATAGCTTTTCAATAGATAAAGGACTATCTAGTGAATCCACCTATTTTTTTGCCTCATATGTTGGGAAAGCCATTTTTATTATATCTATCAGCTGCTGACAATGCCTTGGGGACACTTTTATCTTAGCATAATGATAATGTAAAAGAGCATGACATGTACTTTAAGCCATACACTGGTCACATATAAACATAATTATACACCCATATAAAAAGCCTTTTTAGTCATGGTCTTTGTAGCTCAAAAAATGTGCCATTACATGTTAAATAATAAGACCATGGTTATTTCAAAAGTAGACTTGATCATGTATCTACTATCTAAAATAGGTTTACAAGGCTGCATGGCCAAGTGGATCATACTTTTATGTGAGTTTGACATCAAGTATGTCAACCAAAAAGCCATTAAGGGGCAAGTTATTATAGATCAATTTGCTGAAGCACCCCTTACTGATATAGAGCCATTGACATTATAATTTATTGATGAATCTATAATGACCATCATTGACACTCCTCTTGAGGAGCAACACTAGAAGCTATATTTTGATAGATCATTTACTACACATGGATTGGGGGTAGGATTTTTATTTATTACACCATAGGGAGATCTAATTCCTAAGTCATTTAGGATCAACTTTCCTTGTACCAATAACATGGTTGAATATGAAGAACTTGTTGTAAGGATTCTGTAGACACCAATATTGTGTCAACCCCCTTGGTCCCCTTTTAAACACTTACACACCTTATTAATTTAAAATAAACTACTTATTTTAAATTAATAACCTCACCTAGACACCTCACCTTGGACACCTCACCCTAAGACCATTTCTTACCTTATGAGTCACCCTGAGACTAGGTCATCTAAATCCTAACTACCCATGACCTATTCTCACTCCATACTAACCTCCTAACTAACTCTCATGCCTAATAAACCCGTCTTTTGACCGTTCTCCAATGACAATACACTTGGCAGATGGAGAAATGGGTAAAGAGCTAAAAATAGCCCTTTTATCCATTCTCTAGCCACCAATGGTGGTCAACTATCGGTTGACACTGGTGGCATCACCGACGTTGGTTACATAAGCCTGGCTCTAACCTTGAGCTACCCCCCCACTTCTTTGCATATTGGATGTGCACACTCTGATCTCAAGCATCAAAACTCAACTATCATCCTCCAAGCTATCGAAGTTCTGCACAAGTCATTCTAGAGATTGGATTGAAGCACTGTACGAGGACCTCAACATCAGCCACAATGGGAACAAGCATCCTAACACCTCTAGTTCTTCAACTAATAGAGCTAAGTATTCTTCTTCTCATTTTAGTATTTTAGAACATGTTGGTAATTAGTTTCTATTTACTATTTCTAAAAACACTGTTAAGAGACCCGACTTCATCTGTGGAGAGGCTAAAAGGCCTTTCTCTCATTCTCACCTCCTTTACACACCAACTTTCTACCTCAACCCTTCTTCAAACCATAGTCACCTACCTGTAACCCTGCATAAACATCCTAATTCCAAGAAACCCCTCTAACCATTTTAAAAATACCTTGAGACTCGTCTAAGGCCCACTGCCTCTATCGACATCAACAACAAAACTGACATTGGCATCATTTAACCAACTGACCTCAGCAAGACTACTGACGTTGGTGACTGTGGCAGACTAACTGCAGAGAATAGGTATGCATTATCTATTTTTCTCTTTCTTAGTATTTCATCATTTCTTTTTATATAACTCTCTCTTCATTAAATTGTGGGCTGTCATCCCTCAAGGACCTTTATGCTTCTGGGACCGAGCTCATAGCTTGGCAGTCCACCATATCCTACTCTAACATTTTCTATGTTTGAGTCTCTTTCTATCAACAAGTGTTTCCTCCATAGCTAAAGAGGAGCTCCTATAATGCTTGGATACGGTGCGCAACTTAATCTGGGTAATGTACAAACCCCTAACCTTTAACCTTAGTTTCTTCTTTCTTCTGAATATAATTAGTGAAAAATGTAGAGAAACATTCTGGCACGCCTGGTGGGACTCCTGGAGTTTTCCTTGGGTTCATTCTTCTAAAAATCAAACTTTCATATAGTTGCATTAGAAAAATATTTTATTCTTGCATCCTTCTTCTATCTCTTTATTTTGAAAAGAAACCATTAGCACAAGTTAAAAAGAACGTCTTTCTTTTTCTTCTTGTCACTTCTTCCCTGCATCTTAGAGTAGTGAAAAATTCATATTCTTAACCTCTTCTCCAATTGTCTGCATTTGAATAAAACATTTCAATTTGGGTTAAAAAGACTATTGCATTTCATTCTTGCTTGAATGCATACTTAGCCCACTCACTTAGTAATTAAAAAGCATTATGAATAAATCGTAGTGCATAAATGTTACACAACTAGACCACAATCACATTAAATCAAACATATAACATACTTGAGACAAGGCCTGTCTAGGATTTCATCACCTAGAAAATACCTTACCCTTCCTGGCGATCCTACTTAGACTTCACTATCAAGGGGGGGACCCACTCTGTTCTCTAGCAGAGTATAAACTATAGGCAAAGTATATATTGGCTAAGCAGCCCAGCTCAGCTCTGGGTTCGTGAAGTGAAGGGAGCAAGCCCTAGCACTAGGCCATGTACTGAACCTAACACAAATTTTTGAGCACCAAAACATAACCTGAAACTAGCCATAGACTTCCTCTTTAGGACCTGTTCTAAAAGCCCAATTCCCAAACACATTCTTCTAAGGCATAAGCCACCACAACTCTAAAATTTATTCTTAGGATTTTAAATGTTTTAGAAGTTGCTTGCCAAATCATCTATTTTTCTATTTTTATTTGATTTTTTGAGCTGACAAGGTCGCATCATTCTGAGGTTCAAAAACAACTCAAAATTTCTCCTTTCTTTCAAAAACTATCAGTTTTCTATGTTTCTAGAATTACACAGAAACTGACATCGGTTTTTCCATTGGTGTCAGCAACCCATCTTCACCGACATCGGTTATCCCACCAACCTTGGCAACATTTCATAATCGACATTAGTCACTGTCAACAAATTTTCTTTCCAAACAACAAGCTTAAAACCCAACTTTCTTGTTGTTAAACACAAATTCTGGTTTTTTAAAATTGAAACACATAGTTTTTAGAAGCTGAATCCTCTTTTGCCTTGGATGGTTTTGACACGCAGTCAAGCCAAATCTCTTGTTGACCATGCAAGGCAACAACCACTCCCACCTTCACCTTCCATATCAAGTCATCTAATGGAGTATACTTTAGACACTGAGCATACTCCTATCCAACCTACCCCAAATCAACCTCCTATTTTTCCCATAGGGGATCAAGACTTTGAGAGATTCCTTAACCTCAATGTTAAGGCTCTCCAACACTATCTCACTAGAAACCAAACGCGAGATCCTTCAGGTAACCCTGTGTTTGGGATACCAACTTCCTTGATTGAAATGGCAATAATATCAACAACATCTATTACCCAACCTATGGTCACTCAAGCCATTACCTCAACCAATAACCCAACCATGGCCAATGTTCAAGATTTGGCCTCCCCTTTTATCTTTTTTGACCCTACCTCCATCGGGGTTTCCGTACCTCCTCAACCACAAACAATTCAACCAAGTTCGACACCTTTCTAGAACTTGATTGTCTCTATCACACCCACTCTTACACCCATAAACATGAGAGTGACCACTTATCCTTCAACTAGTACTGCCACCATTCAACCACCCTTGGCGGCATTTAGTCAAGTTGTGCCCTCCAACTTTGTGGCATAAGCTCCCTTGACCTCAACATCAGTACCCATGACAAATTACCAATATGTTACACCTACACAAATGCAACCAAGTACATCATACACTCCTCCCAATGCCTTTCAAGTACCTTACAACGTAGGGGGTGCCCCTCCTACCAATCCATCAGCCGATCTAATCAAGATGCTGATGGATAAGATGTCTAACCTTGAGACATTTGTTTTAGGTTCAAGGAGTGTTCTTTCATATGAACAAATCTGTAATGAACCTATCCAACCTTTGGTTCCTATTCGACCATACCTAGCCAGTGGGAACTCCCAAAATTTACTCATTTTTAGAGTAAAGAGGACCCACAACAACATCTATGAGTGTTTAGACATGCTTGCTACCTTATAGCACATGATGATGCATTATTACTTCGCACATTCCCCATGTCACTTTCTAGCACCGCCCTTGATTGGTATAGCTCTATTACCAGTCACTCTCTCTTTACCTTCACTCAACTAGCTCAGCTATTCCTCAACCACTTTTCAATCAACATCACTAAGAAGGTCTCTATCACAGACCTATATTCTATTAGACAATTTGACGATGAATCAATAGCTGACTATGTCACCTGTTAGAGAGGTCTGATCAACCAACTCTCCTTTTCACTACCTCAACCTTAGCCCATTGAGATCTTTTCAAGAGCATGTGCTAAGCACATCTCATCTACTTTGTAGGCTCAAACTTTCCACACTTTTGATGAAACTTTCACCATAGCTCGAAAGCTTGAACTCTGCGCAGTCGAAGAGGATAAGGTCAAATTGCGTAGTAAAAATACCAATGCAAAATCCAATGACCCTTCTTCCAAATCTTCTTCTTCCCATTCCAAGTCTAAGGGATCAGCAAACACTGTGGTACTTAGATCATCATCTTCTACCACAACCAACCAATCTGAGCCTTCCACATCACAAAACATTACAAGACAATTCTAATGACATGTACAGCGTCAATATACTCCAATAGGAGAATTATACACTTTTGTATTGGACAAATTAGTAAAGCAGGGGATCCTCAATCTCACTCAAATTTGACCACCCCAATTTGATCCCTCACGAGCCATCCCTACATGGTATAGGAAAAATGACTTTTGTAACTATCACCGTGTCAAAGGTCATGACACGAGCAATTGTAAAACCCTCAAAAATGTTGTTCAAGACATGTTGGACAAAGGGGACCTTGTTTTGGATAACCCTAATGCATTGGCCAACAAAAACATTAATGTCTTTAGGCAACCATTTCCTAACCATCCCCCAAGTCAAAACAATGTTCAGACCATGGCCGATGACCTTCAAGAATGTAATATACGCATGATCGACATGGTCTCTCCTTTCATTCCTAACCAACCTCTCCCACCATCTGAAGAGGTTGGTTAACCTATTTCTCCACCATGGGTAGAAGAGCCTATTCTACCCATATCACCGCCATGACATCAAACACCTCCTCCACACATACTTCTACCTCGTGAGGAACCCATATTACCTGTTTCTCTTGCCTCGACCTTCCCTCTTCTTCTACCATTAGAAGAAGTTACCATTCATACCCCACACCCTCATGTAGAAGGGGCCATTAGCCCTCTACTTCACCCTTTAGAGGAGCCTTCCTCTCTTATTTGTCCTCCACTGATGGAGGATAATCCTCCATCAATCCCCCTTTTACACGTAGGAGAGGCTACTTTGACCTCTCTCATATTGGAGGATGCTTTGATGGCACCAATGCCAGTGGCCTCGCCCTCATCCTTCTGATTACCAATGGAGGATCATACTTTCCACACTCCTAGACCACACGTGGAAGGCATGATCATCCCTACACTCTATCCTCTCGAAGAGCCACATTCTCCCCCTTCTCCAATGAGAGAAGAACTTGTCACTTCACCCACTTCGATTGAAGAAGATCCGGTAATGGTTCTCTCTCGCCTTTGGCCTAAGATCACTATGTCTAACACATTTTTGCTCTTGCAACCACCCAAATCTTCTAAAAGACCAATTATAAAGCCTCGCGCAATGTCCTCTAAACCCTTCTCTTGATTGGCTGAAAACTTAGGATTTCTCCATTCAAGGAACTTAGAACATGAGGCATTATGGGAGCAACTTAAGGCTCCTTATCTTACACATCCCACTTCATCTCACACTATTAACCCTTTTGCAACAAAATATCTCAAAGTCTCTGACAAGGATTAGGCTTCTACTTCCAAATCTTCAGAGGCTCAATTATCCACAGCTGAACCTAAACCCTCACAGGAGTCCACCATGCTGAAATAGATTACATCTCTCAGTGTTTGCCTTGTATCAAACCTCACTCACCCACAAGTGAAGGTAGATTTGAACCTCACCCCGCATAGTAGTGGTCCTCACACCATACTAAAGAAGGCTGCTAAACCACATTGGAGAACTCCTCCCCCATCTTCACCATTACCATCTATCTTGGGTCCACATCCTTCCACTTTGATAGGATTGCTCCCTACTCCAACACCTAATAAAAAAAATTGCCTCCATTACTACCTTTACCTGGAAAAAACATACTTCCTCCAAAAAATATAACACCTCTCATCAAAAAAGTGCCATCTGCACGTGTGGCCACACCACCAACTAAAAAGGTGGTACAAAAAACTCCTACAAATCTTAAATAGAAGTTGTCAACCCCTACTGCAACAATGAGAGCAAACCCATTGGTGGGTTCTTATGCTTCAATGTTATGCCAATTGTTGTAGTCATCTAGCATCATTCTCCCACCCATTAAGCCATACCGACCTCTCGAATCAAAACCATCTTAGTTTGACGACACTAAATTCTGTTGGTATCATCACTCATCTAGGCATGATACTGAGCATTGCTGTGCTCTTAAGATTATCATTCACGAAAACCTAGAAAAGGACACCCTTCTTGTTGAGGATTCTCTCAACCACCTTTATGACAAACTACCGACACCATCCCATGCCTCCCAAACCTCCTCAATTGAATCAGGATCCCCATACAAGACTATGGACCCTCTATCACCTTCTCCCCCTTTATTCAAAATCAACACCATTAGTGTGGCCACCAGGTCCCAAAATCTAAAGGATAAAGGAAAAGAGTAGGCTTTTATCCCTTGGACATATCCATTAGCCAAGCCCTCTCCACCACCAACACCCAAGATTTCTATATTGGGTACATCTCAACCAACATCTCCAGGGGAAACTCCTCCTAACCATTCTAGTCCACATGATGTTTGGTATAAACAACTTGTTGACTACTTGACTTATTCTATCATTCCTCCTAATCTCTCTAGCAAAAGATGATAGGCTTTTATCAAAAGTACTACTCAATACACCATGCTAGGGGGTCTTCTCTACAAACGAGGCCTCGATGACCTCCTTCTCTGATGCCTAACCGTCACTGAGATAGCCCATGCCATCAAACAAGTCCATGATGGGATTTGTGGGGGACACTTCAGTGGTAACGCAGTTGCAAAGTGCATCCTCCACTTGGGCTATTATTGGCCCACTCTTAACCATGATTGCAATGACTATGTTTGGCATTGTATCAAATGCTAGTAACATGCTAACCCACTTCACGTCTAAGATCGCATCAAGCATGCCTACAATAAAAATTTGAAAGAGCGAGATTTCAACATCAGAGATCTCATCCTTAAAGAAAACTAACACGTGATCAATATGGAAAGAAGCAAATGAGGCAAGTTTGCTCCTAATTGGCTCAGGCCTTATATCATAACACACAAGTATGGATCAGAGACTTATCATCTATCTTCCCTTGAAGGCCGGCCAAAACCTGAGCCCCTTAATGCCTTGCATCTGTGACCATTCTATTATTAATCAAGTAATTATTCACTTGATGTTTAACTTGAGCTCATCCCTTGAGCAACCCCCATCATCCTCATTCTTATTCCTTTCAACCCTTTTTCCCTACAAACATTAGTTAACCCTTTTTTAAAGCAATAAATGCTTTGTCTTAATAAAAAGGGAAACCCCTAAACCTCTATAGTCTTGTCCATGACTAGAACTTCAGTCAACAAAACAAATAACATAAAACTGAGATGCCTCACAAAAGGTCATAAACTATAAATGTAGGCTGCTCCCTCGAAGGACAGCTACATAATTAAGGTAATTAATAGACTGCTCCTTTGAAAGACAGCTATCAAAACATATAAAGTAAACTATAGACCATTCCCTCGAAGGATGGCTATGCCCAAATTTTGCTACACACAACACCCTCTCAGAAGCTTCCCGCATCAATCAGCTTCATATGACCACAAATCAAAATAAAACATCCCCAAGTAGACTTCCCGCATTGATCAGTCTACCAAAAAAACAAAAAAACAAAAAAAATCGACTGACAAACTATTAAGCCATGGACTTGCCTATAGTCGTTCTTAGGGTCACCTATAAAAGGGGCAAAGTTATTCCTGCTAAAAAGGGTTACGCTACCCTCACATATCACATGATCACACCTATTACCCCAACATACCCAAGGGATTTTGAGCTCACTTAACGTCAAGTGATTAGAGTACTTCTCTAACACAAACCAATGGTCAACGACGTAATGCATGAACGGAGCTTTTGTTTGCAACAACCCTATCTATGCTATCATTATGGTCCTTGTCAATGAAAGAGCAATGCGTCTTTCACTTCTTACATGCCAAAACATAACATCACAACCAAAACATTTTCTCAACCAATAACATAACCTCATGATTTATTTAATACAAATACCAATTTGTGTTATATAATTTATCATAGCCCATTCACACTAGTTTCTATGGAAAATAATACACATGGAAACTATCAACCAAACACAATTTATGTCAAGCATATACCATCACTAATATGGAAACTTGCTAAAGCACAAATAATCTCATTTCATTTTTAGCATACACCATCACTAATATGGAAAATTGCTAAGGATAAAAAAACCACATAACTTATGTTACAACATACACCATCACACAATATGGAAAAGGCTGTAACATCATACATTCATCATTTTAAACATAACCAAAACAACTATCAACCAAACACAATTTATGTCAAGCATATACCATCACCAATATGGAAGCTTGCTGAAGCATAAATAAACTCATTTCATTTTTAGCATACACCATCACAAATATGGAAAATTGCTAAGGATGAAAAACCACATAACCCATGTTACAACATACACCATCACACAATATGGAAAAGGCTGTAACATCATCATACACTCATCATTTCAAACATAACCAAACCAACTATCAATCTCTTTAACCCTTCTTCCCTTCTTGGGAGAACTACATTGGCTTGAGGCCCTTAAAATAGGGGCTATGTAGGCAAAACTCAATTGACATGGCATCTTCTAAGGTTAGCTCGGCCATTTGTTCATTCACCTACTTGGTGGACCAACCATATAACCTCTAACCATGACTTAACCAAATCAAACCCAAATCCATAACCTACCCTCTTCTTCCCTTTTGAGGAGAACTACATTGGCCTGAGGCCCTTAAAATAAGGGCTATGTAGGCAACACTCAGTTGACATGGGGTCTTCTAAGGTTAGCTCAGCCATTCGTTCATCTATCTATCCAAGGGACCAACTATTTGACCTAAAATTGCTTAAAATCATGCCCACACAACCAGCCCTGACACTGTAGAAGTCACCTTAAACTTCTCATGGGGCACATTGGAGATCATATACATCTCCTTAATCACAACAAACACAACTTGAGATTACTTATATCTCAGCTTGACTCGACAAACGACCTTGGAGATCGTGACTATCTCCTCAGAACATGACCACTTTCGAGACAACTTTGCCTTGGTTGTTTTGATTGCATATGCTACCTCATGAATAGTTAACAAATTATACGCGCCCCTCACACCTATTGTCAGATTGTGACCAAGCTGATCCCCAATATTTATGACATTTTCATGTTTTCTAGGAGCACTTCCTAGCCTAAGATACTTGGAACACAATGACCATTAGAGCTACTTCTTTGATCGTTTAACCCAATCAGCTACCACTAATAAGCTGGGGATCGGTTACTTCAATTTTAGTGCTCCTCGACCATTGGAGCTATAGCTTTGATCATTTAACACAATTAGCTACCACTAATAAGCTGGGGACCAATTACTTTGATTTTAGTGCTCCTCAACCTTGCCTGTGACAATTTGACATGCCTATCAAGTGAAGTGGTATACACACAATCTCAACTATTGCAGCGTTAACACTCCAACCTTACTTTACCCATCCACTACCTACCAAATTGACACTCGATTTTAGATTCCCTTCTCTTGATTCCCGCTTTGAGGGGGAATACCTCATCCCATATCTGGGGCAACTACATCTATTTTTGTCTTGTAGTTCATCAGGACAAACCACAAGACAAAAAGGGGCAAATGTAGACACCAATATTGTGTCAACCCCCCCTTGGCCCCCTTCTAAACACTTACACACCTTATTAATTTAAAATAAACTACTTATTTTAAATTAATAACCTCACCTAGACACCTCACCTTAGACACCTCACCTTGGACACCTTGCCCTAAGACCATTTCTTACCTTATGAGTCACCCTGAGACTAGGTCATCTAAATCCTAACTACCCATGACCTATTCTCACTCCATACTAACCTCCTAACTAACTTTCATACCTAATAAACCCGTCTTTTGACCATTCTCCAATGGAAAATGCACTTGGTGGATGGAGAAATGGGCAAAGAGATAAAAATAGCCCTTTTACCCATTCTCTAGCCACCGACGTCGGTCAACTGTCAGTCGACGCCAGTGGGATCACCGATGTCAGTTACATAAGCCTGGCTCTAACCTTGAGCTGCTCCCCCACTTCTTCACATATTGGTTGCGCACACTCTGATCTCAAGCATCAAAACTCAACTATCATCCTCCAGGCTATCAAAGTTCTACACAAGTCATTCTAGATATTGGATTGAAGCACTGTACGAGGACCTCAACATCAGCCACAATGGGAACAAGCATCCTGACACCTCTGGTTCTTCAACTAATAGAGCTAAGTATTCTTCTTCTCATTTTAGTATTTTAGAACACATTGGTAATTAGTTTCTATTTACTATTTCTAAAAACACTGTTAAGAGACCCGACTTCATCCGTGGAGAGGCTGAAAGGCCTTTCTCTCATCCTCACCTCCTTTACACACCAACTCTCTACCTCAACCCTTATTCATACCATAGTTGCCTGCCTACAACCCTACATAAACCTCCTAATTCTGGGAAACCCCTCTGACCATTCTAGAAATACCCTGAGACCCATCCAAGGCCCACTACCTCTATCGACATCAGCAATAGAATCGATGTCAGCATCATTTAACCAACTAACCTCGACAGGACTATTGACATCGATAACTATGACAGACTGACTGCAGAGAATAGGTACATGTTATCTATTTTTCTCTTTCTTAGTCTTTCATCATTTCTTTTTATACAACTCTCTCTTCATTAAATAGTGGAATGTCATCCCTCAAGGAGCTTTACGCTTTCAAGACTGAGCGTGTAGCTTGGCAGTCCACCATATCCTACTCTAACATTTTTTATGTTTTAGTCTCTTTCTATCAATAGGTGTTTCCTCCACAGCCAAAGAGGAGCTCCTACAATTCTTGGATACGGTGCGCAACTTAATCCGGGTAACGTACAAACCCCTAACCTTTAACCTTAGTTTCTTCTTTCTTCTGAATTCAATTAGCGAAAAATGTAGAGAAACAAATTCACTAAGAGGTACAATTGAACATATCTCATCTCAAGGTTTATGGTGATTCTCAATTAATCATGAATCAGGTTATAAACCATTTTTATACCAAAGATGATAAGCTAGTTCTATATAAAACCATAGTCGACACTCTAAAAAAGTAGATTGTCAATGTTTAGTTTGAGCACATACCAAGGGAAAGTAACAAAATCATGGATAATATGGCCAATATTGGATCTCTAATTTGACAAATAGACATAACTAAAGAGTATCAGTTCTTTATTGAGAATTAGTTAGCACCATCTCATGAACCTTCAACTGTCATGATGATTTGCGATATTATTGGTCCTATCTCTATCTGGTACTCAAACCTCTATAACTACCTCCATGACCAATTTATTCCCCCTAACCTATCTTGAAAGTAATCCAAATCCTTCATCCATAAAACTACTCATTATACCTTAGTTAACTCAACTCTTTACCATCATAGTTTTGATATAACTCTACTTCATTATTTAACTTCAATAAAATCTACACTAACATTATGGGAAGTTCACAAAGGAGTATGTGGAGCCCACACTAGTGGTGTATTCTTATCCAAAAATCTATTATGTACTGGTTATTATTAGCCCATGACGGACGTAGATATAGTTGTATATGTAAATAACTGTAACATGTGTTAATGGCATGTCAATCTAATTCATGCCCCAACCAATACTTTGAAACCAATGTTAACACCATGGTCATTTTATACATGGGGACTCGACCTCATTGGGAAGATTAATCCCACCTCATTTGATGGCCATAAACATATCCTTACCACCACCAAATATTGCACTAAGTGGGTTGAAGTTATACCTCTCACTTACATGACTGGAAAGCAAATTTCCAAGTTCATTTTCAGCCATCTCATTTGCCACTATGGTATCCATTTTAACATTATATTTGATAATGGAGGATCATTCAAGAACAAGGATGTCAAAAAGCTATGTGCTAAATAAAACATCAAAAAACACTTTTATATGATATATTACCCTCAAAGTAATGGTCAGGCTGAAGCATCAAACAAAACCATTGTTAACATTCTCAAAAAGATTTTCAATGATGTAGCTCATGTCTCACACCTTCAAATACTCTTCACCTTTTGGGAATACCATACTAATCACTGTACACCCATAAAAACCACTTTATATTCACTTGTTTATTATATAAAATCCATCCTTCCCATTAAGGTCAAGTTACCTTCTCCACGCATCTCTTTCAAGCATGTCCTAAATAACAATGACTATCATGTAGCTTGCCTATAAGAACTAGATCTACTTGATGAGAAATGTATAGATGTGGTGAATAATCTCCAAGCCTATCAAAACTGACTTTGAGGAACCTATAGTCGGTGTGTGAATCATAGAGAATTTGAACTTGGTGATATTGTCCTTAAAGAGAACCAAAAGAATACAACAACTAAAAAGAAGCATAAAGTCAAGTTTAAACCCAACTAGGTGGATCCTTTTATCATTATGGAAAAATTTAGAATAGGAGTATACAGGCTTGCCACACTAGACAAACATGAACTTGATGAGCTAATGAACATTATTCACCTCAAGCAGTACTACACTTGAGTAACTTGGTATATTATCTATAAGGACCATTTCAAGTTGTATCATTTTATCAATCTTCTTTGTACTGTACCATTTTACCATCCTATCTTCCTACCAACATATCACTTTTTATTATCACATATCCATTTTACCATACCTTCCTAATCAACTAAGTTCATTTCTCCCTCCCTCCCTAGCCCTATGACCTTGTTTCCATTCCATTTGGTTCCATCACCACTTTTAGCAAGAGGATTTAGATTTAGTTTCAGTAGTTGTTTCACACATTTCAGATCGAGGTAATATTTTGAAGCAGTAAGATAATAGTTTGGCAATTGTATCCTTCATTTTTTGCTCTATTATTTATACCAAGTGTGCCTGATTATAACTGTCTATGGGCAAATTAGTGTCTCATTGATCTTGTTGTTAATTTCAACTGCCTATGGGAAAATTAGTATCATTAAACTATGCCGTTGTATCCTATTTATAAATACCTATGGGAAAACTATGGGCAACACTTGTTTCTCATGCCTTAACATACCAACTAGCCATTTTCTATGCGGTATGATGACTTTATACCAACTATGCTTGTTTTGTTTGAATTAGATACTACACTAGTCAGATTCCTCTATTATAAGGTAGAACTATAGTGACTTGAGGCCCCATCTTGGGATTATGTAAGTAGTACTCGATACTTTTTGAGGTCAGCTCAGTCATCCTTTTCCACTACACTCTCACTATTTTTTGAGCATTCTAAGCCACACTCTCATTATTTTGGAGCATCCCATCCAGACTCTCACCATTTTTCAAGTATCTTTAGCAATTCTCTTGTTGGTTTATGAGCTTGGACCATTTAGTGTCTCATCATTCTCGATTGAGTTGAGATATTTCAAAAAATTCTAAAAACATTTGTAAGATCATTTAAAAAAACCCAAAAATATTGACCACTTCTTTGCCTTAAGGATTTTTTAAACTCTCACTAAGCCAAAAGTAGATCACTTATTCTTTAGTTTGCCCATCCTTTTTGGCCTTTTATCTCATGGTGCATTCCTATTCTTATATCATATCCATTATGTTTTTTTCCTCAATTATCATTTTCTTCCCATTTTTGGGAGACCTACATTTAGCCTAAAGTTTTTTTTGGATATTACATCTATGGAACTATGTAAGAAACATCCACTTACCTAGTGCATATGGAGACAACTTGACCACCCTCTTAATTTTCTTCTATTTACCCAGTCATGTTTGTTTGCTAAGTTGTCACCTATTTCTTAGGGGCAATGTTTGTCTAATTTAAGTCATGTTATTTATACTAACTTTTAGGACTAATTTTTATTTATTTATTTGTTTGTTTCTTTACTTATTTATTTATTGTTTATGTGCCTATTTGTTTGCTTTCAGCACTATTGCCTTGATTCAATCTATGTGCATTCATTGGGTGATTTCTTGTACATTTATACTTGAATCCATCCATATTCATCCATCTACATTGCCATCATGGTTATTATCATTGGTACATTATTTTACCTTGAATATTGGATTACATTTTCCATAATCGAGGTCCAATGATTATAAGTGTTTATGGGTAAATCATTTTACACCATCCCACCTACATTTCTCAATGACTATAACTACCTTTGGACAAATCATTATGTTCTCAATAAATTTACTTTATTTTCACCCAAATAGGGGCGAATTCTTGTTTGTCTATCCTAACTAGGGTAGCTCCATCTTCTCCATGATTATAACCACATTTAGGCAAATCATTGTGTTATCATACCATGTTACCACTATCAGGGTACAATGCTTGTAACCACCTTTGGGAAAACCATTATACTCCATCCCACTTGCATTTTAAATGCTTTTGATTTAATTTTTCAAAATTATTATGTTATCACCCCATCATCTTCATATACTTGGTCTCCTCATTTTTCTTCTTTCTTTCGAGGGATCGTTTGCCAACCTACTTATGCTAACCATTCCCTCGAGGGGGCATCATACAGTTCATCTTTTTTCTACTTGTTTTCACTTTTCACATTCAGAAGAAATAAGAAACTAAAGATAATGGTCAGGGGTTAGATGATTACCCAGATGAAGTTTGCGCACCGTATCTAGATGTTGAAGGAGCTCCTCTTTGGCTGTGGAGGATGACACTTGTAGATAAGAGAGACTTAAACAAAGAAAATGTTAGATAGGTATATGGTGGACTACCAAGCAAAGCTCGGTCCCAGAAGTGCAAAGACTTCCTTGAGGGATGATAGTCCACTAGTTGATAAAAGAGTGTTGCTAGAAAGAGAAGTGGTGAAAGACTAAACAAAAGAAATAGAGATAATGCGTACCTATATTCTGCTATCGGTCTGTCATAGTCACTGACATTGGTAGTTATGCCAGCATCGATTGGTTAATGTTGCTGATGTCGATTATTCTATCGACGTCGGTAGGGGAAATGGTCGATGTCGGTTAGGGCAATGGCCTTGGATAGGTTTTGGATGGGTTTATGGTTGACAGAGGGGTCTGGATCTATTTGGAGGTTTGTGTAAGATTGCAGGGAAGTCAATAGAGTCTTAAGAGGGACAAGGGGTAGAGGATAGGTTGTCAAAAGGAGTAAGGATATGGGGAAGGCCTCTCAGCTTCTCCAGGAAGAAAGTTAGGTCTGGTTGATGATATTTAGAAATGCTAAATATAAGCTAATTGCTAATGCTTTCTAAATTACTGAAATGAAATAGAAGAAGAATACTTAGCTCTTGCTTGCTAAAGAATCAGGGGTGTGAATGCTTATTCCCAATGCGGCTGATGTAAAAGACTACCTACAATATTTCAATTAGGTGTGGAGTGACTGATGTAGAGTTCCTGTAGCCTATGATGCTTGGTGTGCATCTGGGAGAGAGAGAGAGAGGTCAAATTTTGGGAGCAAGAGAATTAGCATTCTTGGTGCATTCAAGGGTTGAGAATTTGCCTTCAGGCCTGCTTTAAGCAACTGATGTCGGTGATCCCACCGGCATCGACCGATTGGTAACCAACGTTAGTGGCTAGAAGAATGGAAAAAAGGCTATTTTTAGCCTTTTGCTCATTCCTCCATCTGCCAAGTTTAGCTGCCATTGAAAAATGGTCCCAAGGTGGATTTAATAGGCGCAAGGGTTAATGGGAGAGTTGAAATAGGTCTTGGGTCATTATGATTAGTCATAGGGTGATAAATGGGGGTATCCAAGGGCAAGGTGAGGTGTCATGGGTGATGTGTCAAGGGTGGTGTTATTAATTTAAAATAGGTGATTTATTTTAAATTAATAAGTGTGTGGGTTAGAAATGTTTAGAAGTGGATCAAGGGGACCAAGGGGGGGTTGACACAATTTAGGTGTCTACATTTGCCCCTTTTTGTCTTGTTGGTTGTTCTTGACGAACTGCAAGACAAAAATAAGAGTAAGTTGCCCTAGATATGGGATGAGGTCATTTTTGTCCTATTGGTTGTTTTGATGAATTGCAAGACAAAAATAAGAGTAAGTTGCCCCAAGTATGGGATAAGGTCATTTTTTTCGTGTTGGTTGTTTTGATGAACTACAAGACAAAAATAAGAGTAAGTTGCCCCAGGTGTGGGATGAGATATTCCCCCTCAAAGTGGGAGTCGAGGGAAGGTAACATAATATCAGGTGCCAATTTGATAGATAGTGGATGGGTATGGTGAAGGTTGAGTGTGAACGTTGCAATAGTTGAGATTGCATGTATACCACTTCACGTGATAGATAGGTCAAATTGTCATAGTCAAAGGTCGAGGAGTGCTAAAATCAAAATAACCGGTCCCCAGCATTTAGTCGTAGTTGATTGGGTTAAACGATCAAAGCTATAGCTTCAATGGTCATCATGTTCCAAGTATCTCGGGCTCAGGAAGTGCTCCTAGAAAACATGAAAATGTCACAAATATTAGGGATCAACTTGCTCGCGATCCAACAATACGTGTGAGGGTCATAATGTGGGTTGCGTACAATTTGCTAACTATTTGTGAGGTATCATATATACAAAAACAACTAAGACAAAGTTATCTCAAAAGTGGTCATGGTCTGAGGAGATAGTTGTGATCTCCAAGGTCATTGGTGGAGTCAGGTTGAGTCATGGTATGATCTCAAGTGGCGTGTGTAGATAGATGGTCTATTAGATGGATGGATGAAGGAATGGCCAAGCTAACCTCAGAAGACCCCATGTCAATTGAGTGCCACCTACATAGCCCCTATTTGAAGGGCCTCAGGCTGATGTAGTTCTCCCAAAAAGGGAGGAAGAGAGTTGATGTGGATTGGTCTTGACTAAGTTAAGTCATGGTTAAAGGTGAAATGGTTTGTCCATCAGGTAGATGAACAAACGGATGGCCGAGCTAACCCCAGAAGACTTCATGTCAACTGAGTGCTGCCTACATAGCCCCTTGTGTTAAGAGCCTCAGGCCAATGTAGTTCAGGAGAAGAGTCAAAGTGGTTGATGATTGTTTTGGTCATGTTAGTGTTGATGAGGGTATGATGATGTTACAACCTTTTCCATATTATGTGATGGTGTATTTTGTAACATAGGTGATGTGGTTTTTCATCCCTAGCAATTTTCCATATTCGTGATGGATGTATGCTAAAAATGAAATGAGTATGTTTATGCTTTAGCAAGTAATGGTTTATGCTTGACATAAATTGTGTGTGGTCGATAGTTTCCATGTGTATTGTTTTCCATAGAATCTAGTGTGAATGGTCTATGATAAATAACACAAATTGATATTTGCATTAAATAAATCATAAGGTTATGTTAATGGTTAGAAAATATTTTGGTTTGGTTTGGAAAATGATTTAGTTGGGTTTGGATTAGTTGTATGTGACCAAAGTGTGTAAGAAGTGAAAGGCACATTGCTATTTCATTGACAAGGACCATAATGAAAGCATAGATAGGGGTTTTGGAAACAAAATCCCCATTCATGCATTACATCATTGACCATTGGTTTGTGTTAGAGAAGTAGTCAATTCACTTGACATTAAGTGAGCTCAAAGTCCCTTGAGAATGTTGGGGTAATAGGTATGATTATGTGAGGTATGAGGATAGCGTAACCCTTTTTAGCAAGGATAACTTTGCCCCGTTTAATAGGTGACCCTGAGAATGACTATAGGCAAGTCCATGACTTAATAGTTTGTCAGTCTTTTTTTTGGTAGACTGATCAATGCGGGAAGTCTACGTGGGGATGTTGTTTTGTTTTGTGGTCATATGTGAAGTTGATCGATGTGGGAAGCTTTGGAGAGAGTGTTGTTTGTAGAAAAATTTAGGTATAGCCATCCTTCGAGGGAGTGGTCTATATTCTGCTTTTTATGTTTTGATGTCTTTGGATAGCTGTCCTTCAAGGGAGCAGTCTACATTTATAGTTTTATGACCTTTGTATAGGCATCCCAATTTTTTTTTTGTTTTTGACTAAAGTTTTAGTCATTGACTTGACTATAGAGGTTTAAGGGTTCCCCTTTTATTAGGACAAAACATTCATGCTTGACAAAAAGGTTGACTAATGTTTGTGGGAAAAAGGGTTGAAAGGAATAGGGACGAGGATGATGGGGTTGCTCAAGGGATGAGCTCAAGTTAAATATCAAGTGAATGAGTACTTGATTAATAGTATAATGGTTGTAGATGCAAGGCATTAAGGGGCTCAGGTTCTAGCCAGCCTTGAAGAGAAGACAGATGATAAGTCCCTGATCCATACTTGTGCATTATGATATAAGGTCTGAGCTAATTAGGAGAAAACTTGCCTCATTTACTTCTTTCCATATTGGTCATGTGTTAAAGATGATTAAGAAGTTGGTTGATATTTGGTCAATGCTTGGTTGGTTAATGTTTGGTCAATGGTTGGTTGGTTGATGTTTGGTCGATGCTTGGTTGAGGTGATATTTGGTCGATGTTTGGTTGGTTGATGTTTGGTCGATGCTTGGTTGAGGTCGTGATAGTCAGTATAAAGTTGAATTCCCCTAGTCACTTTTGTGACAGGGATGATGTTTGACACCCATTGTAGATAATTAATGGGTTGGATGAAGAAGATGAAGAGACCTGGATACTCCACCTAGTTGATAGGTTAGGGGTCCAAGCGAATGGTGTTTATGGAAAAAAAACTAGGAGGGATGGAGACCACCAACTCCGTAGGTGAAGATGGGGGAATAGGCAAGTTTGGAAGTGATTGTTCTATGATAGGTTTGGGGTGAGGGTTTTTAGAAGTTTCAGTAGGTTCTTCAAAACCCAGGCCATGTCACTTCTTGGCATTCTTTATGGCCTCATCATTTGGTGGTTCGACGGGCTAGTGGGAGCCTTGTTCGTAGTGCCCAAAGCCAAAGCCCTTCCATGCACACCTATAAAGATAGGTATGGGCAAAGTTTGGGTTGCCAAGAAAAGAGAAGTCAGACGTAAATAGTTGGAGTGATGAAAGAGGATTCCCATTAGTGGAAGCTCGATCTAGCCCTCCATAGATGATATTTGTTTGAAGATTGGGAGGACCATAAGGGATGACCATTCTGATATGATGGTCATAGCTAGGATTGTGATGAAGCTGTCCATACTCTTGAGGAGTCTAAAACATGTCCAAGGTGAGTAAATGATACTCCTCAAGTGAAAGACGTTGGAAGATATCTTCCATAGGGTCTTTTGTTGTCACTTGAGGAGGTGGTGTAGGTGTAACCACCATTTGCATACCTGTTGAAGATTCTGCGGGTGGAGGCAGTGTTTGGGTCGATGTCTTGAAAGGAATGAGAACATCGTTGGGTCAATAAGTTGTGTTGCATGTCTTAAAAGGGGAGTGGTTTGTGGGAATGACATGGACTTGACCGTCGTGTTCAAATTTGACACAACGGTGTAATGTAGAAGGAACACAGGCCATGGCATGGATCCAAGGTTGTCTTAATAACATGTTGTATTATAACTCTCCCTCGATGATGTAGAAGATCTCTAGGATTATTTGTTGGACAACATGAATATGTAAGATGATGGTGCCAATGGTAGTGGCGGTAGAGTCATTAAAAGATCAAATAATTGCATCAGTTTTAGACATGCAATTCTTTGGGAGGGCTAATTGGTCATACGCATGGGTGGAGATGATATTGATACTGGCACCCCCATCAATCATAACCCACTTGACATGAGTTCGATCAATGTAGGCTGTGATGAAAAGGGTAGCGTCTTGATCTTCTAAATTAGAGGTAGGAATTTTAGAATCACTAAAGGTAATGGAGGCAACAGTGGGTAATGATTGGACTAAGGCAACTAGTGGCTGGGGGTCCTCGGGTTGGACCTCCACTGCCTGTAAAGCTTTTATTAAAGCTTGATGATGTTGTGGAGAGCTTTGAATGAGGTCATATAAGGACATCTTCATGGGAGTTTGGTGAAGCTATTTCATCATAGAATCATGGATTGCCTCCGAAGAAGTGGGTTGGGATGTACCCAAGATAGAATTCTTGGGTTTGGGTGGTTGAGCAGGCTTTACAAATGGGTAGGTCCAAGGAATAATAGCTTTCTCTTTTCTTTTATCCTTTAAAGTTTGTGACTTGGTAGCCACATTGATGGTGTTAATTTTGAATAAAGGGGAGGAAGGAGGTAAATGGACCATAGTCCGATGATTGGATCCCGATGAAGGTGGAGAGGTTGGAGAGACATGAGATGGTGTTGGAGATGTGTTGACAGTCTCCTCAACAAGAAGGGTGTCTTTTTCCATGAATTGGTGGATGACAACCTTAAGGGCACAACAATTTTTAGTGTCATGCCCAGGTGTGCGATGATATTGGCAAATTTTAGTGTCATCGAACCAAGACGGCTTTGGTCTGAGAGGTTGAAATGGTTTGATAGGTGGAAGAGTGATGTTAGAAGTTTGCAAAATTTGGCATAGTATCAAAGCATATGAACCCACTAAGGGGTTCGTGCTTGTTGATGCACTAGGTTTTGATGACTTTTGTTTGGGAGTTGTTGAGGGAGATTTCCATACCACCTTTTGGGTTGGTGGTGTGGCCACTCGTGTAGATGACACTTTCTTTGTGAGGGGTGCTGAATTTTTCAGAGGAGGTAGGTTTATGGTGGGTAAAGGGAGTAATGGAGGCAACTTGTTTTTGTTAGGTGTTGGAGTAGGGAGCACTCCTATTAAAGTAAAAGGATGTTTGCCCAAAATGGAGGGCAATGATGATGGTGGAGGAGGAATTCTCTGACGTGTTTTAGTATCCTTCTTTAATATGGTATGAGGACTACTATTATGGGGGGCAAGGTTCAAGTCTACCTTCACTTGTGGGTGAGTGAGGTTAGATATGGGGTGAACACCAAGGGATTTAACTAGTTTTGGTATGGTGGATGTTTGTGAGGGTTTAGGTTCAGATATGGATGGTTGAGCTTTTGAAGATCTGAAAGTAGAAGCTTGGTCCTTGTTGGAACTTTTGGAGATTTTGTCACAGATGGGTCGACAATGTGAGATGAAGTGGGTTGTGTAAGATAAGGAGCTTTAAGTCACTCCCATAATGCCTTATGCTCTAAGTTTCTCAAATGGAGAAATCTTAAGTTCTCAGCCAATCGAGATAATGGTTTTGAAGATTTTAGATGAGGCTTGGGTTTTTTAGAAGATGTGGGTGATTGTGAGAGTGGGAATGTGTTAGATGTAATGATTTGGGGCCAAAGGCATGAGAGAGCCATCACTGGATCATCTTCAGTTGAAGTAGGTGAAGAGACAAGTTCTTCCCTTGGTGGAGAGGGAATTGTAGAATGTGACTCCTCAAGAGGATAGAGGGCAGGGATGATTGTACCTTTTACTTGCTGTTGAAGAGCAGGAAAGGTATGGCCCTCTATTAGTAGTAGGAAGGATGAAGGTGGGGCTAGTGACATTGGTATGGTTAAAGCATCTTCCAATATAAGAGAGGTTGATGGAAAACTAATAGGAGAAGAAGGTTCTTCCACCTGTGAAGGACAAATAGGAGAAGAAGGCTCTTCTAATTGTGGTGGAGAAATAGGAGAAGAAGGCTCTTCCACCTGTGATGAACAAATAGGTTGGCTAACCTCTTTAGACTGTGAGAGAGGTTGGTTAGGCATGAATGGAGAGACCGTGTTGACCATGCATATATCACACTCTTGGGAGTCATCAGCCATGGTCTATATGTTGTTTTGACTAGGGGGATGGTTAGGGAAAGGTTGTCTAAAGATGTCTATGTTTTGGTTAGGTGGCACGTTTGGGCTATCCAAAATAAGATCCCCCTTGTCTATCATGTGTTGAACAATGTTTTTGAAGGTTTTGCAATTGTTTATGTCATGGCCTTTGACACGGTGATAATTACAGAAGTCATTTTCCCTATACCATGTAGGGATGGCTTTTGAGGGGTTGAATTGAGGTGGTGGTTGAATTTGGGGGAGGTTGAGGACTCCCTGTTTGACAAGTTTATCCAACATAGACGCGTATGATTCTCCTATTGGAGTATATTGACGTTGTACATATTGTTGTTGGGATTGTCATGTAATGCTTTGAGATGTGGAAGGTTCAGATTGGTTAGTTGTGGTTGATGATGATGATCTAAGTACCACAACATTTGCTGATCCCTTAGATTTGGAATTGGAGGAAGAAGATTTGGAGGAAGGGTCATTGGATTTTGCATTAGTATTTTTACTACACAGTTTAACTTTGTTTTATTTGACAACATGGAGTTCAAGCTTCCTAGCCATGGTGAAAGCTTCGTCAAACGTGTGGAATGTTTAGACCCACAAAGTAGATGAGATGTGTTTGGCACATGCTTGTGAAAAGAGCTCAATGAGCTCAGGTTGAGGTAAAGAAAAGGAGAGTTGGTTGATTAAACTTCTCCATCGAGTAACAAAATCAGCTATGGATTCATCATCGAATTGTCTGATAGAATATAGGTCCGTGATGGAGACCTTTTTAGTTATGCTGATTGAAAAGTGGTCATGAAATAATTGGGTGAGTTGAGTGAAGGAAAATAGAGAGTGACTGGCAATAGAACTATACCAATCGAGGGCAGCACCAGAAAGTGACATGGGAAATGTGCATAGTAATAACGCATCATCATGTGTTATAAGGTAACAAGCGTGTCTAAACGCTCATAGATGTTGCTGTTGGTCCTCTTTACTCTGGAAGTGAGTAAACTTGGGAAGTTCCCACTGACTAGGATATGGTCAGATTGGGACTGAAGGATGAATAGGTTCATTATATATTTGTTCATATGAGAGGACATTTCTTGAACCTGAAACAGATGTCTCAATATTAGACACCTTATCCATCAACATCTTGATTAGATCAGTTGATGGATTTGCAGGTGGGGTGCCCCCTAGGTTGTAAGGCATTTGGAAGGCATTAGATGGAGCGTATGACATACTAGGTTATGTTTGTATCGGTGCAACATATTGGTAGTTCGTCATGGGGATTGATGTTGAAGCCATGGGTGGTTGTGTCATAAAGCTAAAGGGTAGAACTTGACTTGATGTTGCCAAACGTGGTTGGATGGTGGCAACACTAGCCGAAGGATAAGTAGTCACTCTTGTATTTATGGGTGCAAGAGTAGGTGGGATGGAGATAATTAAGTTCTGGAATGGTGTAGAACTTTGTTGAATGGTTTGTGGTTGAGGGGGTACAGAAACCCCAATGGAGGTAGGTCCAAAAATAGAAGGAGAGGCCACACTTTGAAGATTGGTCATGGTCAGGTTGTTGGTTGAGGCAATGGCCTGGGTGACCATGGGTTGGGTTATGAAGGTTGATGATATGATTGCCATTTCAACTAAAGAAGTCAGCATCCCATAAACTAGGTTGCCTGAAGGATCTCACGTTTGACTTCTTGTGAGATAGTGATGAAGAGACTTAACATTTAGGTCAAGGAATCTTTCAAAGTCTTGGTCCCCTTTGAGAATGATAGGGGGTTGAGTTGGGGTTGGTTGGATAGGAGTATGTTCAGTTTTTGAATTATACTCCATTTGGGGACTTGATATAGAAGGCAAAGGCGAGAGTGGTTATTGCTTTGCGTGGTCAACAAGAGTTTTGGTTTGACTACGTGTCAAAACCATCCAAGGCAAAAGGGGGTTTAGGTTTTGAAAACTGTATGTTTCAGCCTCAAAAAACTAGAATTTGTTTTTAATAGCAAAAAGGTCAGGTTTTTAGCTTGCTGTTTGAGAAGAATTTTTTTTTGACAGTGACTGACGTCGGTAGAAAAATTGATGTCGGTGAAGTAAGTTGCTGATGTCGGTCAGATAACCGATGTTGGTGAAGAAAGCTGCCAACATCAGTGGAAAAACTGATGTCGATTACTGTGTATTTCCAGAAACTTAGAAAACTGAAAGTTTTTGGAAGAAAAAAGAAAGACTGAGTTGTTTTTAGATCTCAGAGTGTGACCTCACCAGCTCAAAAAATTAGATATAGATAGAAAAATAGATGAAGACAAGCAGCCTCTAAACATTAATTCCTAAGAATAAGTTTTAGAGTCTTGTTGGCTTATGCCTTAGAAGAGTGTGTTTGGGAAGTTGGGCTTTTAGAATGGGTCCTAAAAGAAGCAGTCTAAGGTTGGTTTTGGGTTGAGTTTTGGTGCTCAAAATTTGTATTAGGTTCCGTACATGGCCTAGTGCTAGGAGCTTGCTCCCCTCACTTCACGAGCCCAGAGACAAGCTGGGTCGCTTAGCCAGTATATACTTCCCCTAGAGTTTATACTCTACTAGAGAACAGAGTGGGTTCTTCCCTTGGTAGTGAAGTCCAAGTAGGATTACCAGGAAGGGTAAGGTATTTGCTAGGTGATGAAATCCTAGTTGGGCCTTATCTCAGGTATGTTTAGATGTTTGATTTGTGAATGTGGTTTGGTCGTGTAACATATGTGCACTACGATTTATTCATAATGCGGTTTTAATTACTAGATGAGCTAAAAATGCATTCAGGCAGGAATGAAATGCAATATATTTTTAACCCAAATTGAAATGTTTTTGTTTGGATGCAAACAATTAGGAAAAGGTTAAGAGCATGAACTTCACTACTCTAAGATGCAGAAAAGAAGTGACAAGAAGAAAGAAGCAGTTCTTTTTAACTTGTCTTAATGGTGTCTTTTCGAAAGAGAAAGAAAGAAGGATGAAAGAAGAGAAATTTTCCTAATGCACCTATATGAAAGTTTGTTCTAGAAGAAATGAACCCAAGGAAAACTCTAGGGTCCCATCGGGCATGCCAGAATGTTTTTACTTGTTTTCACTTTTCACATTCAGAAGAAATAAGAAACTAAAGATAATGGTCAGGGGTTAGATGATTACCCAGATGAAGTTTGCGCACCATAAGATGTTGAAGGAGCTCCTCTTTGGTTTTGGAGAATGACACCTATAGATAAGAGAGACATAAACAAAGAAAATGTTAGATAGGTATATGGTGGACTGCCAAGCAAAGCTCGGTCCTAGAAGTGTAAAGACTTCCTTGAGGGATGACAGTCCACTAGTTGATAAAAGAGTGTTGCTAGAAAGAGAAGTGGTGAAAGACTAAACAAAATAAATAGAGATAATGTGTACCTATATTCTACTGTCAGTCTGTCACAGTTGCTGATGTCGGTAGTTATGTCGGCATTGGTTGGTCAATGTTGCCGATGTAAGTTATTCTGCCAACGTTGGTAGGGGAAATGGTTGATGTCAGTCAGGGCAATGGCCTTGGATGGGTTTTGGACGGGTTTATGGTCAACAGAGGGGTCTGGAAGGAGTCTAGATCTATTTGGAGGTCTATGTAAGATTGCAGGGAAGTCAATAGAGTTTTAAGAGGGACAAGGGGTAGAGGACAGGTTGTCAAAAGGAGTAAGGATATGGGGAAGGCGTCTCAGCCTCTCCAGGAAGAAAGTCAAGTTTGGTTGATGATATTTAGAAATTCTAAATAGAAGCTAATTGCTAATGCTTTCTAAATTACTGAAATGAAATAGAAGAAGAATACTTAGCTCTTGCTTGCTAAAGAATCAAGGGTGTGAACACTTATTCCCAATGTGGCTGATGTAGAAGACTACCTGCAATGTTTTAATCAGGTGTGGAGTGATTGATGTAGAGTTCTTATAGCCTGTGATGCTTGGTGTGCATGAGAGAGAGAGAGAGAGAGAGAGAGAGAGAGAGAGAGAGAGAGAGAGAGAGAGAGAGAGAGAGAGAGAGAGAGAGAGAGAGAGAGAGAGAGAGAGAGAGAGAGAGAGAGAGAGAGAGAGAGAGAGAGAGAGAGAGAGAGAGAGAGAGAGAGGTCAGATTTTTGGAGCAAGAGAATTAGCAATTTTGATGCATTTAGGGGTCGAGAATTTGCCTTCAGGATTGCTTTAAGCAATCGACGTCGGTGATCCCATCGGCGTCAGCCGATTGGTAACCGACGTTGGTGGCTAGAAGAATGGAAAAAAGGCTATTTTTAGCCTTTTGCCCGTTCCTCCATCTGCCAAGTTCAGCTGTCATTGAAAAATAGTCCCAAGGCAGATTTAATAGGTGCGGGGGTTAATGGGAGAGTTGAAATCGGTCTTGGGTCATTATGATTAGTCATAGGGTGATAAATGGGGGTATCTAAGGGCAAGGTGAGGTGTCATGGGTGATGTGTCAAGGGTGGTGTTATTAATTTAAAATAGGTGATTTATTTTAAATTAATAAGTGTGTGGGTTAGAAATGTTTAGAAGTGGACCAAGGGGACCAAGGGGGGGTCGACACAATTTAGGTGTCTACACATCCATTGTCATTAAATTTATAGGCATACATGACCTTTTCATTCTTTGAGAAGATGTTACTATGTATATAGCTTGGAATACCTTCCCAAATAAGGGAAAATTGTAGACACCTAAAATTGGCCACTAATAACCTCCAAACAAGGTTTTGACTAATTTCTATCAAAATGTACAATTTGGACCTAAAACACTAGAACACATTAAATGAGTTAAAATTGTTATATTTAGGTACCAATTTTGGCTAGAGTATCATTAAATGAGGCAATATAATTTATAAAGGATCTAAATTTGATCAAATCATTTCAAGTTAAAATGATGATTTCGCACTTAGGTGCTCTGAATTGCTCTTTTATACCAAATTTCTTGCACAAGACATGTGCCTTTGTTATTTTATATCGACAACATCCTAAATTGGATAATGGATCCAACGCATCTAACATTAGATCTTAATTCAAATCTAGTTAAATTTATAGCCAATAATATGATATTTTGACTAATTTGATTAATTTTTGCAATAAGGGCCAAGATTTGCATGAAAAGTGATAAATCATGTTTAAATCTAGTTAATCCAAATCAAGATCCTAAATAAGAATTCCATTTAACTTTTTAAATATTTATTTTTTGAAATTGATATTGAATAAATGCATCATTAAGTGACATCATTTCTTAGAAAGACATCCTTAGCCCATAAATGCATAAAATATCTCATTAAGCCCTCCCATGCCTCATTAATTCCTTGCATGCCTCTTTAATGCCTATATATCTCAAATATTTATGGGGGAATTTATTGAATTTGGCCTCCAAAATTGAATGAATTATTAGCCACACATCTTCATCTTGAGATGGATGGTTTAGGTTCATTGTGATCATTTTACAAAATCTATAAATAGTAGGCCTTGCCTATTAATTTTTAAGCTCTTTCAAGCCAAAGTTACCATGTCCAAATAGATTCAAGCCACATCTTGAGGTAGTTTTATTATGCCAAAATATTGATCCAAAGCCATCACAAGCCAAGTAAATGGTGCCAAGAGGAGATGAAGGTAGCCACACTCCATTAATGAAGATCTCTTAGGCACAATCTAAGAAAATCAATTGAAGAATACTCTTGGAGTATCAATGAAGGCAAGAAAAAGTAATATTATTTCATTTTATTTGTGCTTTATTCATTTATGTTCTTCACCATGTTCCCCCTTGAGATAGGTTTAAGGTGTTAGCATTAGTGTGTTTTGTTTGGATTTGGTTTTATGCACTAACACCATACTAATCTCCCCTTATTGTAATCCTATATTCATGGATTTATCATATAATTTACTTTTGTGTAGACTATGGATACATGAAATATTTGAAATACCTTTAAAATTACACTAGTGTATCAAGTTCCCTCACTCTGGGATGGAGGTAACTATACATGGAGATTTACAACCATAAAAACACTGAAAATATTTGGAGGTTGAATATGAAAGATACAATTACCATTTTGGTCTATACCTAATACTAAATAAGGACACAAACAAAGAGATACTTGTTGAATTTCTTGAGGCCAATTGCATAGACCTTGATAGCCTTGCCTCATCTTCACATACACCTCCTATTAAAATATCTAATCATTTTACCATCTCAGACAATGGTCCAAGAGAGTATTTTACCCATGACACATTCCATATTACCAAGCTTTCACCAAATATAAAGACCTATGGAATGCCTAAAGATAATATAATTTACATGGAATGGTAAAGAAAGGGAAAAGGAAAGATTCATAACCTAGTACATGTTATTTTCATGCATGTAACTAGCCAATAATAGGATCTACTTACTAATGATGATTCCCAGTTATACAATGATAAATTCCCTAATTTCCACTAAAGTGCAAAGTATCATATCCATATTAGGATCATGAATAACTAAGAAAATGAAGGTAGATGCATCATGCCAAATCAATAGGGTTATCTTGAGGATATTTACATGATCAGATATAAAGGAACTTATGGTCTCAAATTTAAACTACATGGGGTGACCCCATGTATCTTATTCATGATCTAACACCAAAAACTACTGACAATGATGCTAGTAGTGAAGTAGAGTCCTATCATATCATATACGAAGACCTTTCAGTACCAAATTATTTGACCCATATACTATTTTCACCATTACAGCAATAATATGACATTCCCCACTTTCCCTTTATCATAATCAACTTATAGACTAGGACCAATAAGAATCCATAGTGCCTTTAGATGAGTTTGAGAATGATGAGGCTTTTTGTGATTTTTTAGGCCTAAGAGACAATGTTCTGTTGGGAGACCAAAAACAAAGGTTCTCTATCAGATTAGATCCAATAGCCTATTTCAAAGAATAGGTGGACATTGTTAGCCAAAAACAAAAGAATAAAACATTGAGTTCCTAAAGTGAAAACATATTTGAGGCACTTTTTAACTAGGGTCAAAGTGAAGAAAATGGATATTCTCTTGGTGAAAACTTGTTTTAGGCACCACTAGATGGGGATGTTCACCCTTTTTTGAATGAAGCTTAGGAGACCACCAATGATAAACTTGATTTTGGGTCTGAGTTTAGTACAGAGAAATAACATGCCTTTGATCAAATTATCTAAGAATGTCCTACAACATTTGTTACATGGCCATTTATACCATTAGGAGATTTAGATTCATCTTCTTTAGGAGAGCTTGAAGAACAAGTCTGACCCAAATATTTTGCCATTACAAGATAATTCAGTTCCTTGCCAACTATTTTAGAAGATGGCTCAACTTCCTAGTAGAGGATACTATAAAAGTCAACATTGAGACTCCAAAGGACCCAAAGTGGATCAAATTAGGTGCTTCCCTCACTGAGGAGGAATGTGAAGTTTTTATAGCACTTTTGAGGGAGTTTATCGACATATTTGTATGGGCCTATTTGGACATGTTAGGTTTAGAACCCACCTTGGTTGTACACCATCTCATTGTACATCCTAATTTCAAAGATGTGAAATAGAAATTATGTAAGATTCATCCTCGTATTGTTGTGTTAGCTAAGCAAGAGTTGTAAAAACTCTTAGAAGCAAGATGCATCATATAGATCAACTATTTAGAATGGATCTCAAACATTATGCATGTTAATAAAATGATAGAAGGGATATTAATCTACACTAATTTTAGAGACATCATTAAGGCCTACCCTAAGGATACCTTTCCTCTACCAAATATCAACAAGTTAGTTGATTCTACATCTAGGTATGAAATTCTTTCCCTTATGGATGGATTTTTAGGATATAACCAAATCATGATCATGCTGGAAGACTAACACAAAATAACATTCAACACTCCTTGGGGAATGCTTTGCTATTAGGTTATTCCATTTGGAATTATGAATTTTGGTGACACATAGTAAAGAGATATGACCATTATATTTCATGACATGATGCATGATATTGTCAAAGACTATGTTGATGACATATTAGGTAGATCTAAAACCCATGTAGATCATCTAACCATACTATGAAGGATATTTGAAAGGCTTCATGAGTACAAAGTTTGAATTAATCCCAAGAAGTGCATCTGCAATATCACTTGAGGTAAATTTTTAGGCTTTATTATCTCTCTCCAAGGCATTGAATTTTATCCTACCAAGGTTTAAGCCATTATCAAGATGTCACCACCTTCCACTTTGAAGCATCTCTAAAATTTTCAAGGTAAAATCTAGTCTATTAGATGCTTTATTTCATATTTGGTTGATAAATTCCATCCTTTCACTTATTTATTCTATAAAGGTGTTACATTTATTTGGGATAAATAATGGTAGAAATCCTTTGAGAACCTAAAGTAATACTTAGCTAATCTACCTATTTTGTTACCACTAATGCCAAGGAGGCCATTTTTACTATACCTATCTACCACTAATAATGCCCTGGGGGCACTTTTAGCTCAACATGATGAAAATGGGAAAGAACACACCATGTAATATCTAAGTCATACATTGTTAGAGTATGAACATAACTATATGCCAATAGAAAAAGCTTATTTAGCTATGTTCTTTGTAGCCCAGAGGATACATCATTACATGCTTCAAAATAAGACTGTAGTCATTACTAAAGTAGATCCACTCAAGTATAAACTATCAAAAATAATTTTATAGGGATGCATGGCCAAGTGGATCATGATTTTGAGTGAGTTTGAGATTGAGTATATCAATCAGAAGGCCATAAAAGGATAATTACTTGTAGATCAACATATTATAGTTCTCCTTTTGGATACTGAACCACTCAATTTTGCATTTGTAGATGAGTCCATCATGACCATCATAGAAACACCTATTGAGGAACAACACTATAATATAAATTTTGATTGATTATTCACATCTCATGGATCAAGAGTAGGCCTACTATTTATTACACCACATGGGGTCTTATTACCAAATCATTATATATCAACTTTATTTATATTAATAGCATGGTTGAATACAAAGTATTAATTATAGGGATTCATCAAGTAGTAAAATGGAACATTCAACATCTTATGGTTCATGGTGATTCTCAGTTAATCATCAATTAGGTTACAGACTAGCTCTAGACTAAAGATGATAAGTTGGTACCATACAAAGTCATAGTGGACACTCTCAAGAAAATAATTCCACACATTCAGTTTGAACACATACCTAACACCAATAAAAGGGAAATAGATGACATGGATACCATATGTTCTTTGATTTGTATCATAGGCAAGGCAAAAGACTATTAGTTCCTTATTGAACATCTTTTAGTGCCTGCTCATGAACCTTCAACCATTGTAATGATCTATGACATTCTTGGTCCTAATTCTATTTGGTATTAAAACTTATATAACTACATTCATTACTGAGTCCTTCCACCATATATTTCATGCAAAGAACAAAAAATTTTTACACACCAAGCCTCTTGATATACTCTATTTATCCCAACCTTTTATGATAAAAGCTTCGATGGATGTCTACTTCATTATTTGAATTTTGAATAAGCTACATTAACATTGTGGGTAGTTCACATAGGATTTTATGGAGCCCACACTAGTGAGGTCATCCTTACCAAAAATCTCCTCCATACTCATTATTATTTACCATCCATGGAATTAGATGCATCTACTTATGTAAAAAGATGTAACAAATGTCAGAGGCATGCAAATTTGATTCATGCTCTAGCTAGAACACTCAAACCAATGATTACACCATGGCCATTTTCAATGTGGGAACATGATCTCTTTAAGAAGATTAACCCTAACTCGTCAGATGACCATAAACATATTCTTACCCCCATAGAGTATTTAACTAAGTGTATTGAATTTATACCACTCATATGACTAGAAAATAGATTTCCAATTTCATCTGCAACCATCTCATTTGCCACTATGGTATCCCATCCAACATTATATCTGATAATGGTAGAACATTTAAGAACAATGATGTTAAAGTACCTTGTGTTGATTTTAACATTACACAACACTTTTCTACTACATATTACCCATAAGGTAATGACCAATTAGAGGCATTTAACAAGACCATTATCAATATTATTAAAAAGATTATTAATGATGTTGGCCATGATTGACACCTACAAATATTTCACTACCTTTGGGCTTAATATATTAATTACTATACTCTAATAAGATCCACACCATATTCTCTTATCTATGGCACTAAGGCTATCCTTCCCATTACAATCAAGTTTCCTTATCTATGTATCTCATTAAAGCACATCCTAGATGATGAGGATTATCGAGTTGCTTTCCTATAAGAGCTAAAATTACTAGATGAAAAATGCATGGCCACTATAAACAACCTTCAAACATATCAGAATCAATTATGTGGTTAATATAACTAGTGTGTAAATCATACAAAGTTCGATCATAGTGATATTGTCCTCAAATAAAACTAGAAGAATACCAAGACTAAGAAAAATAATAAAAGTAAGTTCAATCCTAATTGGATAGGGCCTTATGTCATTGATGCTAATTATGGATTTGGAGCTTACATGTTAGCTAAATTGGATGAATATGAACTTGATAAGCCCATGAACATAATACATATAAAATGTTATTTTGATTAAGAGACCTGAGGTATTATCTATGAGGATCATTTATGTTGTACCATAATATCACCTTTGTTATACCATACCATATAACATTACTTTCATACCTTCCCTATTGACTGAATTTGTTTTACCCTCACTTACCCACCCTTTTTGACCTTGGTTATGATCCATTTGTTCTTTGAGTACCTTTAGCAAGGGGATTTAGATGAAGTATAAATATTTGATTTAATATTTTACATAGAGAGAACATTTTGGCACAATATGATAGTGGTTGTTGGTAGAAGAAAATAGATAGTAAAGCTAAACAAGATATTCTTTGGATATCCATGCCTTATGTAGTTAGTTTGTCATATATATGTATATTTTGTCCTATCTTTTATGACTTGTAATAGGTTAGAATATGAATAGACTCCTCTTTTAGCACCAAGTACAAGAAAAATGTGAATAGTGAAATACTATAAATGACTATATATATATATATATATATATATATATGTATGTATGTATGTTTGTATGAAGAAGAGAGTTGGACATTTAAAGAGATCAATAAAGACTATTTTATTTATGGTTACCTATTGGGTTTCTTATTTTTTTCCTTACATACATTCTCATGTTTAATGTTTGGATTATTTATATTTAATTTACTCTAAATGCTTTATAAACATTAATGAAGTACTCATTTTTCCTAATTCCTACCTAATGCACAATAATTCATTTTTGTTATGCTTACGTATTCCCACCTTATGAATGAATCCTCTACACTATATTGTGCACTAATTTACACCTTAGCTATCCTCATCCTTAGCATGTTTTGATGCTTCAATAACTTCTACTAAAAATGGTGTGATGAGCATGGAAAACACTCCTTCTAGAGGAAACTATGCTAAGATGGTTAATAGGGCAGAGAGACATTGAGACATGGTTAGACCAAAATGTATGTAATTTTTTAGAAGAAGAATGTAAATAGACTAGTTCTACCACACAATAAATCATTTGAGAGTATATTTATGGAGAAATATACAAAACATTTTGGTACAAGCTACCTAATTTACTAGCCAATTAGTTAACTCAATTGAATACTATTGATTTAAATTAAGAATGAAAGAAATAATCATTTGGACTGAAGAGAAGATAGACTAGTTGCAAAAATTAGAAATTAGTTGGATGAAGGAAATAGATTATTGGGATACTACCACCACAGATAGATACATCACTAAGTTTATAGTAAAATAATACATATATTTCAAAGCTATGAAATACTTATTTGTCTAAGGAATTAGAGGGAAATTGTTGTAGTGACTACCCCTCCTTGTGAAGATGTTGGTTATGGATAAAGACATGGTGCCTACTCTAACCAATATGGAGTAGTCACTTTGGGCATATAGAGGTGTGTGCAACATGGTGGTTATATGAGTAAGTAAGGCTTAAACATGAATCTAGAATGGAGATATGAGGGAAGAAGAGTTAAAATAAAATTTTGGATTAATAAAGTGACTACAATAAAAAAAATAGATGGGATAAATAGAAAAATAACTAGGTAGCTGCAAGTAGAGGTAAGAGTAGTGGTAAATTAGGTGATGAATGAGTAAGAAGACATGATGAGTGAGAATAATGATTAAGGATGAATAAATAAGATGATGAATGTTGACAAACAGAAAGAAGTGATGAAGAATGAGACAAAGAAGAGATTTTCAAAGAAGAAGGTGAGAATATTGTAGAAGTAGAGCAGATAGATGATAGATGTAGTAAATAACTATAAGAATGGGTATTATCATAAGAATAAGAATTAATTAAAGAAGAAACATATATTCATAGGTTTAAACATAATAGAAGAAGTTGTAGGAATCATTCACCGGAAGAGAACACGTCCTTAGAACCCAATCTTTTATATTTTAGTAGAATTTTTCATCCAAGTGAATAGGAAGATATTAATTAGAAAGGTCCATTTTCATAATAATTTCATCATTGGGGTACCAATATTCAAAAAATATCAATATAAAAGGCTTTGAAGGCTATAAGGCCTGTTGAAACCAAATAAAAAATATAAGGAAGCATAGAAAAACAAAGTGCACACTTTGACTCTCCTAGTACATAGATTAGTACATAGGTAAGATTACCCAGAACATAGTCTACTCTTGTAATAGATGCACAATATATTCCATCAACACTAGTTTACATAGTGGGTCATCTAGGATGATTCATAAACCTAACAATCTATGATGGGTCTATGGACCCTGAATAATACCTACTAACCTAGGAGATGAGATGGTAAGCTAAGGCCATTACTGATGATGCTATCAAAAAGTGTGAACTAGTAGGGGCACTATCCATAAGAATGCTTGAGTTAATATATCAAAGAGACATTCAATGATAAAATATACAAGACATTAAATATTGACTTGTCACATAATTCAAGATAAATAAATACACTAGGCAGACTATATAGGACTTGAAGGAGATAAAGCAAAAGTTGAGAGAATCAGTTTATGATTATGACCATAGATTCTTTGATGTGATGAATAAGGTAGAATTTTCCTTAAAATAGAAAGATAAATCTATGTGGTTTTTCAAAGGCCTACAATCCAGAATTAGGTTTACCACTACACAAATTTGATATGCTACTAAAACATATGCTAGTGCTGCTACCCTACGAGTAGAGAAAATTGAAGACTATGGAGAAGCTCCTATTACCAATTCCAAGATTAAAAATACACCACAATATTTTATGAAGAGAATGAAACAATATCATGAGGTAGATAAACCTAAATTTAATTTATGGTTTATGGAGTGTAAAAAAGGACATCACAGGTAAGATTATCCTAAGATGAAGACAAAAATTTGTGAAATTTGTTGAGTAGTGGGGCATGTAATAATGTAGTTCCATATTCTGTAATAGTATGTCAAGATCCCACCAAATTTATATTGCAATTTTTCAAAGTAGAACAATCAAAATGAAAATAACTATAGGGATTTATAGGATCTCAAAGAAGGCATAACCAAAAATGCATTTACCATTACTATGTAATAAATGTCCTCAATAAAGTAGATGATTTTAGGCCTAAAGGTTGATAAAGGTTGTGTGATCTAAGCAGGTCCATAATGGATTCCTAGTTTGCCACAATACCAACCTCAAGGTCTATCCATTTAGATCCCTATTTTAATAAGTTAGACACCACCATATCTATAGTATTAGTATGCAGTACCCTGGAGCTCAGTCATGATGCAATAGTAATAAACAAGTTAGACCCCACCATATGCGTAATAACAATTTAGAATTGGAGATACTACCCAAAAACATTAGCATTAGAACACTATGTAACATCAAGGAGGGTATAAAGGAGGATATTAGTCTAATAGAGGAGGATTTAGGGGTGAATATAAAGGAGCTTACCAAGGTGGTATAGGAAATTACTACCAATAGCCTCCTCTATAATGCCACCTGTGTGGAGAATACAATCATGTACAATGAAATTTCCCATTAAATCTTCAAAGATAGTCTTACTGTGTATACTTGTGAATATTGTGATTTTGCAACCTAATGAAGATGTATTCTTGAATTCTATCGCATGATAATAACATGAAGAAAAAGGGTTGCCTCCATTTGAAATGCCTCTAGATCAGAGAATATGAGAAGAAAAATTAGATAAATACCCAGACCTAGCTATAAAAAAGGGGCTCATGTATGAAGCTACATAGATGTTGAAAAACATACAACATTAAGATACTACTGAAAGAGATGCTATAGTAATAGATGCTTAAATGTATGGCCAGATCATAAACATCATGCATTAGGATGGAGTTGTCATTACACTGATAGTTCTTTTAAAAAATTTAAGAACACTACACAATTAAGACGTCTCATAGAACATCACAAACTTGCTACATAATCTACTAGAGTGTGTGTATCATGGGCAATAGAAGATAGAAAACCTAGTATGGTATATCAAAACAAAAAAGTCCTAGGATGTAGATGCATGAATCAACATTAATGTTTCAAATTCTAAATGCTACCTTTGATTTTGGTAGCATAGTCAACATGATTCCTAGGTCTACATGGGAAGATATTGGACAATAAGTTCTGAGTTATATCCCATTAAATTTGAGCTTATATAATTATGGAAGGGTTGAGCCTATTGGTAGATTATAATATGTTGAGATGAAAGTCATGGAATTGACCCTTGACATGAAGATAACAACACATTACCTTGAATTTCTTGGTAAAAAATGGGAATATAATGGTCAGATGACTATCAACATGGTACATAATCAATTAGAGGTACACCAAGGAGATAAGGTTATCATAATTCTTCTAAATAAAGCATAAACCTTACATCATTCCAGATGAACCAGATTCTCCATATGTCATGAAAAAAACTAGCTAGATGAAGGTAAACTCTAAGGAAAATCCAAAAGCTCTATGAGTATTTGAGTGTAAATTATTGTATGATAATACTAAACCTCATACACACTCATTACTCACTCAAAATTTAAAGACAATATAAAAATGAAGGCCCAAATTAGTAGTTATATAGTCGTTGACAACATAGTTTGTCATAAAAGATTGTGCATCTATGTATACATAATCCCCTACTCATTCAGAAGTTGACTTCTTCTATCAAGTAGATGATCATATGAAAGACTATATAGAGACAAATAGATAAGGTAATTTTCTATGAGAAATATCTTTTTTTTAGTAGAAACTTAGACACACACCTACTCAACTGGGCCTGAGGTAATCATAAACTCTGACCTATGAGAATGGTATTTATGCATGAGTGACAACTTCCTATGTACTATGAAACTGAGGATATCAATGAGCTCATTTTACATTTACAAGTTCATGTACCTACCATTATCTAGTAGGTCAATGCATTGAATTATTCTTTGAAGGGAGTTTCCATGACATGGTGGGAAATTCATCAAAATGACCAACTTAAGTGGGATGATGCATGTGATATCATGATTAGAAAGTTATAAATAATATAGATCATCCAAAGAAATTAGCCTTTATTCTAAGAAAGTGAGTGTCCTAAAATTCATATTCATAAATGTATTAAAGTTTGGACTGAGGAACATGTGGCACCAAAGTACTGGGTTCACATCTTCCATTGTAAACTTGCTTCTTTATCATCAACATGGTATATGCATCAAGATCATAGGAGGGATACAAAGCATTGGGTACAAGTCCAAAGTGATTTCATTCAAACATTTTTTTGAAGATGAAAACCCTCTAGTTCATAATGCACTATAGAAAATCAAATAATTCTTATGCCATGGGTGTGCAAAAGATTTGAGCACCACAATGGAATCCAATGCATATAAGAACATAAATTTTGATCTCAAATCAACATTACAAAGATATAAAGTTTCCAAGAAAGAAGAACAATATCTTTCACATCTGTGCCACCAAATATAAGACAAAGAAGAGGACATTGAGGATTCTAATTTTGATGGTGATCTTGATTGAACTGATTTATTTAAACCTAAATGGTTAGTAGAACTAGTAAAGGACAACAACATATAACCTAATAAAGAAGATAAGTTATACAACATATGCATTCTAGAATAGGAAGGGCAATAGAGGATACAAGAATTTATTGATGAAAATAAGTACAAGATTTACCAACATCCCATTAAAAATCATGTTGCAAACATTGGAAGTAAGGAGCTTCCAAAATTGATGCATATCGGTTATTATTAGATAGAAGTTGAAATTTTTGAAGCTATACAACTCTTCTAAGATTACCAAAATGTATTTCCTACTAATTTTTTAAAGGTCTAAGGATGTGATCCATCTCTAGGAAAGATACATATTAAACTTAAGGAATGCCCATGATCTACAAAAAATCATCCATACAAGATAAATCCAAACATTAAATTGAAAGTGAAGGTTAAAATTGATAGAATGAAAGACACAAGAATAATATATCCTATATAAAAGGTATATTGGGTTATCCCTATGGTAGTACAACCCAAGAAACGAGGGGAGATCTATATACACATAATACCTTTCAACTTTTATCAAATACTGACACTTTACATATTGTAGGAACCTATCAAGACTCAATATATCTAAGTGCATACCTTAAAGGGTGCATTAGAAAAGGGGTGTGAAGACCATTGGTGATTTTTAGGATTATTGTCCCTTATTGCCACATTATTACCAATCCTACCACCTCCTAAAACCTTTACCTATGCTATTACTCCTCCTTAGCACACTTCTTTAGTCTTTTTAACTTTTCATCCCTCTTTTCCTCACCTTAAGTACCTTTTATCAATTGAATATACTAGGTTAACTTGATACAATTTTGGGTGATTTTCACTTAGGAACTAGTTTAGCCTTTATATGACCTAGCTCATGACCTAGTGAATAATTATCTAAAATTGTGTGAGGTTAACTGGGTCAAACCTATCGACTAGGATTTTTAGAAGGGTTTAGGGTCAAATCCACCTATATATACAAGATCATTTAGTCATTATTTTAATATGAAATCAAGATTTATTATTCACTCATGCTTCTTTAGAATATGCTCTTCCACCATTCTACTTGAAGATTCTTAGCTTAGGGTTTCTACTTGGAGAATCTAGTCTTGTTGATAAGTCTTGGATGGTTTGGCCTTTCTTAGTGATCCTTACAAACCATAATAACCTCTTATGAATCCCCTTTTCCCAAGGGAGAGCTTGAGTCTCGATAGGTTAATTATTCAGGTGAGTATTCTCTAACTTTGCTCTACTCTTTAGTAGATATATGTAGCATAAGTATTGGCTTTGAATAATATTACTCTTTATATTCCATGTATTAGGGTATTACTCATATATAACTTAATTGAGATTCTCCTATACATGTTTTGATTATTTACTAACCCCCCACTTTGTGCCACAAGCTTTGGTGAGTACTGCATTAGATTTGCTTTACTTATTATTAGTTTAGTAAGATATCAAAACATAGGACTCACCTAGGGTTATTGCATGATTATTCTTGATTAGAGGCTTTGAAACCCTCCATAACACCATGTATTACAATAAGATATCCCCCAATTAGGTCTCACAAATACCCATATTGGTCATGTTCTTGCTTAATAAATGTGTACCCAATTGAATGTGTATGGTATGATCTATCTTCTTTGAGTTATGACTAATTTATAAACGTGATGCATTTTTGATTTCATACATTCTTGTGAACCCAACATGAAATTAAAAGTGAACATTGAACTTGATAGAATGTAGGATGTAGGAATAATCTATCTTGTAGAAAAGGTAGGTTGGGTTAGCCCCATGGGAGTGCATCCCATAAAATCAAGGGATATATATGTATGTGGAGATTATCACATTCTTAATAATGCATGTGTAAATGATCCATTCTCAATTCCATTCATAGATTAATTTTTGGAATCTATCGCAAGATATGAAGTCTACTCTTTCATGAATGGTTTTAGTGGCTATCATCAAATACCTATCATAGAAGAAGATAGATCTAAAATGACTTTTTCCATGGAATGGGGATCTTTTGTGTACAAGGTCATGCCTTTTGGCCTTAAAAATACACATATAGTTTTATCTTGCACAGTGGTGATTTCATTCAAGGACTTCATTCATGACTTCCTATAAGTCTATCTTGATGATTGAGCAATATTTTCCTTGTTTAAATAGTATTTCTCTAAGCTGCACCTAATGTTAGAAGGATGTCAAGCTTTACACATTGATTTGAATCTAAATAAATTCATCTTCTTTACACCTTTTGGCATCTTACTAGGCCATGTAGTATGCAATAAAGGAATTTTAGTAGACTAGGCAAGAATTGTAGTTATTCTAAGTATGCGTCCACCAGTAAGCTAGATAAAAGTATGATATTTTTTGGGCAATATAGGATACTATCACAAGTTTATCAAAAGATATGAAACTATTTCATCTCCATTGGAATCCTTACTATGTAAAAATGTGAAGTTTATTTGGAATTCAAAATGCTAAGCAACCTTCATCGAGCTAAAATATAGATTAGTTATTGTGCCCATCCTCATCTTTTCAGATTGGAGTAAGCCATTTCATGTATATATGGATTCTTTAACTATCACAATCGATAATGTGCTTGCGTATCCAAGAGATGGTAGACTCAACCATCTTATTCTTGTTTCTAGTTAGAAACTAACATAGAGAAGAACTACACAACCACTAAATGAGAAGCATTGGCTATCATGATTACACTAAATAAAATTTGACATTATCCACTTTTGATACCATTCAAAGTCTTCACTGCTAATCTAGCCCTATGATACCTTATCAACAATCCAATGCTATTTCAAGAGTTCCAATTTTGCATGAATATAAAACCAAAAAGAGAGAATGTGGGACTGGATCATATAAACTACATTACTAATGGTGAAAAACTAGAATAATTATAAGAAGACTCTCTTGATGCTCACTTATTTCACATTTATATGATTCTTAAGAATTTTGAATCAATTTGTAACTTCTTCGAATAAGGAGTTTTCCCTGTGCACTATCAAGAACATGACAAGAAGCATTTTATTAATAGAGCCTTATCATACACCATCATCAATTGGATTCTATATCACTTGGGGAATGATGAATTTATATGCAGGGTTGTTCTTGAACATGAATGACCAAAAATATTGCAAGAGATGCATCAAGGAGTTGTAGGAGGACATTTTGTGGGAGAAGTTACTACCAAGAAGCTATTATAAACTGGGTTATGGTTGCCCAATCTCTTTTAGGATACACATAGAATAGCATAGTACTGTGATGTCTACCAATGTATGGATAAACCACTATAAAAAGATGAAATGCCTTTACACCCTCTATTAGCTAAATAGTTGTTTCAATAATAGGGAATTGATTTTGTCAAACCTATCAATCTACCAAGAAAATATGGTAAAGAAAGGTATATTATCACTATGACTAACTATTTTACCAATTGGGTTGAATCTGCCATGACACCTAGCTATGGTGTGAAATATTTATCAAAATTTCTCTTTGAAAACATTATTAAAAGGTTTAAATGCCCTATCAAGCTTGTCAACGACTGAGACATGCGCTTAATGAAAAAAATAATCAAGGATCTTACTAAGGAATTTATGATTTCTCATCATAAAAGCACTATGCACCATTCATAGGATAATGCACAAGCTAAATCTTCCAGCAAAGTGTTGGGAAAAATGTTGACTAAAATATATGATGTCAAAAGGGATGACTGGGAAGATCACATTCCTATGATTCTATGAACATATTACATGCACTATAAGAGAGCCACCAGATTTACTCCATTCTAGTTGGTATATGGACTTAAAGTAGTTATGCCAATGGAATACTTAGTATCCAATTTGCACATCATAATAGTCATACAACTAGGGGATCATGAATCTCTAGCCAACAAAATTCTCAAACTGAATAGGATGGACAAATATAGACAAAGAGCAGTGGGGACATAGGAGGTTCAAAATCAGAGCCAAAAATAATGGCATAATATCAATTTGAAACATAAATAATTTGATAAAGATCAACCAGTATTATTATATGACAGTCATTTTAGATCATTTCTGACCAAGCTACAAATTCAATAGAAAGGGCCTTATATTATTCATGAACTAATGTAGCAAGGAACTATGGTTTTAAGAGATCTTCAGGGAACCATATTACTAGGGTAGGTAAATGGTTGTAGGCTTAATCCCTAATACCAATAGTTAAATTTATTTCATTTTACTAAGTGAGTGGGTTTTGAGTAGCACCAAGTAGATTAGGATTTCCCAAATTTGACTTTTTTTATATATGTGTGTTTGTAGATGATCTCTTCACTACTAGGAGAAAACCAATATACCAAGCATAACATGCACTAGTCATGTGAAAGAGAATCCATGTGCACCATCTTGGATGCCAAAGAGGAGTGAACAAAAATAATTAAGTTTGGGAAAGGTATGGAAAAGTCACACCACAATATTTCCACCATATAACAGTCATCCACTAGAAGTAAATACTAGATCCAAAGATCAATTGAATTGATTTTCAAAAAATTAGTGGCCCATCCACATCATCCACTCATACCCATGTATAGACACCAAAGATCATAATGACATAATTCCACACATGTGTCAATGACTAACTATCTTAATTATCAGATCGGATAAAGATTTTCCACATCCACCATTGCATTCATGAAGAGTGGATAAATAAATGCAACATAAATGAAAAATCTAATAGGTGAAAAATATATAAAGGCCAAATTTAAATCACCAAGTTGACATTTCATCCTTGTCCATATTTTTCATGATCTATAATTGCAAAGACCCAAGCTTGTTTTCTTGCATAGAGAGTAGATAAAATTTTAATTTCATCACTTCTATAGAAATAGATACTTTATGGCTCATCAGAAAAAAAACAATGGGTGTCAACATAGATCTTAATCAGACAAATTTCAATGATCTATATCCCTTTTAATTCCTTTAATAAGAAAAATAAAAGTTATTTCAACCAGACCTTGTTGATGTCACACAACTGCTTGCTCTCATAGCCCCCCACTGATTTCATAACATAGATGTTGAGTGCCTACAATGAATTCCTAATTTTTGTGACTTGGGGGAAATCATACAAGTTTTTATTGGCCGATATAATGATGGAAACATCTATCTTGGCCCAGATGTCACCATTGTCATCAACACAAAAGTGATGCCCTGAGTTTTGGGCATGCCTACACGAGGAGACTCTTTATATCCATACAAGATGAGAATGCCCCCCATTATGAAAGAAGTCCAAGATTTATATATTCAAACTAATAGAGGGATTTCAATTTATGAAATCCCAAATGATCTATTGCATGATCTCATGGATTGCATTACAATAAGACTCTGGAAGATGACCAAGACTATGAAACAAATACCAAAAGGGGTCATGGACATTTCCCACGAAATGATCCACATAAAAGAGTAATTAAACTAGTTAGAGTACTTTATCCAAGAGATCCTCACCAATATCAAGTGTAACACCTCTCCAAAGTATATATTTCAATACCAGTTCCTCATCTTCCTAATTTGCTTCATGTAATGAAAGTACCTAGAGGGAGAAGTGCACCTTGACATGAATTATTGGCCAGCATAGCAATTTCACAATCTTAGCTAGACGTAGGAGTGTGAATCCCTATCACATGAGGGAAAATTCAAATCATGATGGGATGATTGTCTAGAGTTGATCATAGCACATCCCTGATTACCACCAGATGTCATGTAATATTTAGGCCAACATGTACCTATCACCTTATTGCTAAAGGGTGTGTTCATCAACATTCATGAGTTACCAAAATATCCCTTTACATTACTCCCATTATTTGTCACAATGGGAATGGCACAGGTCAAATTATCTATATAAAAATATTTCATAGTTATGTATGTGATTTCACTTCAAGCCATACCCCTTAGCACAATTGTTCCTCTATCACAACCAAAAGAAGTCACTAGCTCATAGAAATATAAGAGAGCACAAATTTTTTGTGGAGTAGTAATCAACATCCCTTCCTTTGAAGTGTAAAACATTATTAATGACAACCTAGATAGATAATCTGAAGGTGCCACAAATTACCAGCTCGTATGACCTTCCATTGATGGGAATATATGAGTATAAAGTCTACCAATTCATGATTGCAGACATGGATAGAGACTTATATGATATGTAGGTGGAGAAGGAATTCTTCTTCTAAAAGGTTGTGCACACTATTGTGTGTGGAAATAAGTTACACTAAAACTATGGGTGGACCTTGCATCTTGCCCACGATCTATTATTATTGATACTATTCAAGAAGAGTTAGAGCAACTATAGTGGAGGATCAACTTTTGTCAGCCATAACCTGCTCCCACATTTATAACTGAGGATATTTTTTCACCCCTTATATAAATCCCACCATAATAAATTATGCATAGATCTCAAATAAGGAAATATTATAGGGTGTCTAATACACTTGAAGAGTGCACCTTTGGATGACCAACCACTATGTAAGAAGCACAAAATACCCCTACCTCTACTTCACCACCTCCAAAATGAAGACTAGTCATGCTTGGGAATAAGAATGCATAGGTTTCCATTTTTAAAGTTCAACCAAGTGATTCACCTCCATCACCATAGGCCTAGGAGGTTGAAGAGATCACACCTAAACAACCCACTATCGAAGAATAATAGGCTTATAATTAAGAAACAACTCATGTATCATAATGACAAGTGAGGAAGGAGGAGAAGAAAAAATAAAAAGAACAAGCATAATAATAGTAATAATCCACTAAACAATCCCAAGGCCACATAAAATGCCAAGGACATAGAGGCTGATAGATAAGAATCCATGGATGTGGCTAAGATGGCTTGGGAAGTTGTTAACATAGCCAAGAAAGCACATGCAATGTAAGCATAGAAGTAAAAAGAAGCCAAAATTTCTTCCAAGGCTGAGGTAAAAGAAGAAGAGAAACAAAATTAAGACATAATATCCTAAGTACAGTAGGCCATGGAAGCTATAAAACACACATACAAATAGGTAGAATAAGCTATGAAGAAAAGGAAAGAAGAAGATGAAGCCCTATGAAAACAATAGACATAGACACATGCACAACAAGCATAAGCATAAGCACAAGCACAAGCACATATCCAAGCTATATAAGAACAAGCCAAGGCTACGACCTTGATACAATAGAAGAAGAAAGAAAAAGAATAATGGGCAAAGAAGTTGAAGGTCAAAGAGGAGCAAGCAAATATGCATGCTACCTAAAAAGAGATGAAGAAGAAAAAGGAGGAGGAGGAAGTAAAATGAAATTAGGTTGAAGATACTACAAAATAACTCAAAATGGTAGTATAGGCCACAACACAATATAAAAAGGCACTAGAGTAGCCTTAGGCACAAGAAAAAATGTTAGCACATGAAAAACATCTAGCTACTGCACAAATAAGTCCTCAACTCCTAAAGTTCCATTAAGAAGAGTTTGGCTTTGGGATGTCTTAATAGTTGATGGTTGATGTACCACTTTTTCATTCCCACTTGCCAAAATGCCATGATCAGACCCTATAGTATCTACAAGCACATTGGTTGCACTCTTAATCAAGTGTCAAGATTCATTGAACATCTTTAGGCTTCCACTGAAGAAACAATTAGAGGACATAACAAATTTTTAGGAATTAATTGCATTAAAAGCTACTGTTGGGGATCAACCAACAATAGATTACACTTATGAAAGCAATAAACCATGGAATTAAATCAGATAGATAAGTAACTAGAATCAAATAATAGCAAAGAACAAGAGATACAAGAAACCACCCTGAAAACTTGTATTAAAACTCTTTACAAAAGGAATACAATTGAAGAAACTTCTTTCTTCCACACCTCTCTCAGATGCACAAGATCTCTCTCTAGATCTCTATCCCTTAAGAGCTCTCTCTCTCTCTCAAGTACAATCAATTCCAACAACCTGGATTAATATAACTCTGTACTATTCTTCAACATTCACATACAATGAACTACTACAATAATTCACACAAAGCTAAGAAGATCTAATTCTACATATAGAATTAGGAAACTTGAGCATGCACTTACAACCAATAGTTAAGCCTCTTAAACAAGGGCTCTAAAAACAATCTTACTAATAATAGAAATGTGAACTTAAGACTAAGGCTTAAACTCATCATGCAAACACTCGCTTCTGTCGTCAAAAATAGCATTCTAGACGCACAGGTAACCGATGCCGATTCCTGCCTGCTTGCCTGTGACCGACGTTAGCCGATCCTCTGCCGATGCCGGCATCTATTCAACTGCACTGGACTGACGTCGGTCACTCCCGACTGACGCTGATGACTGTGTAGACTCAAAACTATTAAATGTGCTCATATGTGAAGCTTTTAGGCTCCACACCTTAACAATCTCCCACTTGGAGATAAACAGCTGCACCAGTACCTGTACAACAACATCTTCTAGCTCCTCCATCTTCAACTCAATCATGAAGACCAACAGAAGTTGAATGAAGATTCAACTTCTCCTTTGTGACTGGCTTGGTTAACATATCCGCAGGATTCCTATCTGTATGGATCTTCTCCAGCTTCAACTCACCATCTTCCAATACCTGTCGTATGAAATGGTACCTTAGCTGTATGTGCTTTGTTCTTGAATGAAAGGCTGAATTCTTAGCCAAATGGATTGCACTCTGACTATCACTATACAATCTGCAACTCTCATGCTCCCTACCAAGCTCATCCATGAACCGTGTCATCCATATCATCTCTTTGCTAGCCTCTGTGGCTACAATATACTCTGCTTCTGTAGTTGACAAGGCAAGAACCTTCTGCAACTTAGATATCCAGCTAACCGCCATTCCACCTACAGTGAAAACATATCCTGTAGCGCTCCTCCTGCCATCCAAATCACCTGCCATATTTGAATCTACATAACCATGTAGAGAAGTATCTGAACCTCCATAGCACAAGTGCCTACTGCTGGTTCCTCTCAGATATCTAAGGATCCACTAAACTGCTTTCCAATGTTCCTTACCTGGATTGGCCATATACTTACTTACCACTCCCATTGCTTGGGAAATATCCAGTCTAGTACACACCATTGCATACATCAAACTCCCTACTGCAGAAGAATATGGAACTTTACTCATGTACTCTACCTCATCATGTGAATTAGGACATTGTTCTTTACTCAACTTAAAATGTCCAGCTAAAGGTGTGCTTACCGGTTTAACATCCTACATATTGAACCATTTCAACACCTTGTCCACATAATCCTCTTGAGACAATATCAACCTGTGATTTTTCCTGTCTCTCTTAATGCTCATGCCAAGGATTTTCTTTGCTGCTCCCAAATCCTTCATAGAAAATGTTTGAGCTAATATCACCTTAAGCTCAGAGATATCCTGCATGTGTGATCCTGAAACCAGCATATCGTCTACATACAACAATAGAATAATATATATACCATTATCAAATCTCTTGAAATACACACAATGGTCAGATTGACACCTACTATAGCCATGCTCAGTCATAAACCTGTCAAATTTCAAATACCATTGCCTAGGAGCTTGCTTGAGGCCATACAAGCTTTTCTTCAATCTGCACACTAACTTCTCCTTACCCTTGACCTCAAATCCTTCTGGCTATTCCATATAAATTTCCTCATCCAAATCTCCATGAAGAAATGCTATCTTAACATCTAGCTGCTCAAGATGTAAATCCTCAACAACAACCAAAGACAATACAATCCGTATAGAAGTCATTTTAAAAATAGGAGAAAAAATCTCACCAAAGTCAATACCTGGCTTTTGTGCAAATCCTTTTACCACCAATCTATCCTTATATCTCATCTGTCCATTCTCACCTTCTTTCAACCTATAGGTCCATCTGTTCTTCAGTGTTCTCTTACCAGCTGGCAATTCAACCAAATCCCATGTTTGGTTCTCTCTTAAGGACTCCATCTCCTCAACCATGCCACGCTCCCACTGACTCTTGGACTCCACCTGTATTGCTTCTTCAAAACTCTTTGGTTCTCCACCATCAGTTAGCAATAAATAAAATAATGAAGGAGAATATCTAATTGGAGGCTTACTCACCCTTTCTAACCTCCTGATGGGTGTCTGAGACTCGTTCACAACACGCTATCCACCCAAATTCTCTGATAGTGACCGACCTCGGTCACCTCCAGACCTGTTACTGGCTGATGCCGGTTCTGCCTGACCGATGCCGGTGCCTGTCCTACCGACATCGTTCTCTGTATGACCGACCTCAGTTTTTGTTCTGTCGACGCCGATTCCTAACCTGCTGACATCGGTCTCTGTGTTTTCCTACAAGTGATTATTTCTTTTTCCCGCGAGCTCATTTTGGACCATCACCTCGTCCAATTCACTATTGCTCTGCCCAGATTGATTCAACTTCTTTAGCTGATCACTATACATCACTTTTTCATTGAAAATAATGTCACAGCTCTTAATTACCTTGTTAGTTCCTAGATTCCAAAATCTGAAACCAAAATCATCTGAGCCATAGCCAATAAATGTGCACCTCATAGACTTAGCATTGAGCTTCTTTCTATTTTCCTTGTCTACGTGCACAAAGGCTTCACAACCAAAAACTTTGAGAAAAGAGAGATCTACCTTTTTACCTATCCAAGCCTCTTCTAGAATTCCACCATCCAGAGCTGTAGAGGGTCCTCTGTTAATCAGGTACACTGCAGTGTCAATAGCTTTTGCCCAAAACTCTAAAGGCAAACCAGCATGCAATCTCATACATCTTGCAGGCTCCATGATTGTTTTGTTCATCCTTTCAGCAATTCCATTCTGCTGAGGTGTCCTTGGAACCATCCTTTGCCTGTGGATCCCATGCATGTAACAATACCAGTTGAACTTATAACTGCAAAACTTTCCACCATTGTCAGATCTCAGACACTTTAATCTTTTGCCTGTTTCATTCTCAACCATAGCTTTCCAAATCTTAAAAGTCTCAAATACATCAGATTTCTTCTTAATATAGTAGATCCATACCTTTCTTGTAGCATCATCTATGAATGAAACATAGTACTATGATCCTCTAATGAAAGCTACCTGAGCTGGTCCCCACATGTCTGTGTGAACAAGCTGCAACTTATGCTTCTTCTTTGTAGACCCAGTCTTGAGAAAACTAACCCTTTTCTATTTTCTAAATACATAGTGCTTACAAAATTCTAGATCCATGCTTTTCAAATCTGAAAGCTTACCTTTAGACTTAAGAATTGACATCCCCTTCTCACTCATGTGGCCAAGCCTTGAGTGCCACAATTTTGCATCTACATCTGAAGTAAATAATACAGAAGGAGAATTGTTAGTAACACAATTACACAAATAGAGAGTACCTACTCTCTTACCTCTGGCCATAACGAGTGCACCCTTGGTCACCTTCCAAGATTCTGCTGTGAGAGTTACTGTACAACCCTCATCCCCTAACTTTCCTACAGAAATCAAATTTCTCTTCAAGCTAGGAACATGCATAACTTCTCTCAAAACCCATGTGTTGCCATTCTGCATTTTTAGCTGCACTTTACCTTTGCCAATAATTTTACAGGGTTCATCATCCCCCAGATATACTATTCCAAAGTCTCCATGGATATAGTCACAGAAATATTCTCTATTAGGGGTAGCATGAAAAGATGCACCAGAATCTAATACCCAAGATTCTATATTATTATGCAGAGAGAATATTAAAGCATCTTGTGCAATACCTGCAACCTTGGCTTCTTCCTTTCCTTCATGCTGATTGTCCTCCTTAGGCTTTAACCAGCAATCTCTGCTTATGTGCCCCATCTTTCCACAATTCCAGCATTGTGGCCTTCTGCCATTTCTGGATTTGGATCTGCCTTTCCCCTTAGACTTAGATCTTGATCTCCCTTTCTTGCTCTTCTCTTTTTGCCTTCCCCTGCTCTCAAAACTTAAAGCATTCCCAGATGTCTCTTCTATGCTTTTCCTATGAATTTCCTCATTCAAGATAACACTAACAACATCCTCTACTTTTAAAATATTTGATGTAGATGCAGTATTACTAACTGCCATTACTAAGCTATGCTAGCTTTCAGGCAAAGAACATAATATTAAAAGAGCTTTAATTTCATCATCAAATACAATTTTGACTGAGCTTAATTGATTTACAATACCATGGAAATCATTCAGGTGATTAGATACAGATCCACCTTCCTGCATATGCAAATTAAATAATTGATTCATAAGATATACCTTATTAGAAGCTGAGGGTTTTTCGTACAAATTTGCTAGAGTAGTCATCAACTCTACCATTGTTTTTTCTTGTGATAAATTAGATATCACAGTAGATGCAAGACTCAGTCTTATAGACCCCAGAGCCTTTCTATCAAGAACTTCCCATTCTTCATCCTCCATGTCTGTGGGCTTCTTTGCAATCCCACCTAATGGTAAGTATAAATCCTTCTGATACAGATAGTCCTCTATCTGCATTCTCCAATGTTGATAGTTTTTGCCATTGAACTTCTCCATTCTCAGTTTACTTTCATCTGTCATTGCTTCTCCCACTCAAATAGAAATCCCTACAGAAACCCCTGTGAGAACCTATAATCAATACACACTACATAGATCTGAACCGCCTGTTAGTGAACCTGAGCTTTGATTCCAATTATTGGGTATCAAACTCTTAAACCTACAACCAAGGCTCTGATACCACTTGTTGGGGATCAACCAACAATAGATTACACTTATGAAAGCAATAAACCACGGAATTAAATTAGATAGATAAGTAACTAGAATCAAATAATAGTAAAGAACAAGAGATACAAGAAACCACCCTGAAAACTTGTATTAAAACTCTTTACAAAAGGAATACAATTGAAGAAACTTCTTTCTTCCACACCTCTCTCAGATGCACAAGATCTCTCTCTAGATCTCTATCCCTTAAGAGCTCTCTCTCTCTCTCAAGTACAATCAATTCCAAAAACCTAGATTGATACAACTCTGTACTGTTCTTCAACATTCACATACAATGAACTACTACAATAATTCACACAAAGCTAAGAAGATCTAATTCTACATATAGAATTAGGAAACTTGAGCATGCACTTACAACCAATAGTTAAGCCTCTTGAACAAGGGCTCTAAAAACAATCTTACTAATAATAGAAATGTGAACTTAAGACTAAGGCTTAAACTCATCATGCAAACACTCACTTCTGTCCTCGAAAATAACATTCTGGATGCACAGGTAACCAACGCTGGTTCCTATCTGCTTGCCTGTGATCGACGTCGGCCGATCCTCTACCGACGCCAGCGTCTATTCAACTGCACTGGACCAACGTCAGTCACTCCTGACCGATGCCGATGACTGTGTAGACCCAAAACTATTAAATGCGCTCATATGTGAAGCTTTTAGGCTCCACACCTTAACAACTACTTCCTTGGAACTAGAGATGGGTCAATTCAAGGCCAAGAACATGGAGTTGAAGGCTCACCTTTACGAAGATATGAAGATGATCCATGATACCTATCTAGATTGTCAATCAAGAAATTGGGGACCAAGTCATGTTCAACCAATGTAGACTCTAAGATTTTGGTATCTAAATTAATAAAAGATTGGTGCACAACCCAGAAAACCTACACAATCAATACATTGGGGTAGAACATGAAGACTGAGGTAGGCACACTAATCACCTTGTTAGAAGAGTACTAGATCATGCTAGAAACTATAGTACTCCAATCATAATAGGTCATATGTAATTTATTAGACTAGAAGTAACACCTTGATGACTCTCTAGCTAGTTCTAGTGCAAATTTTGTCATAGCTACAACTACCAAAATAAGCATGGGAGGCCACACCACCTTAGTGGATGAGAATGATAGTGCTCTCCAAGACTTTTTCAATGCCTAGGATAATGTGTGTGATAAATTTCTTAGCTAGAGTGAGCTTCTGCATAGTTCATTCATAGGTCTCTAGGCCCAACACCATGTAGACAAGCTGGAGTAGTTGAGTGGATAGAATCAAATGAGGGTATACAACACTAAGGTAGTCATGAGCATCATTGATGACTCAGACCTAAAGTAACTCATCAACTATCATGCACCATTATGCATCTTATTATTCGTGATCTAGGAAATTATGCTTGACTAGCATGTATACAAGACAAACCTATCTCCATTCTATAGCAAGGTTGCCTAGATCCTCAACATTCTAGTCTACAAGACATCATCTAAACTCTAATAAGTTATCATATAGTGTAAGGATACATAGTCTGGGGCCAAGGATCCTACTTTCCAATCATCATCTGGATCCATGCCACCTCCTTCAAGATAAGTACTATGTAAGGTCCCAATTTTGAAAATTTTGTAAAGAATTTTGTATTGGGGATGACTAGTAAGATAAGTGGGGTCAGGATGGTTGAAAACTCATAAAGGGTGTCCACCTGGTTATGATAGCATATTAAAAACCCAAAAGGGTGGTAGGTTGCTATGCTTCTTAGTTAAAAACCTAAAAGGGTAGTTAAGTAGTGTGTAAGAGGTGAAAACTAAAAACAACATCTTGAGCAATTATTATGATTCTTACTAGTCTAACCACTTCTTCATATTTAACCCTCTTTGCACATTCAAAGAATCCTGCAATGTTGTCTCATGATGAGACAATATTTTAATTATAGGAAAGTGTTAAGTGAAGAAAATGGATAGCAAAGCTACATAGGATATTCTTCAGATATTCGTGTGCTATGTAGTTAGTTTGTTGGATATATGTATATTTTGTCCTATCCTCCATGACTTATAATAAATTAGAATATGAACATACTCCTATTTTGGCACCAAGTATGAGAAGAATGTGAATATTCAGAGACTGTAAATGATTATATATGTATGTTTGTATGAAGAAGAGACTTTAACCTTTGAAGAGATCAATAGAGACTATTTTGGCTATGGTTACCTATTGTGTTTCTTATTTTGTTCCTTGCATGCATTCTAATGTTTAATTTTTGGTTTATTTCTAGTTTACTTTAAATGCTCTGTAAACATTAATGATGTACTAGTTTTTCCTAATTCCTACCTAAAGCAAAATAATTCATCTTTGTTATGCTTATGTATTTCCACCTTATGAATGAATCCTCTGCACTATCCTGTGCACTAAATTAAACCTTAGCTATCTTCATCCTTAGTATGTTTTGATGCTTTATGAACTCTATTAATAGTGGTTTGGTAATTGCATAATTTAGTTTTATCATGTTCTATCTCATTCTTAATGCTACTAATTATAACTTCCATTAGAAAATTAATATCATTGACCCATGTCATTTTTTCCTCATTCTATCAAAAAATTATGAGAAACATCTTTACCATGCATTACTACATCACATTGCCACTTAACTTGTTGGACATATGATTATAATTGATGTCAAAAGTGAGATCATTTGAATTATACATGTCATTGATGTTTAGGACTGATTATGGTGATTAGAGGATATGCAAAGGATCTTATCAAAGGTCAAGGATGATTGGAATGCTTGTGTACATGATTGAAATTCATCTGGTTCTTCATATTGATCATCTAGACATTTTAGGTCTATGATAAAAAATATGAGAAGGTATTTTGATAACATCACCATTGCCACATGTGAATGATTATAGGGGAGCTAGTCACATGGCTGTGATCACACTAGTCCCTAGTTATTATGTACTAGATTTGAAGACATGTGATGAAGCATAGTTAAAGATATGGGCATGCAAAGTTGGCTACTAAAAAAAATCACTAAGTTTCAACACAACCAAATTTTTGAAAGGGTTAAGTAGAGTTAAGTAATCATATTGATGAGGTCAGGGTTTACACATGTGGAGGTCTGAGGGAAAAATGATCATAAGGGTTTGTTAATTCTTGTGCCTAGTTTATATCCACTAAATCCTAGGTTATGTGATGTAGTGTGATAAAAGATATGCTTGATCATTGTGCCTAGTTTATATCCACTAAATCCTAGGTCATGTGATGTAGTGTGATAAAAGATATGCTTGATCAAAGTTAGGCTCCCAGGCATTTTGATAATGTTTTCCAACACTTAGTCAAATTTATAGTTTGAAAAAAAAATCTTAGAAGGCATTTTTATGAAGACATATATTACACATGTAGAGGCTTAAGGAGCAATTGGATATATGGATTAAATACACTATCTAAGAAGATCATATGCATAAATATTTAGGTTATTTGACTAAGCACATTTAGAGTTATGCAAGTGCAAAGTTAGCCTTCTAGGCACATTGAAATGGTCTCCATACTTGGACAAAATCTGCACAATGTCTTGCAAAGTTATCATGCTTTTACAAAGATCATAAATGGACATTTTCAAAGGATAAAAATATAAGATCTATTTTGGGTTTTTCATGAGAATCTTGAATATATGGTATATAGGTTCAAATGAGAAGAAATGAGCTAAGAATTGAAATATCTTTGCTCTCAAAAAAAATAGGGTTTCTCAATTAAAACTTTAGGTTTGATGTCATGGCATCAACAAAAAATTTATATATTGATGGTGACTGGATATAACTTAGACTCGGTAGCTTAAGCTATGACTTAAAACTTTCTCATCATTGTAAAACTGACCCCTTAACCTAGCAATTACCAATTTAATGGACTTAATATTTCCTAAGTCTTACACTTTATATTATGTCCCAACTTGATCAATGGATATTGTTTTATCATAAACAAATGATATAATGAAGTACAACAAATTTAAATTGTCAAAAGGACTTTCGAGTAAATGTGATAGTGATAATTGTCACATTCATGGAGCTTGTCAAATAGAGACATAATGAGCATAGGCTTGTAAGAGTTAAAGATTGAGCATGTTAGAAGATTTGATGGTGAGTGGATAATCATATAAAGGAGATTTGATGGAGTGAGTAAACTCAGATGGAATAAAGTGATCAATGTTTATCGACATAGTGGTGAGTTAAAGAATGAGCAAGTATAATAATATTGATGGAGTGAAAGTGATCCAAAGATATAGGAATTAAAGAGATGGGATAAATATCTTGACATTTAACATCTAGACAAGAGATAAATAAGGTGCATCTTTGAAGAAAGCTAGGATCATGAAGATTAAATGAATGTATTTTAAAGTTGAGCTATTTAAGTGTGGACCATTGGATCATGGTGCCAAATGCAAGATCAATGATCAAAATTTAAAGTTATGTTCAATCTAATAGTTAGTTTTATGACCATGTATGAAATTGTGTGTAAGATCTAGATATCGACATAGACAATGAGATTGATCAATCTAAATGATCAAATCTATATTAATGATCATGTGCATCAAAATTAGAGTCTAACAAATGCTATAAATAATAATGAGACTAGAAAATTATTTTGATGTTTCATGAAATTGAGATGCAATAAACTTAAAGTTCAAGTTATAATGAACTAAAGTCTAGAATTGGCATGATGTGTTATAGTTTGAGTGTGAACATAGTGAAAATATAGAACCCTAGATCAATTATTTATATATATGATATCTAGGATAAAGACAAGGGTTAGTTGGAAAAGCTATTATATGATGTCAAACAAAAAATATAGAGACATAGAGGAGTGGGGTGAGAGTGAGATGAAGTGTGTCTAATAAAGTAGTATCTAGACATAAAACCAGAGGGGTACAGTAGAATAGAGAGGAGAAAAAGTACAAAAAGATTATGTGATGAGTATGAGTAGTTGTAGATCAGACCTATAATAGAGAACATATATTTGGATTCATGTATGAATCTATTTTTTAAATTGGAGTTATATCTCCATTATAGTTTTGATAGGTTGGTGCCATCAGATAAACTAAGTTGGTGCTCAGATTAGGGAGTGCATGATTTCTTAGAGTTGAAGCTCTTAAATCAATGGATTGGTGTCTCCTTAGGATTGGTGTCCTTAAAAATTTTAACTAGTGAGGTTCCTTATTATGAGGCTAGATTAGAATGGTAGTTTATAGTAGCTATTCTCATGGTGGTTTTTCTCATATTGATTTTTTCATGGTATATCTTGTGTTATGTGTTTTATGTGTGTGATCTCTACATATAGTCTTAATCTAAATTAAAAGGTTTTTGAAAAGGACTATTTTTAGTTAATATACTAATTCACCCCCTTTTTAGCATCCAATTAAGTTCTAATATTGGTATCAAATCTCTAGTTCCTTAGAAGAAGCTTAATCAACTCAAGTAGATCTTGGAAGGTTAAACACAAATGGCTAGTCAAGAAGGATCTTCATCAAATAAGGCATGTCTCTTTGATGGATCTAACTATACATTTTGGATTATAAGAATGGAATAATATATATCATCATTAGGGTTTGATGTATGGATGTCTATAGTAAATGGATATATAGCCCTTGCTACAACTCCTACTAATCAGGATACAAAGAAGGTATATGAGAGCAATGCCAAGGCAAATAATGCTATTCTTTGTGGATTATTAAACTTTGAGTTTTTCAAAGTTATGCACTATTAGAATGCACAAGACATCTGGAACAAGTTGAAGAGCATTTATGAAGGAGATGACAAGGTAAAGTAGGCCAAGATACAAACTTACAAAGGTAAGTTTGAGATCCTTAAGATGAATGAAGATAAAAAGATTAAAGACTACCTCCTCAAGGTAGATGAAATAGTCAATGCAATTAGAGGCCTTGGATAAGAAATAAAAGAATCAATCATTGTCAAAAAGGTCCTAAGATATTTTCCATCAAGATATGATTCTAAAATCTTTGAAATAAAATAATTAAGAGATCTAGATAAGCTCATTGTTGATGAGTTACATGGAACCTTCATATCTTATGAGATGGGAATGGGAGAGATAGACACCTTCAAGAGAGAAGATACATTCAAAGAATCTAAACTAGTAAAGGTAGAAGCACCTACATCTAGATCTAAAGAGACTAATGAAGAAGAAGACAAAATTTTTAGGAGATTGAAGAGAGGATCTGGAAAGTACAAAGGTAAGTTACCCTTCAAATGTTTTAATTATGGTGAAATAGGAAATTTTGCTGCTAAATGCCCTCATAATAAAAGAGATAAATCTAAGCAAGTAGAAAGTAGAAAAAAGGTGAAACCCTACTATCCTAAGAAGAATAACTTGTTAAATAACAAGAAAGGTCTATGCATAAAAGAAGATAATGATTTAATAGAAGACAACGATATTTATAATGATGATCATGACTGTGCCTTTGTGGCTGAGGGAAATGAATCCCTATTCATGGCATTAGGATCAAATTTTATAGATCTAGATCAAGAATAAGTTGAAGACTCTAATGAATAAGAAGAAAGAGAAGTGGATATAGAGTGTGAGCTTATCTATGCTTTAGAAAAAATTGACAAGTTAAGAAAAAAGAGCTCAAAAAAAAAATAGATAAAAATAAATTGAGAAAATGTCCAAAAGTCTTAATAAATATGATCAGATGGTAGTGAGCCTAAAGACCCAATTTTAGGAGGCCAAAAGCATACAATATGTAGTCAAACTTGAACTACAATCTAAATCTGATGAATGTATGAAGTTTGAAATAAAGATAGTGGCCTTGAGAAAAGAACTTGAAAAGGCCAAAGTTCAACTAAACAAAATTTTGAAGTTGATAGGAGCATCACACATTCTTGATGAATTGATCAACTCTCAAAATCCCTCAAAAGAGAGACCAGGTCTTAGTTATGAAAAGGAAAATAGTTTCACTACTAGTACATCTACTAACCTATATGAAAACTTTAAATTAGAAGGAGAATTAGGAGTAAAGAAAGAGAAATCTTGAAAAGATATAAGTGAAGAAAGCTAAACCTAAAAATAATATTGAAGAGAAGAAGAAGACAAAGGTAGATGATGTAGATGGATACACCAAAGTGAGAGACTAAAAGAAGCCAAATTTTAAAAAAGCTCTTCATGCTGTACCAAGAAATGTTATGACTAGGTATTCCTCATCTTTCTATGGCTATTGTTATATATGTAATTAGTTTGGTCATATGGATATTGATTGTAGAGTTTTACCTACAAGAAGAAGAATTTTTTTAAGTAGAAACTAATTTGCTCCTTTGTTAGAGACAAAAGTAATGTGCTATAATTACAATAATTTTGTTCACATAGATAAAAATTGTAGAACTAGATTTGTAAGATCAAAAGTACACAATGTAAAGAAAGGCATGTGTCCGAGTGTGAATAAAGGTTAACAAGTTTCTAAAAAGAAACCCAAGTATGTGTGCAGAGTGAAAAACCAATCCATGATTTCTCAAACTACACTCCATGCGAAGAAGCAGAATTTTTGGGTAATAAATAGTGGGTTTTCAAAGAATATGACTTATAACAAGATCAAGTTCACCAAATTGAGAAAATATAAGGAAATATCGATCAACTTTAGAGATAAAAGAGTAGTAAAAATAAAGGTAAAGGAACTTTGAACATAGATGGAAAACTACCTACATATGATGTCCTTTATGTTGAAGGATTGAAGCATAATATTCTAAGCATCATCCAAATGTGTGAAAATGGATATAAGGTCACATTTGATGAAAAAGGCTACAAGTTAAAGAGATTTGGAAGAATAGTTGTAGAAGGAAAAATGACTGAAAGTAAAATCTATAATATTGTTGAAGTGAATGGAAATAACTACCTGATAGGTAAGATTTATGAGATTTGGTTATGGCATATAAGAATGGGTCACGTTAACTTTGATAACTTAGTCAAAGTAATCTCAAATAAATGTGTCAGACATATGCCCAAGATATCCAAACCTATAGATACGAGCAAGGAATGTCAACTAGGCAAGCAGATAAGGGTCAAATTTCAAACAAAGGAGTATGAAACTATAAAGCCTCTACAATTAGTTCATATTGATCTTTGTGGTCTTACTAAGATAAGAGGATGAAAAGGAGAGAGATACTTCATGTTATTTGTAGATAACTACTCAAGAATGACATGGGTAACCTTTTTGAAGGACAAGTCTCAATCCTTTGAGAGATTCAAGATCTTTAGAGCCATGGTTGAAAATGACATTGGATGAAAGATCAAATGCTTAAGATCTGATAAAGGTGGAGAATTCAACTCAAATGAGTTCATAAAGTATTGTGATAAGAATGGGATCAAAAAGTATTACTCTACAATAAGGAATCCATAGAAAAAAGGAGTTGTTGAGAGAAAGAATAAGGCAATCAAGGAGATGGCTAGAATAATGTTAAAAGAGGCCAAGATAATTGATGGGTACTAGAGATAAGTAGTGAACATAGTAGTATACATCATGGATAGAGTTCAACTAAGGGTAAATAGTGATAAAACTCCCTATGATCTATGACATAAAAATCCTACCTCTGTTAAGTAGTTTAGAGTATCTAAAAGCAAATGCTACATCAGGAGAAAAGAGGACAAATTGGGAAGCTTTGAATTAATATGTGATGAAATAATATTTATTTGTTATTCAACTCAAAGCAAATCCTATGTATGTTATAATAAAAGACTACACAAGATAGTAGAAAGCATTAATGTCAAGGTTGAAGAAATATTGAAACATTTTGAATGTAATAAGGAAATCAATATTGAAGAATCATACCTTGAAGAAGAAGCAAATAATGAAGAAGTAAAGGAATTGAATGAAAAGTCACCTCCAATTTTTTTTCAAAAGGACCATCCAAAAGAGTAGATAATTAGCAAAAAGAATGAAGGATTTCAGACAAAGAGAAAATCTATAATGAACAAGAAGCAAGTAGGTTTTACTTTAATATCTGAAATTGAGCCTAAAAGTTATGTTGAAGCCATCAAGGATGAAAATTGGCTAAAAGCCATGGAAGAAGAGCTGAGCCAAATAGAAAAGAATAAAACTTGGAAATTAATCCTAAGACCTTATAATAAGAATGTGATAGGTAAAAAATGGGTCTATAGAAACAAGCTCAATGAAGATGGAGCTATTATAAGGGACAAAGCAAGATTGGTGTGCAAGGGGTATGTACAAGTTGAAGACATATATTTTGAAGAAACATTTGGTCCAGTTTCTAGATTGGAAGATATAAAAATGTTTCTAGCATTCTCTATTTATAATAAGTTCAAAGTTTATCAAATGGATGTCAAATATGCTTTCTTGAATGGGAACCTAGAAGAAGAAGTCTACATAGAGAAATTAGAAGGTTTTTAGTTGTTAGAAAAAGAAGATTATGTATGTAGACTAAAGAAAACATTGTATGGTATAAAACAAGCACTAAGAGCATGACATTCAAGATTGGACTAGTACTTGCAATGATAAAGTTTCAACAAAAGATGTGCAGATAATAATCTATACATCAAATCAAAATGTGAGCATATGTTGATTATTTTTGTATATGTAGATGACATCATTTTTGGTGGTACTAATAAAAAAATGTACAAATAAGTTGCTACACAAATGCAAATTAAGTTTGAGATGTCTATGCTAGGACAACTTTCTTTCTTACTTGGTCTACAAATATCACAATCTAATGAAGGGATATTCATATCCCAAACCAAGTATGTAAAATAAATGTTTAAGAAATTTGGAATGGAAGAAAACAAACTAGTTAGTACTCCCATGATAACTAGATGCAATTTGAGAAAAGAAGATGAGTCATTTGATGCAAATTAGACAATGTACAGATCAATGATAGGTATCTTGATATACCTAACTGCATCAAGACCAAATATCATGCAAGTAGTGTGAATGGTTGCTATATTTCAAGATGCTCTCAAATAATCACATGTCAATGTAGTGAAAAGGATATTTAGATACATCAAGAGCACAATTGAATATGGACTATGGTATCCTAAAAGTGAAGATTCTAATTTCATAACATATATAGATGTTGATTGGGTAGGAAGTGTTGATGACAAAAGAAGCACTAGTGGTGGTGCATTTTTCCTTGGAAACATACTTGTTTCATGGTTGAGTAAAAAGCAAGAGTTAGTGAGTCTTTCTATATTATAATTAGAGTATGTAGAAGCAATGGCATGTTACACTCAAGTCTTATGGATGAAGCAAACACTCAAGGACATCAAGGTAGAATACAAGGCACTTATCTCTATTATTTATGATAATTCAAGTACTATAAATATATCAAAGAATCTAGTGATGCATTCAATAACCAAAAAAATATCAATCAAGTATCATTTCTTAAGAGAGAGGGTTGTAGATCAAGAGGTCACAATAGAATATGTACCAACTTAGAACCAAATTGTAAACATATTCACCAAACCTCTTCCCAAGGAATAATTTGAATATTTGAGATAGAAGTTGGGAGTGGTGGCTCCTACACCATATCACTAGATCCTAGTGATAGGTCATGAGTCCAGGGGGAATCTCATTGAAGTTTTGTTAATCCCTATAAGAAGAGAGAAAATTCAACTCAGGTATGCATCCTTTTGAAAATTTCTAATGAGTTGAAAGTTGCATATTCTTGGACAGACTCCTTTATCTGATAAAGGTGGAGAAACATCTAGACAAATAGTCAACTAGAGTCCCTTTTCCATTGATGTCAAAAAGGGGAAAAAGGTACAAATGCTCTTTGTGAGAGAAGAAGAGGAAAATTATCTCTACAAAATTTTGGATAAAAAGTGCAAATGTCAAAGTAGAGCAAGTGTCCAAGATGAGTAGTAGGAAAATGTTTGATTTCCTAAGGGGGATCAAATATGGTATGAATAGATTTAGTTCATACTCATTAAGTTCTAAGGTAAGCAATGATAGAGAAGGAACACAATATTAGAAGATCAAATCATTTAGTTTTCCATCGATGATAAAGGGGGAGATTGTTGGACATATGATTGTCATTGATGTCAAAAGTGAGATCATTGGTATCATGGATGCCATTAATGTTCAAGACTGATTAATGGTGATTAGAGGATATACAAACGATCCTATCAAATGTCAAGGATGATTGTAATGCTTGTGTGCATGATTGAAATTCATTTGGTTCTTCATATTGATCATCTAAACATTTTGGGTCTATGAAAGAAAAGATGAGAAGGCATTTTGATGACATCACCATTGCCACATGTGAACGAGTATGGGGGAGTTAGTCACATGGTTATGATTACACTAGTCCTTAGTTGTTATGTGACATATTTGAAGACATGCAATGAAGTGTAGTTGAAGATATGGGCATTAAAATTTGGTTACTCAGACAAAAATCACTAAGTTCTAACACTTAGCCAAATTTACAAAAGGGTTCAATACATCCAAGTAAGCATATTGACGAGGTTAGGGTTTTCAAATGTGGAGGTCTAAAGACAAAATGATCATATGGGTTTGTTCATTTTTGTGTCTAGTTTATTTAAGCTAAAACTTAGGTCACATGATGTATCATGAAAAAATTTATGCTTGGTCAAAGTTGGGCTCCTAGCTATTTTGATAATATTTTCCAACATAGTCAAATTTGCAGTTTGGAAGAAAAAGCTATTTTTTTTTATGAAGACATATCTCACACATATGGAGGATTCATGAGTAATTAGATATATGGATGGAATTAAATATGTAAGAGGATCATACAGGTAAATTTTTAGGTCATCTAACTAAGCACAATAAGAGTTATGTAAGTGCAAAGTTATCCTTCTAAGCACATTGAAATGGTCTCCATACTTAGACAAAATCTGCACAAGGTCTTGCAAAGTTGTCATGATTTTACAAAGATCATTTATGGATATTTGAAAATAAAATAAATATAATATCTATTTTGTGTTTTTCATGATCATCTTGAATATATGGTCCACAAGTTCAAATGAGAAGGAATGAGCTAAGAATTGAATTATCTTTGCTCTCAGACAAAATAAGGTTTCTTAGTTAAACCCTAAGGGTTCAAGTCATGGCATCAATAGGAGTTTTTTTATTTTGATGGTGAATAGATATATCTTAGACTTGGTAGCTTAAGTTATGACTTAAGCCTTTGTCATCATTGTAAAACTAGCCCCTCAACCTAAAAATTACCGATTTAAAGGACTTAATATTTCCTAAGTCTTAGACTTTATATTATGTCCCATCTTGATCAATGGATATTAGTTCATCATATGCAAATGATAAAATGAAGCACATAAAAGTAAAATTATCAAAAGGAATTATAAGTAAAAATGCAAATGATAAGTGTCTCATTCATAGAGCTTTTTAGACAAAGACCCAATGAGTGTAGGCTTGTCAAAGTTAAAGATTGAGCATGTCAAAAGATCTGATGGTGAGCAGATGAACATATAAAGGAGATATAATGGAGTGAGTGGACTCAGATGGAATAAAGCGATCAATGTTTATCGACACATTAGTTATTTAAAGATTGGAAAAGTCTAAGAAGATTGATAGAGCAAAAGTTATCCAAATATATAAGAAGCAATAAGATGGGATAAGGAGCTTAATGTTTAACATCCAGACAAGAGATAAATAATGTGCACCTTCAGAGATCAAATGGAACATGGAAGATAGGATTAGGAAGATTGAATGGATTAATTTTAAATTTAATATATTTAAGTGTGGATTATTAGATCATGGTGCCAAATGTAAGATCAATGATCGACATTTAAAGTTATGTTTAGTCTAATGGTTAGTTGTAAAAACATGCAGGAGCTTGCATGTAATCTCTATATCTTGACATAAATAATGATATTGATCGATCTAAATGATCAAATATATATTAATGAGCATGTGAATCAAAACTAGAGTCCAAAAAATATAGATAGAAATGATATCAAAAAATTATTATAGTGTTGCATGAAATCAAGACGCAATAAACTTACAGTTCAAGTCATAATGAACTAAAGTCTAAAATTAACATGATGTGTTATAGTTCGAGTGTGAAAATAATAAAAATATGGAACCCTAGATCAATTTTTTATATATATGATACATAGGATAAATACAAGGGTTGGTTAGAAAATCTATTATATGGTGTTAAACAAAAAATATAGAGACATAGAGGAGTAGGGTGAGAGTGAGATGAAGTTTGTCAAATAGAGTAATATCTAGACATGAAACTAGAGGGGTAGAGTAGATAAAAGAGGAAGAAAGGCACAAAGAGATTATGTGATAAGTATGAGTAGTTGTAGATCAAATCTGTAACATAAAATAAAGATTTAGATTCATGTATGAATCTATTTAATAAATTGGAGTTGTAGATCTGTTATAGTTTTGATTGGTTGGTGCCATCAGATAGAATGAATTGGTGCTTAGATTAGGGAGTGGGTGCTTCTTTAGAGTTGAATCTCTTAAATTAGGGGATTATTGTCTCCTTAGGATCAATGTCGTTAAACATTGTAACCGATGAGGTTCCTTATTATGAGCCTAGATTAGAATGGTAGTTTCTAGCAGCTATTCTCATGGTGGATTTTCCCATATTGGGTTTTCCATGGTATATCTTGTGTTATGTGTTTTATGTGTGTGATCTATGTATATAGTATTAATCTAAATTAAAAAGTTTTTGAAAATGACTAGTTTTAGTTAATATATTGATTGCCCCCCTCTTAGTATCTAGTTGTGTTCCAACATCACTGTTCTATCTTATGCCATTTGACTAATTCATGAACTTGCTGCTACCTAATCAAAATCCTCCACTTAAGGTATAAATATGGTGATTTGAGGTCTTAAGAGACCATGTAGGTAACACTCAATTCACCTTGAGGTCAACTCAGTCCCCCTTTGCCATACACTCTTATCATTCTATGAGTTTGGACCATGTTGTATCTTATAATTCTATATTGAGTTGAGATGCCAAAAACATTAAAAACATTATAAGAAATTCACCACCTTTAGCACTGAAGGCAAAACTATAGTGACTTGACATCTTATGGGACTATGACTATGTAGGGGGTGCTTAATTCATGTTGAGGTCAGATCAATCACCTTCGTAGACATGAATTTCATATTTTATACTAGTTTGGTCTTTTTCCTCCTATTTTTGGGAGAACTAAATTGACATGAGGTTTTCACAGACTGTGTAGACAACACTTGGATACATGGGGTATTTTGGGTTAGCTTAGCCACACCTTCTTTTCTTTTTTGATACTTCATTGCCTTAAGTATTTTGGGACTTCTAGCTATTTCATAAGTAACCCCTTGTCTCTTAATTTCCCCATCTTTATTAGCCTTAGCCATACACTCTATCTATTTTATGAGTTTATATCATGGGCATTGTGCATTTAAATTTGCTGCACTAATAACCACTTGGATTTTATTATGCTCTCACCTTTTTGCAGTTTATTTATGCTCTTACCATTTTATGAGTTTAATTTCATTCTTAGCCTTAGACATAGTAAGCATTATGAACCCAATTCACATGTGAGTGTTTTTACATTACTTGTTAGTGTGGTTTTAATTTAAAACCATACTCTCATGTTCACATGATTTGTTTGTGTTAACACTTTCATGATTGTGAACATCATCCCTCTTTTCTCATGCATTCACCATTTTGTGCAACCATTCCCATATTCCTCTACATGATAATCATGTTTTATTATCTTCATTTTATTTTATCCCATATCCTAGGAGAACATTTGTCTTGAAGTTCATGTTGGATCTTATGTCCATGGAACTATGTAGGCAATGTCTACTTGCCTAGTGCATCTAGAGTCAGCTTGGATACCCCTTCCTTTTCTTCTCTTCCCCTTCTATTTTGTTTTTTTTTTAATTTTGTTGTCTCCTCTAACCTAGGAGCAATTTTATTTTCTTTTTGTGTCATTGTCTCCTATTATCTAGAGGCAATGTTTTTCATCTTCTTTGTGTTTTTTTCGTATAACCTAGGGACAATTATGCATCAATTGTTCCTGTGTTATTTTACTAGTGTCATTACTACCTAACTTAGGGGTAACCCTGTCACTAAGATTAACACATCTATTACAAATAAACATATAATTTGTATTCTATTTGTACTAACGTTGTGATTAACCATTATTTGTCTTTTGACTTTGTCTATTTATAATAATTTATTTATTTCACTTTTCTTTGTTTTGGCTTGTTTCTTTATTTTATTTATTTGTTTATCTTTTTTTATTGGTGTTTTATTTGTTTGTTTTACTTTTATTTTACGTCTTTACCTTTTTGTTTCTTGATTGTCATAAGATTTTTACACTTTATTTACACTTGAGTTTTGATTACCCATATCTTGTACTTAAGTTGGGAATTCATGCACGTTTCTACACTTAGTTTATTACATTATATTCACTTAGGATTTGATTTTTCATATATTACACCTAAGTGATTTATAATTACATTTAAATTGAGTTTCCCATGCTTTGGATACACATTGTTATTATAGTTGTCTATAACTATGATACATAATATCCAAAGCTACAACAAAAATTAGTTCAGTGGATCTTACAAGCAATGGTGCCATAGTACTTCTCCTTGTTCACACCTCATAAAATCCCTAACCTACCCAATAAATACCTAGATATAGAGTAGTTAAATCACAAATGAATATTAATCCCTACTAGTTTAGATGTGTATCTCCATACTCATAGGTAGCTCAAATTCATGCCTATCTTCTATGCTAGCTTACTCTTACTCTGTGAGTAAAGAATTGATAATAAATCCCCCTTTCCTAATTTACCTTACTATGGAAAATATGAATTATATCACACTCATTTAACATAAAATATTATAATACATCTAATGGCATCCATGTAACACATTGTTTTAGAACTCACCCTCTATAACATAAAATATTTTGGGAATGGTGTGAGGCCCCAAGTGGATATGGAGGAAAATGGGGGTAAGAAGGGTTCATTTGATAACAGATCATCCTCATCATATAGGCTATGAAAAAGTGTTGAGAGAGCTTTTCAGTTCTTTATGTCAAGTCTCAGTGTCCTATGGTATGCACAAATCAAGTAATCATTGAACCAGGAGGGTTTAGGGTATGAAGAGTTAAAAGCTTTGATTGGAGGTAAGCTAATGGAAGAGGTTTACAACAAACTTTGAAAAATAGTTGAATAGGATTCAAGAAAAGGTGTTGGAGGTAATGGGTTTTTGGTTTTAGGAGTGGTAACCTTCTCAAGTGTAGGTTTTAGAGTATAATTTAGAGTTGGAGGAATGATTTTGGTTAGTGTTTTTGGTTGGGTTTGCTTGGTTATGGTTGGTTTAGAGGTTGAATAATTGGATGTGGAAGACTTGGATAATGAAGGTTTAGCTATAGGTGGAAAAGTGGAGGTGGATAGATTGGTTAAAAATTATGGATAACTAGAGGGTTTGATGGGAATAGGTGGAGAAAAGGGGAATGGTTTCTTATAGTAAGAATAGGTACCTTCTTAGGCAATTTAGTTGGATTTTTCTTTGGTGGACTAGATAGGATTAAGTCCAACATCAAAGGGGGATGTCAATGACTAGGTGTGGGAAGAATTCCTAAGTTCTTCATTGACCTGGATAGAGAGGTGTAAGGTGATTTGGCAATTTTAGGTGGAGGTGGTTGGGATGGTTTACTTATGGTTGTGAAAGAAGTATTTAGTGAAGGGGTCATGATGGGATTAAGGGTGGATTCTAATGAAGTTCAGGATTCATATTTTCCTTAGTAATGTAGTCCAAGATGATGTCAAAAGGTGGATATATCAAAATTAGGTTGGTAAGATAATTCTAGACTTTGGAATAGTTTAGAAAAGGGTTTGTAGATGGGTTTAGTTATTTGGTTATTAGTTTCAAAGCTTAAGCCCATAGGTAGAAAAGAGGAAATGGATCCTTCATTATTATCTTAGATGGAAGTTTTAAAATTGATGGTTGGATAGATGAGGTAATCTCCACTCTTGGGATGGTTTTCAAAAGGAGAGCATAAGGTTCTATGATAGGGGATGTTGGTATGGCATCCTCAAGTGAAAGAATGGACATGGTTACTTCCCTTATTTGGGTCTCCAAAGGAATGGAGGGTAGTTATACCACTTGAATGGGTGGATAAAAAGGGGTACTTAAAGTAATGATTGCCTCCTTTAGTGCTTCCACCAAAGGAGAAGTAGTTAAAGACAAGGTGTCATAAAATAGAAAGAAGAGGAGGGTTAATTCTTGCATTTAGGTATCCAAAAGAATAGGAAGTGAGTTTAGTATTTACACTTGAGAGATTGAGGTAATGGTCTCTTCAATAATGGGCTCGTTATTAATGACATTGATTGTATGTGCTTTGTGAGAATGAAATGATTAGAGTTTATTGTCACAGTGTTAGGTGTAAGGAGCGTGATTGGGAAAAGGCTTGAAAAAAATGTCAAGGGACTAATTATAAAGTGCATTGGAATTATCAAATGCAAGCTATCCACTATCAATCAAATTTTAGACAAAACTTTTGAAGGTATGAAATCTATTGATGCCATGTCCTACAACACAGTGGAAGGCACAATGGTCATTTTTATTATACCACCCAGGTATGGGATGAGAAGAGCCAAATTGCTAGGTGGTTTAATTGGTGAAAGTTGGATGGGGTTGGCTTTGAGAAATTTATCCAAAACTGATGCATATAATTCTCCAATGGGAGTATATTGTCTTGAAGGAGCTCAATTTTGGTTTTGATTTTGTTACTGAGGAGAGTTTGAAGAATTGGTTCAAGGTGGTTGGTTGATAGTTGGAGGTGGAACAATTTTTATAACAACTAAGTTTGTAGATGCTTTTGCCTTGGTATTGGTGTTAACCATTTTTTGCCCAATAGGCCAAAAATTGGTCCCCTTTTGTCCCTACTATTCTAGGCCATTTCATTTTCTGATTTTGCATGAATCTGTCCATTTCTATGGACTCTACAGGCTTTCTACAAACTTTGTAGGTCTAAAACTATGGACTCTACATGTTTTGGATTTCTACAAACTTAGCAGGTTAGTCTTTTGGTGTATGAAGGATCAGTTTAAAGAGTTCTGGGTTCTACAAGTCTTCTTCAGGCTCTTGTCTGAAGAAAATCATGAGAAAAGTTGGTGTCTTTGAACCATTGAACCATTTCAATGCCTTAGTTCAATTCTCAGTTTAATCAGTTCAAGTTCAATGTAAGGTTCATTAGCCTTGGTTCAATTCAGTTGGTTTAACAGCTTTTTGTTCATCGAGCTTAGGTTCAAGTGCCATCAGTTCATCGACAAGTTCATCAGCGGGTTCAAACACTTGGTTCATCGAATGGTTCAACGAGCTCAGTTTAAGGGGCTCAACACACAGTGTTAAACCATTGAACCAGTTCAACAGAATGGTTCAACGCGTTGGTTCAATCATTCGGTTCAAGCATGAGCAGTTTAAAGGGGTTGATTTAATGACTTGGCTTGGCACGCAATATTAAACCATTGAACCAGTTCCATGAGTGATTCAAGCAAATGGTTTAATGGGTTGGTTTAACAAAGTGCCCTAAAGCCAAAGGGAAAGTGCCCTTATAAAGGGTAGTCTGGGGTTCAAAAGCCCTTACAGAGGGTGAGAAACATTCCAAAGGTAGTTGAAAGATAGCCAAAGAGCCTGAAATGAAAAGGACAAAAGACTTAAGTGATGGGCTGAATTCTTTTAGACTTTTTGTTTGAAGGAATTCCTTCGGACAAAAAGCCTGAAGGAATTCGGGGAAGGCTATAGTTCAAAGGGCTTGAAGGTGTAGAAAAAGTCAAAGTAGCCAATTCTCATAGACTTTTTGTTCATAGGAAAAAGGCTCAAAATAAAAGACCTGGCAGATTTTGCCAAGGATGGTGACATCTCGAAAACTATCAATTTCAAGGAGACAAATTAGCCATTATTTTAAAAGTGATGATGGGTGTGTGGGCATAAATTTTAAGGTAGTGAAGTAGCTATTTGTTTTTTGAACTGCCTGAGCACCAACCATGGAAAGAACCCAAGGAACACAATGACCCACCAGAAGATTGCCCCCGAGCGCTGAAAGAGTAGGAAGAAGACAAGGAGCAAAAAAGACAAAGCATCCAAGTGGCAAAGGGAAGGCGAGTTATTACTAGACGAGTGGCGTAGCCTATTTTCTCCAGTTGGCATTGATGAGGGGACAAATTGTAGTTTGTTTGTAGAAAAGAGGCACAACCATGTTCTTACATTAATGCTTGAATGCCAAAGTTAATTTCAGCAATTATACAACATGGTTCCAGTAGGCCTCTTCTAGAAGAATGACATCAGTAACAATGGCTTATTCTTCCCAAGGTTTGGAATGCACATGGGCCACTGGTGGAAAATGACACCAAAATCTTTCCCAAGAAGCACCAAGTTATCTTCCTCTTTCTATATATTGTAAACTTCTCTTTTGAGAAAGGATCCACTCTCAGCCTTAAGGCAAAACTCTGCCCAAAAATCTCTCAGGCTTGTAAGGCAGAGCTGCCAGATTTTTACCTTGAATCAGGACTTAGCTTTTTTTACCTCTATCTAGACTTACATTTTAAAGTATATGTCTATTTTCTTATTTTGTGTTAAGTCATTATCTTTCATGCTTTTCACAGATCGATCACATCATGTCTAGTGCATTGTGAAGTCTCCTTTCTGTAGGTCTACCAGAAGTGTCTCTAGAGGAATATAGGTGCCTATGAATAGGCTATCAAAGTGTGTCCCAAAACACCTTTGCTAGTTCCTTCCTCCTTGTACTTCCATAGACCCCTAGTTGACTGTTGCAGAAGAGCTTCTCACTTTAGATGAAGTGTATGGGTGCTTATTTTTGATGAAAAGTGTATATTCAGGCTGGGTGGGTCATCCCTTTTTTGGTGTATCACCTTTTCATTTTTAGGCTTAGGTTCTATTTTTAGCATCTCTCTCCCTTTTCATCCCCCCCTTTTTTACATTTGTTTGTTAGTAGTAGAAGAAACTAGGGCTTAAAAGATACATCAGAGGGAGTTAGCCCTTATCTAGAGATTCTCCCCTCTAGCTTGGTCGGTCCCATAGGTGAGAGGGGAGTTTTCATTGTTGCGTGTGGAAAGGTAGGAGCTCAGCCTCCTGCCCCGAGTGCAATCCACTACGTCAATAGTTTTTGGCACGCCCAGTGGAACCAACTAGGACAAGTTTTGTCTAAAGAGTTGAATATTTTTTGGTGTGTTCTTCAACCAACCAACCTTTGGATGATTTTGCATCAACACCAATGGTGACTTTGAGTTGAATCAACTGACTGATAAGGAGTATAAGAGTCAATCTTGGGAAATAAAAAACCTAAGAATAGGAAAAATACAAATTTCATAGGGGTGAGGAGGAAATCATAATTGTTGAGAAGACGTTGAATAAAATTGACCTTCTTGAGAATGAAATTTTTGTATGTATAATCCCTCTGCACAAAATCATGGACCTTGTTTTCCTTCCTATAATTTTGATCAAGCTCAACCTTTTTATGTCATCTCCCCAAGCAACCCTCTTAGTTGCCCTGCAATGATAAGGGAAGTGGCCCTAGAGTTTGAGAAGCAGACGATGGAGATTGACAGACTGGAAGAGCAGTACATATATCAGTAGGAGCTGATGTATAAAGAGGAGTGTTTGTTTAGGCAAGCTCAGGCCTTGCAATCTATGGAGGAGGAGGTAACAAAATGGAAGAATCCATTCATTCAAGGTAGTCAGCCTTATGTGCCCCCTCTTATTCTGAAGAAAGCCCCCTCTTGTGCACCAAATCCTTTCTATCAAATATCACTTGCTCACTCTAGTTTATCTAAGGCATCTACCCTCAATCCCATGCACCTAGCTTTCAAAAATCAAAGGGTATCAGAGAAGCCCCCCATGGAGATCAATCTTCTCAATTCTTTATATTATGAATCTTCCATTGGGGGGAATACCATGAGCCAGCACATCCCTCTTCTAGAGACTCTTTCAGTGCATCAACAGTCTTTTCCTATCATTCCTCAACATCCCCAAGACTTTCAACATGATGTGTAGATTCCAAGTTGGAGGAAGGAATGCCAGGAACCAGCCTAGAGCCTTAAAGAGGATGATGCTGGTGACCTCCAAGAAAGACTCTTTCAGGATAATCTAGCCAAGCAAATTAAAGATTTAGAGGCTAAGATGAGGCTGCTTCATGAAAGAGAGATAGAACTTCTAGACCTTGTGGAGGAGCCCCAAGACCTTGGAGAAAATAAAGTTGCTTCTTGTTTACAGGAGCAAAATTCCAATTCTGAGATCCTGAACTAGGGGAAAATAGTAGAATCATGGGGTAGGAAGGAGGAGAAGCAAGGTTTTTTTCAAAACCTTAAAGAAGATGAGGCTACCCCTGCTCATGATGATGCTGATGATTTCTAGGAAAGGCTCTTCCAAGAGGATATGGCTAGAAGAATTGTAGAGTTGGAATCCAGAGAGAGATTCCTTAGCTAGTGTGTGATGGATGGTTCAGACCCAATGGCACATTCCATGTCTAAACACACCCCACCTACACACTTCCAAGAGAGATATCAAGTCATAAATGATATAGATGAAGTGCTAACCTAGTGGAAAGAGGAGAATCATTTGATTCTAGCTCAAGGACTGCCTCCTCTTCCACACAGGTTCAATCATCAGCGTCTCACTTCATCCCTTCTCAAGGAGGAACTTGTTCTGCAGGAGGTGAGTGAGGAGCAGAAGATCCAATTTTCAATTTCCCAAGAGGCTGTCATGAGCGATAATGAAGAAGAAATCATCATCAATGCTCTTGTGAAGACCTCATCAGCAATGGAGAAGACACATGGCATACATACATGCGGATGCTCCAACAGTATGAGGAGGAACATAAGCATGGTGAGATCTCTCCCCCTTTGTTTGATGAACTTCCTTGTTGCTTCGATGAGGAGGATGACTATGCTGAGGAGCTTGAGTTGGAGGAGGATCAGGAGGATATCTTTGAACATCTAGAGATCCTGATCATCAAGGAGGAAAAGGAGAGGCTGGTCTTCCTTGAGGAAAGCCTTGAAGAAGAAAGTTTTGAACAGAGAGGTGATGTTCTGTGGGATGAGCAATCAGTTTGTGATTCCATTTCAAACATCACAACTATCACCCTTCTTCAAGAAGGCCAAGAGGGAGCAGAGGATGATTCTGGCAGAGTCTTCAATGAAGTAGAAGGAAACATGTTAGACCATGATGCACTGCAAGGGAGCTATACATATCAAAGGGCTTATGGTGATGAGCCAGCAACCATTGATTTATTCATGAAATGTACCATCATGAAAGACCAACATTCAACAAGATTCTAGGGACAAACAGAGTACATATATGTTAGAAGCATGTTTGATTCTGATCCTCTCAGATACAAGCTAAGCAAGGTGACAAGCAAGGGGAGCAGGTCACCAAATCTCTTTTTTATTTAGCCACTTGTCTGGCACCATAAGTCTTCTTACTAGGAAGGGGACTTAAGAAGTTTTCCTTTTGATCTAGGAGGGAGGCAAACATTCCTGGTTAGATGTATATAGTAGTTTGTTTTTAGTTACTTTTCCTGCTTTCCCTAAGTGCAGTTTTCACAAGTAGTGTTTTTAGCCTTGTGTGTTTCCCTTTGTGTGTGGGGTAAAAAAGCTTCATGTTTGATTCTTGGATCTTTTGAGCTGTTGCTAATCTTTATTCAAAGCTAATTTTGACTCTATGCCCAATGGACTACAAGGCAACTGGTCTCTAAGCATAGCAGGCATGCTTCCCCTAGGAGTCACCAATTTGTTGACCATTTTTTGCCCAACAGGCCAAAAATTGGTCCCCTTCTATCCCTACTTTTCTAGGCCATTTAATTTTTTTATTTTTCATGAATCTATCCATTTCTACAAACTCTACAAGATTTCTATGGACTCTGTAGGTCTAAAACTATGGACTCTACAAGTTTTGGATTTCTACGAACTCAGTAGGTTAGTCCTTTGGCGCATGAAGGATTAGTTCAGAGAGTTTTGGGTTCTACAAGGCTTCAGGCTCTTATCTAAAGAAAATCATGAGAAAAGCTGGTGTCTTTAAACCATCGAACTGGTTCAATGCCTTAGTTCAATGCTCGATTCAATCGATTCAAGTTTAATGCAAGGTTTATCAGCCTTGGTTCAATTCAGTTGGTTCAGTAGCTTTTTGTTCATTGAGCTTAGGTTCAAGCACCATCGGTTCATCGGTAAGTTCATCAGTGGGTTCAGACACTTGGTTCATTAGATGGTTCAATGAGCTTAGTCTAAGGGGCTTAGTGTGCAGTGTTGAACCATTACACTAGTTCAACAGACTAGTTCAATGCATTGGTTCAACATGTTGGTTCAATCATTTTGTTCAAGTGTGAGTAGTTCAAAGGGGTTGATTCAATGACTTGGCTCAATGCGCAACATTGAATCATTGAACCAGTTCAATGAGTGGTTCAAGTGAATGGTTCAATGGGTTGGTTTAATGAAGTGCCCTAAATCTGAAGGGAAAGTGCCCTTGTGGAGGGTAGTCTAGGGTTTAGAAGCCCTTGTGGAGGGCAAGAAGCATTTCGAAGGCAGCTGAAAGATAGCCAAAGAGCCCAAAATGAAAAGGACAAAAGACTTAAGAAATGGGTTGAATTATTTTAGGCTTTTTGTCCAAAGGAATTCCTTCAGACAAAAAATCTAAAGGAATTTGGGGAAGGTTGCAGTTCAAAGGGCTCGAAGGTGCAGAAAAAGTCAAAGCAGCCAATTCCCATAGACTTTTTGTCTACAAGAAAAAGGCTTAAAACAAAAGACCTGATAGATTTTGCCAAGGATGGTGACGTCTTAAAAACTATCAATTTCAAGGAGATGAATTAGCCATTGTTTTTAAAGTGATGACGGGTGTGTGGGTGTCAATTTTAAGGCAGTGAAGTAATCATTTGTTTTTTGAGCTACCTAAGCGCCAACCATGGATAGAGCCCAAGGAATGCAGTGACCCGCCAAGGAATGCAGTGACCCGCTAGAAGAGCACCCCCGAGGGCTGAAAGAGCAGGAAGAAGATAAGGAGTAGAAAAGATAAAGCATCTAAGTGGCAAAGGGAAGGTGAGTTATTGCCAGATGAGTGATGCAGCTTATTTTCTTCAGTTGGCATTGATGAGGGGACAAACTTTAGTCTATTTGCATAAAAGAGGCATGGCCATGTTCTTACATTAATGCTTGAACACCAAAATCAATTTTAGTGATTATATAGCATGGTTCTAGTATGCCTCTTCTAGAAGAATGACATCAATAATAGTGGCTTCCTCTTCCCAAGGTTTAGAATGCACATGGGCCACTGACAAAAAAGGCCAAAATATTTCCCAGGAAGCACCAAGTTTTCTTCCTTTTTCTATATATTATAAACTTCTCTTTTGAGAAATGATCCACTCTCAGCCTTAAGGCAAAACTCTGCCCAAAAAACTCTCAGGCTTGTAAGGTAGAGCTACCATATTTTTACCTTGAATCAGGACTTAGCTATTTTTACCTCTATCTGGACTTGCACTTTAAAGTATATATTTGTTTTCTTATTTTTTGTTAAGTCATTGTCTTTCATGCTTTTCACAGATCGATCACAGCATGTCCAGTGCATTGTGAAGTCTCCTTTCTGTAGGTTTGCCAGAAGTGTCTCTAGAGGAATATAGGTGCCTGTGAATAGGCTATCAAAGTGTGTCCCAGAACACCTTTGCTAGTTCCTTCCTCCCTGTACTTCCACAGACCCCTAGTTGATTGTTGCAAAAGAGCTTCTCACTTCAGATGAAGTGTATGGGTGCTTCTTTTTGATGAAAAGTGTATATTCGGGCTGGGTGGGTCATCACTTTTTTGGTGTATCACCTTTTCATTTTTAGGCTTAGGCTCTATTTTTAGCATCTCTCTCCCTTTTCATCCCCCCCTTTTTACATTTGTTTGTTAGCAGTAGAAGAAACTAGGGCCTAAAAGATACATCAAAGGGAGCTAGCCCTTATCTAGAGACTCTCCCATCTAGATTCGTCGGTCCCACAAGTGAGAGGGGAGTTTCTAGTGTTGTGTGTGGAAAGGCAAGAGCTCAGCCTCCTACCCCATGTGTAATCCACTGTGTCAACAATTGGACTGGTTAGTGGTTTTGGTAGAGGAAGGGTCATTGGATTTAAAACTAGATTTTTTTTTTTTGTAATTTCAATTTCCCTTCATCAATGGCCCAGTTTTCAAGTTTTCATGCCATGGTGAATGCCTCATCAAAATTTTGGAAGGTTTGAACTTGAAAAGTGGGGGTGATATGTTTAGCAAAACCTTGAGAGAAAATTTCAATCAGTTTGGGTTGGGGTAAGGAAAATAAATTTGGTTGATGAGACCTCTCCATCTAGCAACAAAATTAGTAATTGAATCATCATCAAATTGCTTAATGGAATAGAGGTTAGTAATAGAAATCTTTTTAGATATGTTTACCGAAAAGTGTTTTAAAAATATTTGATCCAATTGAGAAAAACAAAAGATGGAGTGCATGGAAAGGGCACTATACCAATCAAGGGTGGGTCCAGATAAGGACATGGGGAAGGCTTAAACAAGGAGAGAATCATCATATGTGATTAAATAACAAGAATGATATAATGCTCTCAAATACTGTTAGGGTTCCTCCTTACCTTGAAATTTAGATAGTTTGGGTAATTCCCATTGAGGAGGATAAGCATAGATAGGGATGGATGGATGAATGAGTTTGTTACAAATTTGATCATAGGATAAAAGGTTATGAGACCTAGAGATGGATGACTCCAAGTTGTTCATTTTGTCCATTAACATCTTGATCAGGTCTAGTTGGGGTTGGGAAGCTATATAATTAAGTGGCACATTCTATTGAGGTTGGGTGGCAACTATGTTTAGATAAGTGATATAAGGCACTGAAGAAGCCACATATTGGTAAGTGGTCATAAAAGGTTGAGATGGTGTCACATAGGTGTTAATTAACATAAATGGTTGGGTGGAAGGTGTTATATACCCTTATGGATTAGAGACATATTGATAGGCTATTATGGGCACTTGTTGAGGAATAGAGGTGGGTTGAGTTAAAGGTATAACTAGGTTGGTGGGTTGAGGTTGGGTAAGTTGAGGTTAAGTAGTGACTCTAGTGCTAATGGGTGGAAGTATTTGAGGTATAAAGAGCACCAAGTTCTAAAATGGGGTAAAATTTGATGGTTTGGTTGGGATAAGGGGAAGGGTATAAATACGAGTAGAAGACAACCCCATGGTAGGTGGAGTATAGGTAACTAGATGTAAAGTTGAACCCATATGTGAAGTGTGGGGTGTGGTAGGAGGTGTTTGGTTAGAGGTTGGAATATTGAATTGGGTTTGGGTAGTGGTAGTAGTTGGGATGTTGGAAGAAGAAGAGGCTTGGGTCAATAAGGGTTGGGTTTAGGTGGTACCCACCATAAGGTGGGGAAGGATTCCATCAAGAGGATCCATTGGAGGAACTAAAGTAATAGAGGTACAATTAGGTAAGTTGTTGAGATAGTGTTGAAGAACAACCAAGTTATTGTCAAGGAAGGTAGTGAAATCTACATCACCTTTAGAAACAATTGGGATTCTGGTAGGAGGGGGAAAAAATGAGGTGAACCCTCATCATTAGAAATGTATTCCATGGAGGAAGAGGAAGAAGGTGGTGGTTGCTCAATTTGGTTTCTCAGCTATTGTCTAGTAAAGACCATATGAGAAAATAGGAAATATGATGAAACTCACACCTCAAATAAAGAGCAATAAAAAAAATATTTCAAGTCAAATAATGCATACACTAAAAGTGTGTTAAATCCTAGAATTCTTTTTAGATCACTTTTGACTTATGCCTTAGAAAGTGTGAAGAGGGAATTTGTCTTGTAAAATGGGTACTAAAGAGGCAATATAAGGTTGGTTTTAGGTTGTTTAGGTACTCAAAAGGAAAATCTATGTTTAACTTTAGTACGTGGCTTGGTATTGTAGCCTACCTTTTCACTTCATGATCTTGCAGTGATAAGAGGGTTGGGTGTTTAGCCAGAATATATTGAGTTCAAAGTTTATACTCAACTAGAGAGTTGAGTTGGTTCTCCCCTTGGTGGTGAAATCCAATTAAGATAACTAGGAGGGTATAAGGTTGTCACTAAGTGATGAAATATTAGTTAGGCCTTATCTCAGGTATGTTTTGATGTGTTAATGGTTTTGTGGTTTGGCTTAGTGTGTGATAAGGAGTGTGAAAAATATGGTCAATTAATTTACCTTCTAAGTTACTAGATGAACTAAGACAAGTGGGAAATCAATGTATACAAAAGGTTTATTTTAATCCCAAAAATAATTTTTTAGATTTAATTCGATGAGTAAAATAACAAGGAAGAAAAAGGGAACTAGGTCCAACTAGGCATGCCAAAATGTTTCAGTTAATTTATGCTCATTTCTTAATTTGAAATGAAACTAATAATAGGGTATGTAGAAGAATACTTGGTAAAGTGTGCACATGAATCTAGACAATAGTGGGAAATCCTCTTTGACTAGGAAGGAATAACTTGAAGATAAGAAAAAATACTCAAAAAGGAGTTTGTTAGATGGATGGTTGAGTGGACTATCTAGTGTGAGCTAGATCCAAGAAGCATAGTGCTTACTAGGAGGCTATTAGTCCACAGTTATAATAATTAAGATGATAGAAACAAAAAGAAAGGATAATTGCATTCAATGATATGAAAGTAAATATGTGTAAAAAAGATAAAGTAAATGTTTGTTTAAATAAAAAAACTAAAAATAGCAAAAGTGGGTCAATGCTTATGCTAAAATGGTTAGGGTCTATTTTAGAAAATTAGAAGGGTTACTATTATCAGGTAGAAATAGAGAAAAGTGGGTTTGATTGAGGGTAAGGGGATTGAAACAACTTGATATATTTTTATGCCATAGTGACCAATGATGGTCAGGTTAACTAATTGCGGTTGATATAACTAGTGACAATTGGGTAACTAGTGATGATTAAGGTAACCAGTGATGGTTGGGCTAACCATCGATGATTGCCTATGTGTTCTAAGAGGATATTGAAGTGGAGTTGCAGAATGATGAATAAGTGAGTGGGGGTTTTGATATAGTTATGTGGGAAGGAGAATAAGATGTCAAGGGGTTTGGTTGGGTCAAGGAGGTTAGAAATAAGATGAATCAATGACAAAAAGCACAAGATACCTATAACTTGATGGTGGAGGGCTGAGGTAATTTGATCAGAGTGATGGTACTTTGGCCTTTGAAAGTGATGAAAATAGAGGTTTGGGTCTCAAATGATACTACTTGCTTATTTAAGGGATGCTTGATACCTACATAAGAAAATAAAATATCCTGGACATGAATTCATTTGTGGATCGATTTCACTTCCTCCTCTTCTCCTTTTGTAGGATGAAGTTGCTAATTGGGATGGAGGAAGTTACTAATTTGATAGGGGGATAAAGATACTAATTAATAATGTTTTAAAAATGATTTAATTTTAAAAAGGAAGTTACTAATTTGTGAAATGCTTATCTTTCACAAAGATGGAAGTTGATTTAAATTAGGCTTGTGGTCTTGACTGATGATGGTCAGGATAACCATTATTGGTTAGGCTGACCGACGGTGGTTGAGGGCCTAGGGATCAAAAGTGGATAGATGGATTAAAAATTTAAGTCAATGGAAAAGGTGTGAAATGAGTTAGATATATGATTATCTAATCTGAGGATTGAAAGCAGGTCTATGGTGGTTTAACATCAACAACTAGACAAGCTGTAGTTTTTGAGTGTTTACACTCCACCTTTGGCTACATATGATGCTTACCCATAGTGTGGGGGAAGTAAACATACATCTTAATATTACCATGAATATCCCTACACAACATGAAATCATACCTTTTAGGGTTGCTACTCATGTAACATCATATATTAATACCATTTTGGTATGCCTACTATACAATCCCTAATATAGATTGTTATAAATATTCAGGTTAAGGTGTTGTAATTAGATCAAGCCTATTTTAGAGAGAATAATTCAAATGATTCTAATGCATTCCCTAATAATCCATTATCTCTAGATATTTTAGCTTATCCCTTACCCATAGGTTTCATATCTCATAAGCTTACATTATACTATGTTAAAGGTGACCCAAAGCAAAATCTATGAGCAATTTAGACATGTTTGGATTGGGAATCTAATGATAATTTATTGACCAAATTGGTTCCACATAGTTATAAGGACAATGTTTTGCAATGATTATATGATATCCATTTATAATTAATTAATTAATTAATTTAATCCTTTGGATGACTAGTTTTTAACATATTTTTTAGTAAATATCAATGAGAAACTATCCTATACCCAAATTGTAAAATTTAAGAAAGGATCCAATGAACCAATTAGTGAATATGTGATTTAGTAAAAGACCATACTTTATAATATGACCAATCATATGGATAAAAATTACCAGGCCCTTTTTTTTAATGGGGTGGGCCCCCTTTAACAACTCGCTTTTACCTTTAATAAAAACAATTAGTTACAAGATTTATTCAAGTAATTTTTTCCTACCCCTCTACATGAGTCCATTATGTTCAAGATATTGAAATAATTTGATGAGATTTTCCAAATGATTAAGGATCATGAACTTAAAATTATTACTTAGAATAAGATCAAGTATGTGGTTAATTATCTAACTACTTCAGGTGTAAAGTTTCTAATAAAATCAAACTATAAGGTCAAAATTATTGATAATAAGAGTGTGTAGTTTCTATTTATGAACTATATAGGACCTAAATATTGTACACTTATAAAATACATATCATGGATGCACCTTCATATTCTATAACTTTCCCACAACCAAAAATATCACATACACTATTTCTATGTGCCTAATTGCTTATCATTTGGTCTGTCTAATGTTATTATGATGTAGGAGAATCACCATTATGATCAATTTTGATTTATTATTTTAATTTTTTGAGTTTTTATAGGTAATATAAGGTTTATAGGATAATTAGGAGTCATTTATAGGTCTTATGTGTTCTTTAAATTTGAATTTGAGACATCTAGGCATTTTCTCGCCAAAATGCCAAATTCAAAATTTTGAATTTATTTCTATGGTTTTGGGATAGTAAGCATGGTTTTGATAGGTTTAAAAGTTTAATATTGTTTTTTTATGTGTTTGAAATGTGTTAAGATGTTTTTTAGTTCTTTTCCACCCTTCTAGTCATATATGTTATGTTGAAACTTTTGTAATGTTCATAAATGCATCTTGTTCATGCTTAAGCCTACGTTGGAGGCAATTAAGAAATAATTAGAGTGTTTTTAGTGAATTAAATTGAATGTAAAGGTTATAATTAGTAATTATACAGGTGAGAGGAATAATTTTAGTTCTAATAAATGGAGAAAAGATTCAAAAATTTCATGAAAGGATGGACTATCTAAAATCCTTTGTATGGTTGTCTTGCGATCAAATAAGTTTAATGAATGAAAGAAGCTCTTATGGACTATTGTGAATTATTTTAAAAATATTGGTAAGTTTTAATACATATATACATTTTTCCCTTGATTTTATTTGGATTGGCTTATTAATATACAAGTGAAAGAGAAAGATATTTAGTCCTTTAGAATTTTGGGCATGACACAGTCAAGTGTTTAAAACTAAGAAATGTTCCTTGATTTATTTCAATAATTTTCATGAGTAAAATGATGTTATAAATTGGTGAATATATGTATGGATTTTTTTATATTAATAACAATAATTGGAGAAGACAAAAGAGACATTAAAACATCAAATTTCATATCACTATCTGATAGCCTACTTTTATGGTGAACAATCAAGTATTCAATGGTGACTAAGGTCTCTCTAGCACAAGTTAATAAGTTTAAATATTGTAAATCCATTGTAAGGGAGTCATAATTTTAATGGTAAACCTAATAGAAATATGTAATTCTATCAACAAAATATATAGGTTGTAGATAATAAAAATCTTGATTTATCTTCAAAAATTTAGATTTTATCAAGTGAACATATAAATGAATTATTTGTGAAGTTGGATAAAAATTTATCTTCTATAAGAAGTATGGATTATCTTGAAGGATTCATTGAGAAAGTTAGTGTGTTAAAGAACATTTCCATGGATGGAAATACATGCAACAAACTGTCAAGTGAACAATAGATAGAACAAAAGGATGGGGTTATCTTGAAAGGAAAAATTGAAGATTTCAAGGTTGATGAAAAAATGATGAAGAGAATGACTACTATAATAGGTCAAACAATAAGGGATGAAGAGTATAAGGAATATCTTGGCATATATAATGAAGAAGAAAATGATGTTCTTAAGTAAGAAGGAATGAAGATAGAGTGAACCCAGTGAAGGATAATAATGGACATCTCAAGATACATTATGAAAATAGAAATGATGAATATACCATAATATGGAGTAGTACAAAGGAGTGGAACTAAGAGTATGATAAATAAATGGTTTTATTTAATAAATTTATTGTATGTGTAGGTACAATTAAAGAAGGTTTAATGAAGAGTGAAGAGGAGATTGATCTCAAAGAAGAAATATGCACATTTGCAAAGGATATAACATTGTACCAGTAATTATCAATCTTGATAATACCATGTGATAAATTAAATATAGAGATAAAATAAGGAATATTAAAAATAAGGAGATCTTTGGAAGCATATGTAATAAAAGATGATTCATGAGCAAGAACACATGAAAGATTTCAAGGTTGGTAGTTTGATGCAGGAGCATCACCCATTATGATCAAATTTGGTTTATTATTTTAATGTTTTGAGTCATTATATGTCTTATAAGGTTTATATGACACTTATGATTCATTTCTAGGTCTTAGGTGTTCTTGAAATTTAAATTTGAGACATCTAGGCATTTTCTTACCAAAATGATAAATTTAAATTTTTGAATTTAGTTATATAGTTTTGAGGCATTAAGCAAGGTTTTGATAGGTTTAAAAGTTGGATCTTGGTTTTTTTAGGTGTTTAATAGGTGTTAGGATATTTTATAGTGTTTTTACACCCCTTTGGTCTTATATTTTATGTTGAAACATTTGTATCGTTCATAAATGCATCTTATTCATGCTTAAGCCTACATTAGAAGCAATCAAGAAATAGTTAGTGTTTTTAGGGACTTGAATTGAGTTTATAGGTTTTAAGGAGTAATTATAAAAGTGAAAGGAATAATATTCAAAAATTACATGAAGGGATGGACTATCTAAAATCCTCTGTATGGTTTTCTTGAGATCAAACAAGTTTCATGAATGAAAGAAGCTCTTGTGAACTATTGTGAATGAATTTAAAAATATTGGTAAGTTTTAATAAATATATAATTAATTTACTTGATGTTATTTAATTATTTTTTATTAATCTAGAGTTGATAGAGATATATTTAGTGCTTCAAAATTTTGGGCATGACACAATCAAGTTTCTAAAACTAAGAAAGGTTCCTTGGTTTATTTCAATCATTTTCATGAGTAAAATTATGTTATAAGCTAGTGAATAGGTGTATGTAATTTTTTATATTACTCACAACCCTTGGAGAAGATAAAATATACACCCAAACATCAAATTTCATATCATTGTCTTGTACCCTATTTTTATGGTGAACAATCAAGTATTCAAAGGTGAATAAGGTCTCTCTATTATAAGTCAAGAAGTTTAAAGATTGTAAGGGAGTTGAAAGGGAATAAAAATTTGAAGGAAAATTTTCATATTCATTATAATCTCTTATGAATACTTAATCTTAGTTCAAAACTCAAACTTAACTTATACAACCCTATACCCTATTTTCTTTGTAAACAATAAGGCTAGACATTGATATTTCTGAGTATATCTATGAATGAGTTGATTGTGATTCTAGTTAAAAGATGTGAATTATGTTGGATTATACCTATAAAATATTTTATATATAATGTGTTGTCTCCCAAAAATAACAGTCATTTTTGGGACAACATTTGAATTATTTTGGTTCTACAGACCAAAATTGTATCTTCCATTTTCAAAAAACTGTCTTAGATATTCAGATTTCTCATTTTCAGAGCTTCTCATAAAATCTAAAGACTTTGCAAGTCAAGTTCAATGGATTTTACATGTTGATTTCTACGGACTTTGTATTTTCAGTTTCTATAGGCAGATTCATTTATACAGGTTCAAAGACTTCTGCAGGTGGTTTTCAATCAAAAGAATTGATTTTCAACATTCGTTCATTTTTTGGATTGGTTTAGAGTTTTGGTTTAACTAAAAATCTTCATCAGCAAGCATCTGAGTGCAAAAAGAGACTTGAACCATTGAATCATTGAACCATTGAACCATTTTGGTTCAAAGGTTTAATGGGTTCAAGGTTCAACAAGTTCATGTTCGGTAAGAGTTAATCACTTCAAAATGGTTCAAAGTTCATTTGCTTCAATTGGTTCATCAGCTTCAAGGGCGTTTGGCCAAATTATTCAATTGAACCATTGAACTGTTGAACCATTTTGGTTCAAAGGTTTAATGGGTTCAAGGTTCAATGGCAAGTTCAACCAAAAGAATAGTTCAATGGTTCGGTTCAACCAAGTAGTTTAACGCTTTATTTCGTTTAGTTGGTTCATTCTTTCAATCCATCTTTTGGTTCAACATCTACTGGTTCAACAACAGGTTCAAAGACTTTTCAAAGCTTTGTTTGAACCGTTGAACCAAAACTTGGTTCAATGCTTTGGTTCAACCACTTGGTTTAATGAAATAATTCATCGGCCTTTGCTTCAAAGGGGCTCAGCGCACTTCATTGAACCATTGAACCGGTTCAACAGATTGATTCAATCTTTTGGTTCAACATCAAAATTGCTATTGGTTCAAAGGCAAGTTCATTTTGCTTGGTTCAATTTTTTAGTTCATCGGCTTGTTTTATTCATTGAACCATTGGCTTGAACCATTTTGGTTCAACGCCTTGGTTCAACCAATTATTTTAATGTCAAAGTTCATTCAATAGTTCATTGGCTTTTTGGTTCAAAGAGGCTTGGCATGCTTCATTGAACCGTTGAACCAGTTCAACTAATGGTTCATCGGCCAAGTTCAAAGGGATAGTTCAATACTGAAAGGAACTTTTTCGAAGGACAAGTGCCCTTGTGGAGGATACTTAATCAACCAAAACACCCTTTAGAAGGGTTATTTTCAAAAGAAATCTGAAGACTTATTCAAATACTTGGTGGAACAAATTTCTACAGACTTTTTGTCTGCAGGAATTTTCCCCAGACTTTTTGTTCGCGAGAATTTTTCATGGGACAAATGTTCATAGAAATTACCCACAGAAGACTCAAATAGAAAACACCTAGGGAAAATTTCCATGGGGAGCTTTCAAAGAATAAATCTCAGGGAAATATTTACCTACAGGGACTGCCAAAGCAAAAGCAGTTGCCGAAGGACCCCGAAGGGTAGGTGCCCTTATGGGGGACTCTCAGTGGCCAAAGTAAAGGGTTTTTTTTGACTTGACACAGATCATTACCAAGCAGAAAGCCAAAAGCTAAAAGAGCACCAAGGGGTGACACCCACAAAGATGTCAAATTTAGGATAGTGAACTAGCCATTGAGATCACATTGATGGGCATATAAACGTCAATTTTAAAGATAATGAAATAGCCATTGACCCTTTGATCCACAGACCCGAATGCATTTTCAAGATTCAAGATAAAAACTAGCTGAAAGAGAGGAAAGATAGAATAATGGATGAATTCAGGACCCGATTCAAGTAATCTAAAAAAGAGGAATGATGAAGACAAGATCGGACCGCCAGCTGGATATTGAAAGTTGTAATCTTTCAATTGCATGACTTGTTTATCTACATTAAGAAGATCAAATGGGTAAAATACCCCAAAGTTCCAGCTTGTTTTCCTAACATTTCCCAATGCATCATGATGTATTACTATTCCTGAGCCCTTCTTCAAGTGGCTATATAAGGGACTTTCTTTCATTGTAAAATGATCTTCTTTTTGACAATCTGAACGAAACTCTGCCCAAATTGAGAGGCATCATTGAGACTTTTGCTTAGTTTGTTGATCATATTCTGTTAATGGAATAAGAAAGCAAGGGAATTTTTTAGACTTTTTGCTATGAATTCTTTTGTGGTTAAGGAAACTATTCTTATGTTTATTTCCTTGATTTATCTTCTATTTCATTAATTTAATAAGCAGGATTAGTAAAAATTAGATAGAAAGGTGTCCTAGAAAATCAACTATGGAGAGACTTTGTGCCCCCATAGCTACCTTTAGTGTGTTTGATTTTTCATTGATGTGTAAAGGACTTTGAAAAGACTTTGAGCTTTCATTGCCCTTCATATATTACTCTTGAGCATTTCAGATAGAGACTTTGTGTTCTATTTCGATTTGCTGGTTACCATACTCCCAATTATGTTCTGCTTTAATTTCTAGGAGTATTGTTGTGGCTGGCTGAATAGTTTTTTTTGAAAGAAGAGGAGAGTTGTCTGTCATTCTCTTGAGTTTTTCCTTTGTTTTGTATACATCATCTCTGAAGAAAGAGAGATGGATGTCTGGTCCTATCCTTGAGTATTATTTTTTGTTTATACGTATACATAACATATCCATAGGGAACCTCCCCTTGATGAGAGGAGAGAGAAGTCTCCTTCTGATGTGATAAACTTACACATTAAGATGACTAATCTTCTTTCTTTGGCTAATAAGACCTATTTTATTTACCAATACGCTGATAGACAAAATATTCAACCAACAATTTTTGGTGACTCCGCTAGGGAAATACCCATTATCCATTTATAGTCTATCTATTTCATTCACCTCCACACCAACAGGGAAAGAACACACAGTTTAAAGCCCCAAGATTTAACTGAAGCAAAGTCAAATCTTTTCCATTTTTGTTTTACAATCTCGCATATTCAAGGTATACACGAAGCCAAAGGGATAAAGGTGTCCTAGAAAATCAATTGTGGAGAGACTTTGTGCCCCCATAGCTGCCTTTAGTGTGTTTGCTTTTTCATTACTGTGTAAAGGACTTTGAGCTTTCATTGCCCTTCGTATATTAGTCTTGAGCATTTTAGATAGAGACTTTGTGTTTTGTTTCGATTTGCTAGTTACCATACTCCCAGTTACGTTCTACTTTAATTTCCAAGAGTATTCTTGTGGCTAGCTGAATAGTTTTTCCTGAAAGAAGAGGAGAGTTGTTTGTCATTCCCTTGAGTTTTTCCTTTGTTTTGTATACATCATCTCTAAAGAAAGAGAGATGGATGTCTGGTCCTATCATTGAGTATTATTTTCTATTTATACGTATACATAGCATATCCATAGGGAACCTCTCCTTGATGAGAGGAGAGAGAAGTCTCCTTCTGATGTGATAAAATTACACATTAAGATGACTAATCTTCTTGATTTGGCTAATAAAACCTATTTTGTTTACCAGTACGCTGATAGACAAAATATTCAACCAATAATTTTTAGCGACTCTACTGGGGAAATACCCATTATCCATTTATAGTCTATCTATTTCATTCACCTCCACACCAACAGGGAAAAAATGCATATTTTAAAGCCCCAAGCTTTAACTGAAGCAAAGTCAAATTTTTTCCATTTTTGTTTTACAATCTGGTAGATTCAAGGTATACACGAAGCCAAAGGGCTAAAGGTGTCATTGATCTTGTGTTTGAGTTGGTACAACAAAGTGATTTTGATCTATTTCCTTCACCATCTCATCTACAATGAACCAAGAGCTTTACTCCTACAAAAGCTAGATCTCCATTACCAGATGAAGTATCTACTTTTGTTATTGATAAAGCTGTGCCTATAATTACCCCTTTGAGATTTGTTATCCCTCCTTTTTAGTATCCTATAATGGCAGTTCAAGGCCCCTGGGGTAATGCTTTTGGCCCTCTCAATCTTACTCCTCCTCTACATGAGCTTCCACATAGTTTTAGGAAGAATTTCCCTAAATTCTATGGTGATGGGAAAGTTCATCCTAATGAACACATTGCAGCATTTAGTATAGCTTGTGGAGTAATCAGAGTAGAGTTTGAAGATGTAGTAGCCAAACTTTTTATTGAAACACTACAAGGTCCTACTATAGATTAGTTTTACCATCTATAGGATCGATCTGTGACTAATTGGAATACTTTGAAAGCTATGTTTGAAGCCGGATTCAAACCTGTAAAGGATGCACATACACTTCTAGCTCAACTTACACAAATGAAAAAAGAGTTGCATGAGCTTATGAGAGACTTCATAGCTAAATTTGACAAGTTGAGAAATAGAATGCCTATGATTGCCAGACCTACAACTGAGAATTTCAAATGCTTTTTCATTAATTCTCAGCTACCTGAAGTCAGTTTCCTCTTGAGACGTGCTAGCCAAATAGATCTCACTGTAGCTCAACTTTTGGCCACTGAAGTAGAAGATGATCTCATCTTAGTAGGGAAAATAAGAAGAGATCCAAATAAAAATAGAGCTTCATCATCTTTTGAATTTGCATCTATAAGCACCACAGATCCAATGGTGCAAAAATTAGCAAATGAGCTCCTTTCCCTCAAAAAGCAAATGGCTCAAGGAATGTCTTCTGCTCCTACATACAGAAGGACATTCCCAAATCAGTCATATCAAGGCAATGTTGCCCAAAACCAAGGACAACAAAATCTCATTCCTCCTCCACAAGAAAAACTTGCCTTGGAAGCTGCTCCAACCAATTCAGTAATGGGATACCTTGAAACAGAATCAAAATTCTCTTATCAGCCTAAATTAAATCAAGAAAATGATGCTGATATCATTGAAGACAGTCAAGAAGAATCAGTTGGTGACTCCCACATTGGTTTCTTGAATTATCAAGATGAACTCGAAAGCAAAGGAGGAGCTTCAAATGGATCATATGCAGTGTTTACCAGGTCTAAGAACCAATCAGTCTAGCAGGCTAATAAAGAAAAGATAGAAGAGCAATCATAGCTAGCAGTCACAATTGCCAAGTGTGGGACAACTCTGCCCTTTCAACCAAAAGATTTGGTAATCACTCAAAATGTAAATACATTTGTTGCACCTTCCCCTTCTACTTCTAATTTGCAAACCAGCCCACCTCTCATCCCTCCTAAAACTCAAAAAGTTGAAGTACCTTTCTCTGTACCTAGCTCGATTCAGCCATTTGATATAATTGATCATGTCAAAAAGATAAAAATATAGATGTCTAAATTTGAATACTTATAGTCCAATCTAAATCAACTAAATAAGCTGGTCCAATATGTTAAAAATTAGACTGTCCCTATAGGAGAAAAGGCAAAAAAAGTAATTCTTGATTCTCCTAAGAATATGCCTATTCCAAATAATCTGATCGTTACTCCTCCAGCTGCCCCTGGAAAAATAGAACCCTTCTATGTTTCCCTATTAATCAATGGCAATAAGCTAAGTAACTGTATAATAGACTCAGGCGCATCTAACAATGTTATACCTGCTAAAGTCACTGAGTCTCTTGGTCTCACATTGACCAAAACATTTGGGAGATGTTTCTCCATAGATAACAAGCAAGTGCCATTGCTAGGGCAAATCAAAGATGCTCAATTTGCATTCACAGCCTTTCCAGAGAAGAGGATTAAAATGACTGTATTAGTGGCTAATGTCCCAGCATCTTATGGCATTTTACTTGGATGGAATTTCTATAAGGATGTGGGAGGAGAACTCAATATGGATCTATCTGAGGCAAGGATCCCTGTCCAAGGCGTGATGAAAAGATTACTTCTTAAAAAGGAAGCAAAGTATGTAGTTACTAAGACGTCAGCTCCTAAAGCTCAAATTCTCTTTGAATCCACATGTATGGCTAATTAATTTTTATATATAGATCATGAAGAAAGACCCTCCATCTCTGATGAGGGAAAGTCTGAAGTAAAGCTAGTATTTAATGAGATTTGGACTCTAGAATTTGACGGTAGTTGTTCCTCTACTGGTTCGAGAGTTGGTATTGTCTTAATATCTCCTTAAGGAGATATGTTCCCTTCATCTTATAAGTTAGAATTTAGTAACACAAATAATATAGCTAAATATGAATCGTTGTTGCTGGGCATGAAGGCTACTCAAGAAAGAGGCATCAATTTTCTTCATGCTAAAGGGGATGCCGAATTAGTGGTCTGTCAAGTGAGAAATTCATATCAAACCAAGAATGAGAGGCTATGCCATTACCATAATCTTGTTTGGGACCAATTTGAAAGCTTTGATGCTTTCAACATCTATTCTATTTCAAGAGAATCTAATGATAGAGCTGATGCACTTGCTATTTTAGGAACTCTTTTAATTCCTCATTCTAATCTTAAAGAAGCCAAATATACCATTGAGCTGGTCTATAGGCTGAGTGTTCCTGACAATATTGATCATTGACAAATTTTCAATGATGATAATCAGATCATTGCCTTTTTGGAAAGAAAAGATAATTTTGAACATCTATATTTTGAAGGCAGTGAATCTCAAAAGTTTGAATTTGTTTTTGAATCCAGTTCAGATGTAAATGAAGAGTTCCTATAGCTAAAAGGAAATAAAATTCCTAAAGGCCTGGTTTCTCTTGAGAAGCTGTTTGACAAGCATGATAGATTCGTCAAGTAACAACAAACAGATTCAAATTTCTCTCAGGGATTTGACCAAGTGAATCTGACCAACAAAGAAAATCTAAAGATGGTCAACATTGGTAAATGTTGTACACCTGAAGAAAGATTCAAATTCACTTCTTTGCTCTGTCAATACATTGATGTCTTGGCATATTCATACGAAGATCTGAAGTCTCTCAGACTTGATGAAATTTGCGATCATATTCCTCTCAAGGCTGATTCAATGCCTTACAAGCAGAAATCTAGACAATACAATCCAAAAATTTCAAGTACAATTATGTCTGAGATTTTAAAAATGTTAAATGCTAGAATTATTTTTCCAATCCATCATTCTACATGGATTACGAACATATTTCCTGTAAGGAAGAAAAATGGTGAAATCTGCATTTGTGTAGATTTTTGGAATCTGAATCAGTCATCTCTAAAAGACAATTACCCTTTGCCAATCATGGACCAAGTGCTTCAAATAGTAATAGGATCAGAAATGTTATCAATGCTAGATGGCTTCTTAGGCTATAACCAAGTTGAAGTTGCTAAAGCTGACCAACACAAGACTGCATTCACCATGCCTTGGGGTACATTTGCATACAAAAGAATGCTTTTTGACTTAATAAATGTTGGTGCTACTTTTTAGAGAGCTATGGACATGGCTTTCAAAGATGAGATTCACAAATTCATAGTAGTATATTTTGATGATTTAACTATCTTTTCAAAGCATCGATCTGATCATGTATGCCACTTACAAGTGCTGGAGCGCTGCCGATAGAATGGTATTTCTTTGAATCTTAAAAAGTCTATTTTTGGAGTGACAAAAGGGAAACTCCTTGGACACATTGTGTCTAAAGAAGGCATAAAGATTGAATCAAACAGAGTCAAGTCTATTCAAGAGCTGAATTTGCCTGCAAGTAAGAATGTTGTTCACTCTTTCTTTATAAAAGTGAATTTCTTATAGAGATTCATCCCTAAATTTGCTGAGAAGACAAGACACATTGTAAACATGATGAAAGGAAAGACTACCTTCAGTTGGACCAAATAAGGCAAAGCAACATTTCAAGATATCAAGGTCGCTATTGCTCATGCCCCTACCTTGGTCTACCCAGATTACTTCAGAGATTTCATTATATACAGCTATGCATCTGAGCATACTCTTTCAATGATTCTTGTCTAACAAGACAAAGAAGGTATGTAATCCCCCATCTCTTTCATGAGTTGCCCTCTTAAAACCCATGAAATAAATTATTCAAATATAGAGAAGCATGCCTATGCCTTGGTAAAAATAGTCAAACACTTTCGCTTCTATATTCTGAATTCACATATTACTGCCTTAGTTTTTGACAGTACCATCAAGTCTATATTAACTCAGCAAGAGTTTAGCACAAAGAGAGGTAATTAGATTGCAAAGATCCAAGAATTTGATCTGCATATCAAGCTGACAAAGTTGGTCAGAGATAAAGGCCTTTGCCAATTAATAGCTGACAATAAGCCAGAAGATACATAGTGTGAAGAAGCTGAGGTTGAAAATGTGCCAATAGTCCTTTTTGTCTCCACTACTAATGAATGGTACTTAGATATTACATATTTTTTGACTTATGGTGAATGTCCTACTCATTTGTCTTACAAAGAGAGGAGAACTATCAGATTGAAAGATGCCAATTTTATCCTTTGGGACAACGGCCTGTATAAGAGAAGCATAGATGGAGTTTTCCTTCACTGTGTAGATAAAGAATAACAAACCCAGCTCTTGAAATCTTTCCACAATCTAGCTTGTGGAGGACATTTTTTTGCCCCTATGACTGCTCACAAAATTATGTAAGCCAGGTATTATTGGCTGACTCTTTTCCAAGATGCACATAATGTCAGGGTGCAAAACAATGGAAGCATACAATTGATTACCAAATACCAAGCAACTATAATATGCAGAAATAACCAGATTCACCAAGTAACTAGAATTCAGAATAACACAGCATATGAGAGACAATACACAACTTGTATTAACACTTTATACAGAAAAGAATACAATAGAGAATATCCGACATCTTCTCCACCACCTTACAGAGGTTTCCCACACCTCAAGTGAACAGTAATTCTTCTCCCCAAAGCTCTCCCTCTCACAGGTCCCAACACCCAACTCAAATACAGAGTTGGTGTTCACCTCCCGTGCTCCACGCACAACACAAGTGCTCCACACACTCCACAAGTACTCCACGTACTCAACAAGTACTCAAGGTACTTCAAGTAGATCTCCCATGAATCTGCAACAACCTACAATTCAACAGACCATACTTATGAAAGGAACTCCCTTGCCTTCCTGTCTTACTCTATTCGAGTACACACCTGTACTCCAAGTAGATCCTACCTGATACTGCTCCCTGTTGTGTTGCTGTCTATATGATCTTGCACTCCTACAAATCAAACAACGGTTCTGCTCACCTATGAACCTCGACCTTGCACACACATACACCTGTAGATCAACGATCTTACTTACCATGTAGATCTCCTATATAGGCCATGCAACTGTGACCAAGATCCTACACTCCTGAAGAATCTAGTTGACTCTCCAAACCAGCACCAACACTTGGTACTGTGGAACTAAGAGGAACACCCTTGCTCACCTCACACACAGAAGGAGCAAACTTTGCTCAACTCAAACTAGCCCCCTTTTCTAATACAACCATGAGTCTATTATATAGATCTCATCAAACAATAATTAGACATCTAATTAAAATAATTAGATCCGCAGCTATGAGTCTAAAATTAGCTCTCTTCATGCAAACACTTGGTTCGTTAGCTAACTGCCCGTAATTAGCTCGCAGTCGAACCACACAGGCGACCGACGTCGGTCCCTGTCCACCTGGGGGTCGTCGACGCCGGCCGATCTCTGACCGACGTCAGTTGCCTTCCTACCCTATCCTGTCGATGTCAGTTGGCCTAACCGACGCCAGTGTCTCTAACACTCAGCAACTCTCTGCAACCTCCTCCGTGTCTGCATCAGTGAAGCTTTTAGCTCCACAACCTAACAATCTCCCACTTAGAGATAAACAGCTGCACTGTACCCGTACCTATACTTCGTCTAATCTATTTCCTAGTTTGTATCCCTCTTCAAGCTCCCACCTGAAGACAACCCACCACACATCCTGTGGTGTACCACCTGTCATCCGAGTACCCTGCCACATCCGAACCTACAAATCCATGTAGTGAAGTCTTGACCCTGCATAGCAACACCTACTGCCGGTCCCTCTCAAAAAACTTGAGAACCCACTTCCCCGAATTGGCTCCTAACTCTGACAGCTCCCACTGCATGGGAATACTCAGGTCTATACCAGACCTCATGTGATTTCGGACACTGTACCTGTCCAGCCCTTAGTGTGCTCCAGCTCTACATCCCGAACCTCGCCAACACCTGATTCACATCAGCTCCCACTGGAGACAAAATCTACCTGTGATCTCCATGTCTCCCATGTCAAAGAATTTCGCTGCTCCAAACTCCTCATGACATGACACTAAACTAATCTTACCCTTAGCTCAGCAAAACCCTATATGTACACCCCTGCTAGCTAGCATACTATCCACATACAGCAACAGAATGATGTTGCAATCATCATCCCCCTGGTAAGTCAAACCACAGTAGTTACCATGACATTGACTGAAGCCATGCTTCGTCCTCCACCTGTCAAAACCTGTACCACTGTCCTGCAGCTTCCTCAAGACCATATGCTTGGTCTTCTGTCTCACGTATCCATTCTCTCTATTCTTCTACTAAGGAATCCATTCGTCTCTGTGTTTTCATCCAGCTGGCAAACCTACCAAAACTCCCATTTGGTTCTGCATCATATCCCTGCCTAGCTCCCACCTGTTTCCTGGATCCTTCCTGCTCTACAATCAGCAACAAGTATGAAGAAGAGGAACATGAATTTGAGGGCCTACTTACACCTTCAGTCCTCTGTATGGGTGTTTGAAACTCCTTGACAGCATGCTGTCCACCCAAAATTTGTTACAGTGACCGACCTCGATCACTCCACAGTCTGCATCCGACCGACGTCGGTTCCATGCGTCTGTCCCTGACTACCAACCTGCCAGCGCTGGTGTCCCTGCTGCCGACGTTGGTCCTCTTGACCGACATCGGTCTTACATACTGCTGACGTCGGTCTCATGACCGATGTCGGTCTTATCCTGCCCGACATCGCTGGCTTCGGTGTGCACATGACCGACATCGGCACCTGTCTGTTCGACGCCGGTTCCTCCTGACCGACGCCGATGTCTGTGTTCGCCTGTGAGTGATGAATTTTTACCCGCGAGCTTCTTTGAATCAAAATCCATGTCCAAACTGCTCTGCTCATAAGTATCCAGCACCATCCACTGGGTTCTGTCTGCCATCTCCTCCAAGTACACCAAGGCTTTCCAGTTCTTAAGCCTGTCAAATATATCTATCTTTTGCTTAAGAACATGCATCTCCTTCCTACTCATGTGACCAAGCCTACAAAGCCACGTCTCCGCAACAGAAGAAGAATTAGTAATATAAACAAGTAGATAAAGTATACCTATTTTCTTACCACCAACTAATTCAAGTGCATCCGCTGTGAGAGTTCTTGTGCATCTCTCATCACCCAATCTTTCTGAAGAAATTAGCCATATCTCCAAACCTAGGACCTGCATGACCTTCAGCCATATCTCCAAACCTAGGACCTGCATGACCTTCATCAACACCTGTGTGTTGGCCACCTGCAATTTCAGCTTCACTTCCCCTTTGCCAATCTTTTGGAAAGGCTCACCAGCTCCTCTACCTGGGGCTGCATGGAAAGAGGCAACCGAATCTTTTATCCAAGATTCAACTTTATCCAAGAAACCTGCAAACACATCCTGTGCAATAACACCTGCTACATCTGTATCTTCAGTTTCTTCATGCTGATCTGCTACCAACCAACAATGTTCTTTTACCTACTCTTTCTTTCCATCGGACCGTGAGTAACCATCTGTGCTTTTCAACTCCTCCATTCTTAGCTTACTTTGATCTGCCATTGCTCTACTCCCACTCGATCAGAAACCCCTGAGAGTGACCTGTAACCAAACACAACCCTGCTTCCTGCAACCTTAGCTCTGATACCACTTGTTGGTATCAAGCTCAAGAACCTACAACCAAGGCTCTGATACCACTTGTCAGGGTGCGAAACATCGGAAGCATACAATTGATTACCAAATACCAAGCAACTATAATATGCGAAAATAACCAGATTCACCAAGTAACTAGAATTCAAAATAACACAGCATATGAGAGACAATACACAACTTGTATTAACACTTTATATAGAAAAGAATACAATAGAGAATATCCCACATCTTCTCCACCACCTTACAGAGGTTTCCCACACCTCAAGTGAACAGTAATTATTCTCCCCAAAGCTCTCCCTCTCACAGGTCTCAACACCCAACTCAAATACAGAGTTGGTGTTCACCTCTCGTGCTCCACGCACAACACAAGTGCTCCACGCACTCCACAAGTACTCCACGTACTCAACAAGTACTCAAGGTACTTCAAGTAGATCTCCCATGAATCTGCAACAACCTACAATTCAACAGACCATACTTATGGAAGGAACTCCTTTGCCTTCCTGTCTTGCTCTATCCGAGTACACACCTGTACTCCAAGTAGATCCTGCCTGATACTGCTCCCTGTTGTGTTGCTGTCTATATGATCTTGCACACTTGAAAATCAAACAACAGTTCTACTCACCTGTGAACCTCGACCTTGCACACACATACACCTGTAGATCAACGATCTTACTTACCATGTAGATCTCCTATATAGGCCATGCAACTGTGACCAAGATCCTACACTCCTGAAGAATCCAGCTGACTCTCCAAACCAGCACCAACACCTAGTACTGTGGAACTAGGAGGAACACCCTTGCTCACCTCACACACAGAAGGAGCAAACTTTGCTCAACTCAAACTAGCCCCCTTTTCCAATACAACCATGAGTCTATTATATAGATCTCATCAAACAATAATTAGACATCTAATTACAATAATTAGATCCGAAGCTATGAGTCTAAAATTAGCTCTCTTCATGCAAACACTTGGTTCGTTAGCTAACTGCCCATAATTAGCTCACAGTCGAACCACACAGGGGACCGACGTCGGTCCCTGTCCGCCTGGGGGTCGCTGACGCCGACCGATCTCTGACCGACATCGGTTGCCTTCCTGCCCTATCCTGCCGACGTCGGTTGGCCTGACCGATGCCGGTGTCTCTGACACTCAACAACTCTCTGCAACCTCCTCCGTGTCTGCATCAGTGAAGCTTTTAGCTCCACAACCTAACACATAAATGGGTGAGGAAATGTGAACTTTGTCAACAATTTGTTGGAAAACCCAAGTTGGCTGCTTTGCCTCTCAAGCTAGTAATCATAGAGGAACCTTTCCAGCAGTGGGGACTCACTTTTATTGGGACAATAAATCCATATTCAAGTGCTGGACATGATTATGTCCTTACAGCAACTGATTATTTCACTAAGTGGGTAGAAGCAATCCTGACAAAACATGCTACTTCAAAAGTTATATGCAACTTCATAAAAGAGAATATCATTTCTAGATTTGAAGTCCCACTCAATATTGTTATTGATAATGCAGCTTGTTTCACCTCTCAATAAATTATGCAATTCTATTTTTATTATGGAATTACGCTCTCTCATTCTTCTGATTATTTTCTGCAAGGGAATGGACAAGCTGAGTCCAGCAATAAAAATTTGGTAACTATTATCAAGAAGATTGCAGATGATAATCAAAAGACATGGCATAAAGCATTGGTTGATGCTCTATGGGCTGACAGAATCACGCCAAAGAGGGCAATTGGTATGTCTCCTTTTCAACTTCTCTATGGGATCAATGCTGAGATACCAATCACCTTTGAGTTACCAGCATTGAAATTGGTGAAGGCTATTGAAGATCAGACGTATGAGAGTTCTCTTGACAAAAGAATCATATGCCTGACTCAGCTGGAGGAATAGAGAATAATGGTGGTGGACAAAATTGCTATTCATCAAATTTTGGTAAAGAAACTTTTTGATCAGAAGGCCAAAAAATGTGATTTCCAGATTGGAGATAAAGTTTTGCTGTGGGACAAAAGAAGGGAGCCAAAAGGGATGCATGGAAAGTTTGACTCCCTTTGGAGAGGCCCATTCATGATTCATCAGCACATGGGTGAAAACAATTTTTTGTTGAAATACCAAGATGGCATGCTCATTTCTCTGCCCCACAATGGGAAGCATCTGAAACACTTCAATTCTTGAAGTATCAAATCTTTGCCTCTCTATATATGTATATTTGTACAGTTTTATTTTTGTTTTGTTTTATTTGTTTCCATTTTTTGATGTCTTTTATTACTGGGTAACATGACTCTGAAACCCAATGGTACACTTGAAGACACTAGAGATTCTGAATTCTACTCCTTCCAATTCATTTTTATAATTAACAAAAGTTCCCCAACTCGAGCCAGCTATTGTCTCCCAAAAATAACAGTCATTTTTGGGACAACATTTGAATTATTTTGGTTCTACAGACCAAAATTGTATCTTCCATTTTCAAAAATCTGTCTTAGATATTCATATTTCTCATTTTTAGATCTTCTCAAAAAATATACAGACTTTGCAAGTCAAGTTCAATGGATTTTACATGTTGATTTCTATGGACTTTGTATTTTTAGTTTCTACAAGCAGGTTCATTTATACAGGTTCAAAGACTTTTGCAAGTGATTTTTAGTCAAAAGAATTGATTTTCAACATTTGTTAATTTTTTGGATTGGTTTAGAGTTTTGTTTCAACTAAAAATCTTCATCGGCAAGCATCTGAGTGCAAAAAGAGACTTGAACCATTGAACCGTTGAACCATTGAACCATTTTGGTTCAAATGTTCAACGGGTTCAAGGTTCAACAAGTTCACGTTCGGTAAGAGTTAAGCACTTCAAAATGGTTCAAAGTTCATTTGCTTCAATAGGTTCATCAGCTTCAAGGATGTTTGGCCAAATCATTTAATTGAACCATTGAGCTGTTGAACCATTGAACCATTTTGGTTCAAAGGTTCAACGGGTTTAAGGTTCAATGGCAGGTTCAACCAAAAGAATAGTTTAATGGTTCAGTTCAACCAAGCAGTTCAATTATTTATTTCATTCAATTGGTTCATTCTTTCAATTCATCTTTTGGTTCAACATCTACAAGTTCAACAACAGGTTCAAAGACTTTTTTCAAAGCTTTGTTTGAACCGTTGAACCAAAACTTGGTTCAATGCCTTGGTTCAACCACTTGGTTCAATGAAATAATTCATTGACCTTTGGTTCAAAGGGGCTCAGCACACTTCATTGAACCATTGAACTGGTTCAACAGATTGATTCAATCTTTTGGTTCAACATCAAAATTCCTATTGGTTCAAAGGCAAGTTCATTTTGCTTGGTTCAATTTTTTAGTTCATTGGCTTGTTTTATTAATTGAACCATTGGCTTGAACCATTTTAGTTTAACTCCTTGGTTCAACCAATTAGTTCAATGTCAAAGTTCATTCAATAGTTCATTGGATTTTTGGTTCAAAGAGGCTTGGCACGCTTCATTGAACTGTTGAACTGGTTCAACTAATGGTTGATTGGCCAAGTTCAAAGGGACGGTTCAATACTGAAAGGAACTTTTTCGAAGGACAAGTGCCCTTGCAGAGGATACTTAATCAACCAAAACACTCTTTGGAAGGGTTATTTTCAAAATGAATCCAAAGACTTGTTCAAATACTGGGTAGAACAAATTTTTATGGACTTTTTGTCTGCAAGAATTTTCCTTGGACTTTTTGTCTGGGGGAATTTTCTGCGGGACAAATGCCTATGGAAATTACCCATGAAAGACTCAAATAGAAAACACCCAGGGAATGTCTATGGGGAGCTTTCAAAGAATAAATCTTAGGGAAATATTTACCCGCAGGGACTACCAAAGCAAAAGCAGCTTCCGAAGGACCCCAAAGGGCAAGTGCCCTTGCGGGGGACTCTTGACAGCCAAAGTAAAGGGTTTTTCTGACTCGACATAGATCATTACCAAGCAAAAAGCTGAAAGCTAAAAGAGCACTAAGGGGTGATGCCCACAAAGACATCAAATTCAAGATAGTGAACTAGCCATTGAGATCACATTGACGGGCACATAAACGTTAATTTTAAAGATAATGAAATAGCCATTGACCCTTTGATCCACAGACCCGAATGCATTTTCAAGATTCAAGACAAAAACCAATTGAAAGTGAGGAAAGATAGAATAATGGATGAATTCAGGACCCGATTCAAGTAATCTGAAAAAGAGGAATGATGAAGACAAGATCAGACTGCCAGCTGGACATTGAAAGTTGTAATCTTTCAATTGCATGACTTGTTTATCTACATTGAGAAGATCAAATGGGTAAAATGCCCCAAAGTTCCAGCTTCTCTTCCTAACATTTCCCAATGCATCATGATGTATTAATATTCTCGAGCCCTTCTTCAAGTGGCTATATAAGGGACTTTCTTTCATTGTAAAATGATCTTCTTTTTGACAATATGAATGAAACTCTGCCCAAATTGAGAGGCATCATTGAGACTTTGTGCTCAGTTTGTTGATCATATTTTGTTAATGGAATAAGAAAGCAAGGGACTTTTTCTAACTTTGTGCTATGAATTCTTTTGTGGTTAAGGAAACTATTATGTTTATTTCCTTGATTTATCTTTTGTTTCATTAATTTAATAAGTAGGATTAGTAAAAATTAGTTAGAAAGGTGTCTTGGAAAATCAAATGTGGAGAGACTTTGTGCCCCCATAGTTGCCTTCAGTGTGTTTGCTTTTTTATTGCTATGTAAAGGAATTTGAAAAGACTTTGAGCTTTCATTTCCCTTTGTATATTACTCTTAAGCATTTTAGATAGAGACTTTGTGTTTTGTTTTGATTTGCTGGTTACCATACTGCTAGTTACGTTTTGCTTTAATTTCTAGGAGTATTCTTGTGGCTGGCTGAATAGTTTTTCTTGAAACAAGAGGAGAGCTATCTGTCATTCCCTTGAGTTTTTCCTTTGTTTTGTATACATCATCTTTGAAGAAAGAGAGATGGATGTCTGGTCCTATCCTTGAGTATTATTTTCTATTTATACGTATACATAGCATATCCACAGGGAACCTCCCCTTGATGAGAGGAGAGAGAAGTCTCCTTTTGATGTGATAAAATTACACATTAGGATGACTAATCTTCTTGCTTTGGCTGATAAGACCTATTTTGTTTACCAGTATGCTGATAGACAATATATTCAACCAACACAATGAAACATCCATTTGATCTTTAAAACCTCATTTTATTACCTCTCAGCCTATGTAAGAACCAAGTTTAGGGTATTTGGCCATTTCTTGGTTTAGGCATCTAGACTTTGTTTGAGATTTTAAAACTTGAATTATATATTAGTGTTAGTGTATTAAATGTGAATAAAATATTTATATTTATTTTTTGTACATGTGGGGGATTTATGAACCAAAACTTAGTTTTGAAGACCAAGAGGCCTATTTGAGACCTAGTTTGCATAAGTCAAGTTAAAACACTTTCATTGGTAATTATACCACAAAAATTTATATAAATATGAATTAAATTGCTGGGTATATAAAAATATATATTTTATCCTATAAACTTTTTATATTTCTCAAACCACCCAAAAAGGTGCTCTAAGAGTGTTATAAGGAGGATACCTAATTATGAGAGACAAGTGTGAGATATTGTGTTTCCCTTTAGATTCTATTCAATAAACTTTGTGTGATGTTATAAGAAGGTAATGAATATTTTAAAATAGTCCTAGTCTGAATTGAAACCCTGTAAAATTCTCAAACCATCTATATTTTTGCTTTGGAAGGGCTATAAGAGATAGTCCTAATTAAATAAGTTTGTAATTTGATGTGTTTAACTCTCTCCCTCTACATCATATTTTAATTACTAAAACATTCTATCTTTCCCAAAATGTTTTAAACCTACTTATCTTCCATATCTATAAGTTATTGATCTAAACTTATTTTATAAGTGCATGGACACTTGCATCTTAGTCAGATGCATATGTCGACACAAGTGTCCAGTGCCCTAACGTCATCTAATTTGTAAATAAAATGTATTCATATGGTTATCCTAAGTGATTTAATGTGAGGTATTCTCCAAAGGGATTGGTATAGATATAATATTAACCCTCATTCATTCCTTACCTAGAAAATATTTAGAGAGACCAAGGAAACTTACAAAAAGTAATGTATCAAACACTCAAGTAAACAGAGCTTCCCTATTTTATCCTATTTCCATATTAGTCATAGGGAAAACACATTTATAGGTTTGAATTAATAAACAATTAGCTTAAGAGATATATTTTTCAAGTTACAACCTAGGTCACTTTTATACTTATGTATCACACATTGCATGATTCACACACAAGCCAACACACAAGGGAGAAATGCATAAGTTTGAGGCCCTCATTAAAGTACTAGCTCTATAAGAAATTCTAATTGATAGTGGGGCCTTTGGGGAAGATTAACACCGTGTGCCCACTAAACCATTTTTCCCACATCCAATATGAAGATGAATAACTAGGGTTTTATTATTTGATAAGGAGTGATAGTCCTTGACCCATTACTTAATACACCAGAATGAATGGGAAACAAAACCAAAAATCATCTAGGTGGTCACATCCAATTTTATCAAGTATTCTATACTAGACACCTATGTCCAAGTTAGATAGTAACATTGATAAAACTAGCCTAGCATTGATGCAACCATTATAGGATATAGATCTAGATTTGTATTAGCATCAAAACCAACTAAATTTCTTATTTTTTGTTATTAAAAAATATATCATAAATATACTTTTTATCTTTAGCATAATAAATTCAACATATGTTCTATTTGATTTTCACAAATAATTGGCCTACTTTAAAGATAGTCTACCATCATTGTGACCTAGGTTGTCTCTACCCCTTTAACCCTAGATTCCCCCTTATTTAAATATTAGGGTTAAACATTTGGTGAACTTGATTCATGTGAATGAAAATTTGTATATTTTGTAGGATTTTTAGTTAGCTAAGGTTTTAGCTTTTTATAATTTATTTTTAGATCTGAAACATTATCTTAGGGCTTTACCCTTCTCTTATTGCCAAGATTTGTGTTCATACACTTATAGGCTACTTTTTCCTCAATTGGAACATTTCAGCGTCCAAACATATTCATTTAAAAATTAGATAGAGATATTTTCTACTCATGTTGGTATACTAAAAAACTTCTTTTTATTCACTAAAAATTGATATGGGTTTTTCAAAAAAAATAATTTACTATTTTAAGCAATATTAGCATAAAAGGTGAATGGTGTACTTATTTTTAAATTACGTTATATCTTTCAGTAAAAATAATATTTTATTTAAAAATCTCTCTCTAATATCAAAAATAAATTATTGTTTTATCAAAATTACTAATTCTTTATTTAGAATATTTTAGGGTTTTGCGTGTGAAGCATTCCACATTATTTGGACTATTTCTAATTCACAATAGATCAAATTTCAATTTCCTTAGAGGGTTTTCATAATTATGTTGATATAGACAAAAAATCATTTTGTTTTCCATAATATTATATGAATATTCAAATTTAACATTTTACTAATTTTAGTAAATTTAGACCTACAAGTCATACACTATACTTTTATTTCCCTATGTTTTTGGGCTCACCTTATTTTATATTTTTATATAAAACTTATTTTATAGTTTTAAAAATATTAGTCAATAGTCTGAAATTTCTATATCTTTATTGTATCATGATTGATTGCTCATTATCATTTGTATGCCTTTCTTATCCAATTTTCATATCAATTTTTATAACATTTACAATGGATACAAAGGAGCCTCTTCCTCCTAACTACAAGGAGAGTGATATATATCATCTCTCTAACTAGGTCCATGCTATCACTCCTTAAATGGGTAAGGTATATGGTATATGTATACTTATTCAATCTAAAGCACTTAGAGTTTGTGTTTGTGAATATTTAAAGGATTAAATCACCAATATGAACACGTTAATAAAAAAATTACAAAATAAGATTATATTATTTTATAATCTAATACATGGTAGTGTTAATCATGCGTTTTCATCCTCATCTACCAATGTTGCTTCAAACAAGGTTTCATGTCAAAATGAGAAGCTAAAATAACATACATCCAAAAAAAGTAATTCCAAAAGTGACCAAAAGGATAATAATAGTCTAAGTGAAATCCTAAGAGATATGATTCAAAACAAAGTAGTCAAATTACCTCATCCACATCCTATAAGGAGATATAAAGACTATTGTGCATATCATAGAATGCATGGGCATCATACAAATTCTTGTTTTACATTGAAGAATAAATTACAAAGTCACAAAGATAGTGGTGATCATATCAATGAATCATCAACCAATAAAACCACTCATAATATGAGTACCTCTCCCAAACCATAAGTACCAAAACAATAAATGTCAGTACCAAATAAAAATTTAGAGAAAAAATAGTTGCCAATATCAAACATAGAGCACAAAAAGGTTCAAAAATAAGAATCAAATCAAGGAAATGATCCAAAGCTACCTCTCCATAATGATACTCAACTTTACAAACCATATAGTTTTGGGAAGAAATATCTAAAACACATTGGTTATCATGGTCAAGGATTGAGAAAACATTCCCAAGGCATAACTCATCCTATCTCCATATCTGATAATAATGAGCATCAAGACTTGGGATATATTATCAATACTAATGTAAATCATTCAAAGAGGCATATCCATTTTATTAATGTAAAATAACAAGAACCTATAAATGAAAGAAAATAAAAGAAAAAAGAACAAATAACATAAGATATATTACCTAAACACCAATAATAGAAAACATGATACCAAAGGAACAAGTACAAAAATAACAAAAAGTGCCTAAAAAGGGTAATGTTAGACGTGTGCCTTCATATGAAGCAATTACCACTCTTTCCTCAAATAATAAAATAATTTAACCTTGAATATATGGAGAAAAAGGCCAAAATATTATAATTTACCCAGCTTGTGAATTTAATATATTTACCTGTAAATTATTTACATCTCTAATATATTGATGATACTGATGAACCTTTCCTTGAAAGCTCTTTTCAAGATGAGCTATAATTTTAGGGACAATCACTTATACTCTTATCAAATCTCTTAAAAAACTCCTTTGTCTTAACTTAATCCCTCTTATAGCTCATAAAATGAATTAACATATTGTTATTTTACTCATAGAATTCCTTTTCATGAATTCAAACATTCAACATTTCACTTTAAGACCTCAAATTCTCATTTTTGTCTTAAGACTACTATAGGACCATTTTGAGCATCTAAAAATTATAATAATGATTTTTTACTCTTAAAAATTTTCTATAGATTATTTAAAATAATTTTAATGATTATAGACTAAATTTATTTTTAAGAAACCAAAATCAACTCATTGGTTTCTTAGAAAGAACAATTTTGGACTAAGACTACATTTTAGGTTTCTAGGCCTAATTAGGTCCTAATAGGTCAAAACACCAATTAGATTATTTTTAAAATTATAAAACAATTATTTTATATTATAAAATTATAATAAAATGTATTTGGGTTTATAAATAAGGTTTTGACTTCATTACCAAGTGATTTGGCTAAAAAACCACTCTTAATTGTTATATCAAACAAAGACCTATAGAAAAATGATACACAATCCTCTTTTTATTATTTCAAAAGGCATATATATTCAAAATAGATATTTAAATTTTTCATTAACATGATACTCCATCTTCCTACAAATTTTTATTAAATTCAAATGAGTAAAAACAAAGATATGAGCCTTTTTCTATCGCTAAAACCTGTTTTAGGGTTTTTCTAGGATTTAGAGGCTGAGAGTCTCTTAATGATTGTTAATATAATATATGGAATTTATAATAAAAATAAAACCTATATAAGACTCTTATAATACCCTTATATCTAAACACAAACTTCAATAAGAGTACATGCACAAAATTTCATGTGATTTGAATGACTAGAAAACTGTATTCATATAAAAAATAGGGGGTTTAAGAGTTTTCAAGGTAACAAACCTCAATATGAGCTTAAGCATGTTAAAATATTGAGTTTAATATATTAATTTATTAATAATAAACACATATACATATATTCAAAACACATATCACTCTTTATTGATATTAAAATTGTCAAAATAAACCTACAAAACCCTACTTTTTAGATTGTAACTCTTATCAACAATGGAGATTTTGTCTTCTTATGCTTGAAAAAGTTCTGGGACATCTCCTACTCATTAGGTTCAATGATAATATTATTTTTTGAGATTTGAAAAATATTATAAATTTTGATTTTAGTTGAGATTATCTCTCAACAACTTAGGACCAAGATAGAAAAATGACATTTTTAAACAATATTCTATTTTATCTTGCTTTATTTTGTTCTATGAAGATAATTATGGCTTATAGAACCATATAACACACTTGGACACATATCTAGATTAATAACATACCAATTAAAACTTTTTAAAATCCTTGTAGAATAGTAAATACCCATACACTTCTTAATACAAAATTTGAAAATTCAAATTTATTATTTTGGAGGGAAACCTCCCTAAATTCCTAAATGAACTTTAAAAAACTTATAATGCCTAATTAAGGACTTATTGAGACTTGATATACCTATAAGACTATTGAAAATACCCTATTTACATGTTTACTAGATGCATCTGCATTAAACCACCAGGATACAAAGAAACTCTTCTCATGGACACCTATTCATGAGTTGTTCTAGACTGCTATCATAATTTTTGAGTGCTAAATCTGACATCCAATTTTAATCCTCATTTGGATGATTATTCCACTTCACCAAATAATGAAAATAATCTTTTTTTCTTGTCTTCTTGATAACTTTCTTGTCTAATATTGCTTCAAGCTCATCTAGTGGCTTTTTTGGTAACTGTTGCTCCCATGGAATGATATAATCTTGTTCATCTTCAGGTGATATATTTTGATCTTCTACTTTCCTTTAAGGATACATGTAATAAACATTAAAGATAGGTGAGATTACAATATCCATTAGAAGATCTAATTCATAAGTATTTGATGAGAATTTTCTAAGGACCTTACATGGCCCAATCATTTTTAGTTTTAGCTTGTTGTATTCCCCTCTTAGGAATATTTATTTTCTAAGGTGAGATAAAACAAGATCTCCTACCTCAAATTATAATTATCTTATCTTCAAATTGATCTCTTTTTTTACTTGCTTGTACTTACATCTAGTCTTTACTTTACCTATTCTTGGAGTTCTTGCATATTTAATATAATTTCTTATCCTTATACACTTCTCTTTTCTTATTAGCACAAATTTCTCAACTTGTACACACCTCTAGGATGCATGCAATATAAAATTTTAAAAAGACTCATACTTGTTCTTCTATTTGGTGAATCATTGTAGGCAAATTCTACTTGTACTAATTACTTGATCCCACTATTTGGGATGTTCACTCACCAAAATTCTAAGAATGTTTCAAAGGCCCATGTTTACTACTTCTTTCTATCCATCAGTTTGAGGATGATATACATAACTAAAATTCAGATTAGTGCTGAAATTTTTCCAAAGAGTACTCTAGAAATGACCAACAAATTTAGTGTCTCTATTAGATACAATGCTATTAGGCAAACCATGCAATCTAATTATCTCTTTGAAGAAAAAATTAACTATATGAGTGACATAACTTGTCTTATAGAAAGTTATGAAATGATCCATCTTAGAAAATAAATCCACCATTACAAAGATAGAGTCATTACCTTTCTACATTCTAGGCAAACAAAGAATAAAATCAATACTTACGGAATCTCATGACCTATTGCGAATAGGTATTGGCTAATACAAACCTATATTTTGTCTCATTCCTTTTGTATATTGACATACTCTACAATTTTTAATAAATTTTATTACATATAATAACATACCTAGACAAAAATAGAATGCATTCAATTGAGCAAATTTTTTATCCTACCCAAAATGTCCGGCAATATTGCTAGTATGTTTCTCCTTTATTAGTTTCTCTCTCATGGATCATTTGGGAATATATAGTTTCTTACCTTTTGAAAATAACCCTTATTGTAACATGTAGTCCATCCAAATACTTCTATCCTTATTTGCAGGATGCTTGCATGCCTCATATGCTTATTATAAATTTGCATCTTTTTCATATAGATCCTTCAAAGCATCAAAACCCATGATGTTTATATATATCTAAAAAATAATATTCCTCCTACTTAAAACATCAACAACCTTATTATATTGACCAATTTTATGCTTAACCACAAAAGAGAAACTATGTAAAGACTCAACCCACTTATCATGCCTTTGGTTCAACTTGCTTTGACTGCTTATAAATTGTAAAGCATGATTGTCAGCATAGAGAACAAACTCCTTAGGCATAAGATAATGTCTCTAATTTTTAAAAATCTTCACTATAGCATAAAATTATTAATCATAAGCTAAATATTTTATCTTAAATTCAATAATATTCTCACTAAATTAAGCTACTGGTTTACCTTATTGACTTAGGATAGTTCATATGGATTTACCATTTATATCACAATCAACTTGAAACAACTTAAAATCAGGTAGTGCTAACACAGGATATTCTGTAATCTTCTTTTTCAAAATTTGTAAACTTTGTTTATCAATATCAGTCCACCTAAATGGCTGATTAATTCATTTAATGGTATCCACATTAGGATCACAAATAATACTAAATTTTATGATGAAATTTCTATAGAGACTAGTAAGACCATTCAAACTTATTACCTCAAAAATATATTTTGGTTGAGGCCACTCTTGTGTATCTTTCACTTTATCCTTATCCATCTTCATTCATTATATGAATGGATTAAGTACCTCATTTATGAGTCTCATGATGGTATTTGGTGTATTTTTAAGACAAATGGCATGAGAAGCTATTCATACAAACCATTATTAGTTTTGAAGGTAGTATTCCATTCATCTCCTTCCCTTATCCTTATCTGATGATATCCTCTTGCAATATATCTTAGAAAAGTATCTAGCACCACTTAAATAATCCATTAAATCATTTATTCCAAGTAAAGGAAACCTATACCTGATAGCAATCTTATTGATTTCCCTTGAATTAATGCATGTACACCAATTGCCATCCTTCTTTGGTGTGAGAATAGTTGGTACTACACAAAGACTTAGAATTTATCTTACCAATCCCTTATCCAAAAATTGTTGAACCTACTCCTTAATTTATTCATTTTCTCTTGGAATCATTCTATAGGCATCCTTATTTGGAATATTAGCTCTAGGAATAAGATATATATTATGGAAAATAGTCCTTTTTGGAGGTAGTTCATTTGGTAAAGCATCCACAACAATGTCAATGAACTCATTCAACAAATTTTGAACTTCTATAGGTATTTCATTCAATTTAGTGGTAGTAACTATTGTTTTTGGCTTAATAACAATAGAATAACTTGCCTCTTCCTTGTTAATTTGTTGTATAAAATCTTTACCACTAGTGATCAATACCTTTGAACCTTTGACTTGGGTTGCATCATTGAAATAAAAATTAGAAGCTATTGACAAGTTCAAGGAATTCAAAGATCTTGTTGAGAATGAGAAGAATGGGAAGATCAAGTGCCTAATATTTAATAGAGGAGGAGATTTTTAGTTCAATGATTTTGATGACTTTAGTGAGGTTCATGGAATAAGGAAATAATTCTTAGTAGTTAGGATACCTCAGTAGAATTGGGTAGTGGAAAGGAAGAATAAGATAGTTCAAGAGATGGCTATAATTATGCTAAATGAGTCTATATTATCTGATGGATATTGGAGAGAGGTATTAATAATTGATATCTACATTTTGAATAGAGTATAGATAAATACTAATTTCAATAAGACTTCTTATGAACTATGAAAGGGTAGATCCGTTAATGTGGAACACATTAGATTGTTTGGGAGCAAATGTTTCATCAAAAGAGATGATGAAGACTTGGGTAAGTTTGATTCCATATCTAATAAAAGCATATTATTAGGTTAATCATTAATGAGCTTAGTCTATATATGTTATAACAAGAGACTACAAAAGATAGTAGAATGCACCAATTTGAAAATTGATGAGACAAGAAAATCTCACTCACAGTCAAAGAATAATTTAGAAAATTAAAACTTCAATAATAAAGAGGAGACTATAGAGTTTTATTAGGAAGAAGAATTTGAAGAGAGATATGACTCAAAATGAACCTAAAAATAGATTTAAATAGATCACCCTGAATCTCAAATCATTGACAATAAAAATGCAGGTATGCAAATAAGGAGAAGACTGGTAAGTAGTATAAATCAAGAGAATGTTATTTTATTATCCAAGATTGGACCTAAGAGTCTTATATAATCAATCAACGACAATTTTTGGATAATTTTTATGAATGAGGAGTCAAACCAAATAGAGAATAATGAGACTTAGGAACTATTTCCTAGGCCTAAAAACAAGAATGTCATTAGCACAAAATGGGTATTTAAAAACAAGTTTAATGAAAATGGAGAAGCCACTAGGAACAAGGCTATATTGGTATGAAAGGAATATGTACAAGTTTAAGGGATATAATTTTAGTTTACCTTTGCACCAGGCACAAGATTGGAGGCCATTAGACTATTTATAGCATATACAAGATTTAAAGGATTCAAGGTATATTAGATGGATGTCAAATCTACCTTTTTGAATGGGAATTTGGAAGATAAAATGTACATTGATAAACCTAAAGGGTTCTCACTATTAGATGAAAAAAACATGTTTGAAGGTTAAAAAAGTCTCTCTATGGTCTAAAGAAAGCTATTAGACCTTGTTATGCTAGATTGGACGGGAATCTATTGGATCAAGGATTCAAAAAAAGAGTTCCAGATAGTAATCTATACATCAAGATAGAAGATGACCATTAGCTAAGTGTAGTTGTCTATGTGGATGACATCATCTTTGGTGGAAAAAATGGGAACATACCCAAAGCCTTTGCATAGGTGATGAAGAAAGAGTTTGATATGTCCATGCTAGGATAACTTTCATTATTTCTTGGGTTGCAAATCCATCAATCTAAAAAGGTATATCATCTCACAAGCCAAATACATAAGAGAGATGTTGAAGGATTTTGATATGGAAGATTGAAAGGAAATTAGTACACCCATGATCACAAGATGTAAGTTGATCAAGGAAGATGAGTCTCCAAAGGTCAATTAGACATCATATAGGTTAATGATTGGAAGTTTGTTATACAACACTACCTCTAGACTTGAGATCATATAGGTAGTAGGTCTTGTGGGAAGGTTTCAAGAAGATCCAAAGGAGAATCATCTACAAGCAATCAAAAGGATACTAAGGTATCTCAAGGGGATTATGGAGTATAGATTGTGGTATTCAAGAATTAAGGAGTTTAGTTTGACAACCTACATAGATGCAGATTGGGTAGGAAGCATAAATGATAGGAAGAGTACCAATGGAGGAGTCTTGTTTCTAGGTGGGTGACTAGTTTCATGGATAAGAAAGAAGTAACCGTTAATATATTTGTCCACTTGTGAGGTTGAGTACATTATATCAGCTTTATGTTGCACTCATGTCCTATGGATGACATAGACTCTAAAATACTACAAGGTAGAGTCTGATGGTCTTATCCCCATCTATTGTGAAAATAAAAGTGTCATTAGTGTCTAAAAGAACCATATCATGCACTCAAGGACAAAACACATTCCCATCATATATTATTTCCTAAGAGAGTAGGTAAGTGAACAAAATGTCAAATTTGAATATATTTCTACATATGATCAAATTGCATAAGTCTTAACCAAAACACTTTTAAAGGTAACTTTTAAACACCTAAGATATGAAATAGGTGTAATTCCTTCACTTATAAATCATTGAAAAATTCAATAACTTAGGGGTAGCTAATCATGCTCATTAGATCCAATAACAAGTGAGTTGTTCCAACAAGGTATGCATGGAGATACGGGGAACATGTTTGTATTATGTCTCATAAAATCATAAATCTTGTATATTTAGTATTTTGATTGTAAGGAATGTGATTAAAGAAGATGTAAACATCACTTTGTCATTTATGTCAAAGGGGGAGAAAGACTAAAATGGGGAGATAAGAATGATCAGTATACAATATGTTTTACCATCAATGACAAAGGGGGAGATTGTTGAGCATTGTTCTTATTGTTGAAGTTTGGTTTTAATGTTATCATTGATGTCAAATATTCTTAATAAATTTATTCATGAGATTATTGAAGAATGTTTTTGTTTGATAACATCATTGAGAAGTATGAAATTTTCTAAGGAGCATTTAAGACATGTGAGCTGTTGAAAATATGATTGTCATTGATGTCAAAAGGGACATTATGAGCATGCCATTGATGTTTAGGAATAAATATAGTGATTAGAGGATATGATAAGGATCATATAAAATGTCAAGGATGATTTGAGTGCTTGTGTGCATGAGTGTAATTCATCTAGTTCTTCATATTGATCAACTAGACTTTTTTGGTCTGTGATAGGAAAATATTAGAAGGCATTTTGCTGACATCACCATTGCCATGTGTGAATGAGTATGTGGGATTTGGTCACATGGTTGTAATAAAATTAGTCCCTAGTTGTTATGATCTAGATTTGAAGACATGCATTGAAGCACAGTTGAAGATATGGGGATGCAAAGTTGGCTACTTGGATAGAATTCACTAAGTTCTAACACTTGGACAAATTTTCAAAAGGGTTGAGTAGAGCCAAGTAAGCATATTGATGAGGTCATAATTCACACATATGGAGGTACCAAGGTAAAATGATCATGTGGGTATGTTCATTTTTGTAACTAGTTTCTATGTGCTAAATATTAGGTCACACAATGTAGTGTGACAAAAGATATGCTTGAGAAAAGTAGGGATCCTAGTCATTTTGATAGTATTTACTAACACTTAAATCAAATTTGTAGTTTACAATAAAAATCTATGAAGGTATTTTTATGATGTCATATATTGCATGTATTAAGGCTTCAATAACAATTAGATATGTGGATGGAATCCCCTATGTAAGAGGATATTATGCACTAAATTGTAGGTCTTCCAACTAAGCATGACAAGAGTTATGCAAGGATAAAGTTGTCCTTCTAGGCAAGTTTGAGGCATAATTAGTTGTATGATAGAATAATCTAAGTGAGAAGATGAATGGTGTTATATCTCACACACATGAAAGCTTCAGGAAGAAATGAGCATATGGGTTTGTTTACTATCATGCCTAGTTTATATGGTTTAAATTTTAGACCAAGTAGTTGAGTGAATCAGAAGATATGAAGCTGCAAAGTTAGCCTTCCAAGCATAATTGAGATGGTCCCCATACTTAGACAAATATGCATAAGGTAAAGTTTGAACAAGTCTCAAAGAGGTCAATAGAGCATGTTGGCTCCAAGATTCTAGGTTGAAGTGAGATGAAGACAAGTGGTTGAAGTTTAAAGTTTGATCTATGGTTAATGCTTATTCATACATTGAAGATCCAATGAAGTGTAAACAAATTCAATTTATCAAAGGGACCTCTACTAGTGACAAGTATCATAATCTCTAATCTTGCATAGTAAATCTATGGCATGGTTTAAATTCAAATCATTAATGAGAAATGTAAGAATGCCAAGTGTCTCAATATTAGGAATTGATAACAATGTACAAAAGACATGTTAATACCAAGTGTCACATTCTTGAAAGCTAAGCAGAGATAATGATTGAGCTTGTTAGAAGATATGATGGTGATCAGATGATTATGCAAAGGAGATCCAATGGAATGAGTGGCATCAGATGAAATTAAGTTCTCAACATTTAATGACTCAGTAGTGAATTAAATACTGAGCAAGTTTGAGAAGATCGATGGAGCATAAACAATCCAAAGATTCAAGAAGTAACAAGATGGGATAAATATATCAACATTTAACATCAATATAGAAGTAAAGATCATACTAGTTTGAAGATCTAATGACATACGAGAGCTTAGATAAGGAAGACCAACATATGCATTTTAAATTTAAATAATTAAAGTCTAGAAGTTTACAAGGATCTAATAGATAGAATGAGCCTTTTATAGATCAATAAAATATATGCATTTTAAAGTTTAGATATTTTAATAAAGACTATCAGATCATGGTGCCAAGCATAAGATAAACAATCAATATTTAAATATATGTTTAGTCTAATGCTCAGACACAAGAACATGTAGGAACATGCAAGTACGCCATGAATCACAACACAAACAATTAGATTGATCGATGTAAATGATAAAATCTATGTAAATGTGCATGTGCATCAGGATTAGAGTCTAGAGAATGCTATAGATAGTAATGAAACCAAGAATCATAGTATTGATACATGAGTTATAGATGAAATAAACTTAAAGCTAAAGAGATAATGAATCGAGTCTAAAATAGAGTGTGATGTGTTTGTAAACAAGTGTGAACACAATGAAGATATGGAACCCTAGATGCATTATTTATATATGACATCTTAGACACAAGCAAAGGTTAATAGAGCTATTGTTATTGATCAAAGTTGAATATAGAGATAGAGGTAAAGAGCAAGGGAAATGAAGTGTGTCAAATAGAGATAAATATAGACACAGAGACAAAGGGGAAGAGAGGAAGAAAAGGAAGAGAATGTGTAGAGTATGATAAGTTACAAACTAGACTTGTAATAAAGAATAGAGATTTGGATTCATTTATGAATCTATTTTATAAATTTAAGTTATAGCTCCATAGTAAATCTAATTAGTTGATGTAGACACCTAAATCTGGCCACCGATAACCTCCAACCAGGATGTTGACCAATTTTTACCTAAAGTGAAAAAATTGGCCTAAAAACACTAAAACACATTAAAATATTTGAATATGATGTATTCTTGTGCTGATTTTGTCTAGAGAATTATAAAATGGGGCAATTCAATTTATGGGCCAGCTAACTTTAATCAGATCATTTCAAGTCAAAATGCTAATTTTGCACCTAAGTGCTTTGGATTCCTATTTCGTATCAAATATCTTCCATAAGACACATGCCTTTGTTATTTGTTGTTGGTAACATCATAAATGGGATAATGAATCTAATGCATTTGGAATTGACTTCTAATTCTAATCCAGTGAAATTTTGGACCAATAACATGGAATTCTGATCAATTTGAGTAATTTGTACACAAAGTGCTAAATCATGCTTAAGAGATAATTACACAAAATTAGAGCCTAATTAAGAATTTCATGGAAACTTATTGAACATTTATTTTTGGAAATGAATATTGAATATCTACATCATCAGATGATTTCATTTATTGGGAAGACATCCCTAGGCCATAGATACCACAAATATTAGGATTATGGGTCTCCCATGCCTCATAATGACCCTCCATGCCTCTTCAATTCCCCTTTTTCCAATGTCATGATGAGGATAATTATATATTTAATTCCAAAAAATTGAATTAATCCTCAACCACACATCTTCATCTCAAGATGGATGGTTCAGGGTGATTCTAAGTAATCTCAAAAATCTATAAATAAGAGGCCTTACCTATTGAATTTTAATTTTGGATAATGAAAAGTTATAATACATAAATAATTAAAAAATACATTTAAATTAGTGTTATGATGCCAAAATATTGAGCCAAGCCAATCCAAATCCACAAGGTGCCAAAGAGAAGAGGAGATAACCAAGCCTCCTTTGATGAAGACTTCATGAATACAAGCCGAACAAGCCACTACAACAAGTATTTGGAACATCCAAGGAATGTGAAGGATTCCTATTTATCCTTACTTATTAGGTGTGTTTGCCATTTTTTTTTAATTAATAATCTCACCCTAGTAACCAGGCATGAAGGTGTTAGTTTAGTGTGTTGTTTGTCAATTTGCTTTATTCATTTTGGCACTAACATACTACTAATCTCCTCTTCTTAGTCAAATTCCTAGTTCACATAATGACATGCCTAGTGGGACCCAATGCATCCAACACATGAAGATCATTATGTAGCTTAAAATCTTCATTTGGACCATTAAAACTTTTTCAATTTGATCTTCTAACTTTGTTTTGCCATTTTTCTTTGTCACGAGTTTACACAGTAACCATCGCCAGTTGAGTAAACCACTGATGAACCATTGTTGATTAAGTATAACCATTATTATTTAAGTTATTAAAATCATCATCGATCTACATAATCAACATTGGTTAGTAAAACCATCATTGGTCTACACAAAATTCACCATCACCAGTTAGTATAACTGTTGATGATCACTGTGTTTTTTTACACAAACTTGAGAGCTCATTTTTCTAAGTTGGTTGTTTCATCTTCAAAAGTGCTTCTAAGCTAAACATCTTGCTAAATTTTTTTTGTAGGTTTTACTTGAAAAATCATCAAATCATGCTTAAATAGATCTTTTTAAACTTCTTTTAGGGTGTTTTAAAATGAATCAAACTTTTCATTTTGGTGCTTAAAGGAAAATCATTTAGGGTGCTATTGCTTAAATCTTGTAGTTAGCTTTCAAAGTTACAAATTAAGACCAAGAGGTCAAATGAACACCACCAAATCTTTCATTTGGGCTTAAAATTCAACACACTTGTCAATTTTGTTTTCATAATTAACACTTTATTTTTGTAAAATATAAGGATGTTACGTGTATGCTCTTATATTTGTCCCCTTTAGGGAACATTTGCAATCAAAAGCACTTTCTTTATTTACAAATTGCCTAGTCCAAGGCATAGAAAGAACGTCATCTAAAACACTCCCCAAATACTTTTCAAAGTTTGGGTGACCTTGAAAATGACCCTAAAGTCTTTCTATTAGTGTTATATTTCATGCAAACTTGGCTTGTGAGGGGGATGTCATTACCTCCCATGAGTTCCTTAGGGAATCTTTGACCTAGGGTTTCATCTATTGGCATTGAATTAATTTAGATCCATATTGGAGTTGTACATGGGATGTAGTGGCACTTTGAACATCGCACTATACTGAGCAAACAATAGGATGTAGTGGTTGTAAAAAGGACTAGACCTTTTTGCAACAAGCCAAGTGATACAGACCCAAAATCTATGATTTTATTTTGCATTATTTGATGTGAAATTCATTATGAAATTTATTCCCCTAGAACATTCAAAAAAATTTAGACCTTAGACAAATCCCCACTTATTGTAGAAGTATTGTTGGTGTAAGGTATGCCTCAAGGTCCATGCCATAGTACTATCATTTGAGAGAAGGGGGGGTGTAAAAACCCTACTATATAATGCACATTTACTTTTGGATGAACACTTAAAATCCTTTCAAATGATGTATATTAATGGATTCCAACAATACCAAGCAACTTTGTCAATTTAGGATTTAAAAGCGATTAATTAGTTAGTTTTATCCTAGATTAAAGTCTTGTTTGGAGTCAAAACTTTGTGTAAACAAATGATGCAAACCAAACACATGGTCCTCATTTTCCTTTGAAAAAAGAGGTGTTATGTTGCCCACATGAAATCATCAATTTTTCTTGTTATAAATTCATCAAAATTTGGAGTCATATCATCCACTTTGGCACAGTTATACTACCCAATTAAGTTTAGACCTTTACCAAAGTTGTTTAAGTCCATTTATAATCTAAATTTTAAATTGCACCTTTATAAGTTCATACGGTTGATGTGTTAAGTGGGTTCACCATTTTCACTAAACTTGAGGGAACTTAGGTTCAATTCCCAATTTGGGTTAAAGGCCATTTAAAGACTCATGATCATTATCACAACTTGATAGACTTAAGTAATTTTGTGCTAAACAATTTCACTTTGAATCTATGCAGCACAATAGTTTTGAGTCAAGAAAGGTAGTGTTATGATGTCAAATTTGTGATGAATTATCTTTGACTTATAAAGTTTTTGAAACAAGCATTTTGTCACATCTTTTGGGTAGTTTAGCACTATTATGCTGCCCAAAACATTTTAGATATTGTTTCATAGGCCCCCTTGCATAGAGTTTAAATTTGTTCCTACATTTTCAAACCAATTCGAGTATATCTTTGTGAACCTTTGTCTAGCACAATTACATTTTTTACTTTTTATCTAGCTTATTTGTCAAAAGAACCAAGTTTTATACCATTATTTGTGAGAAAATAAACTATCTCTAAAGTGCCTTTTATTTCATACCTTATACCTATTTGATCGAGTCCATGTCCAAGAATCAAATGCCTAGTGTTTGCTATAAGTGTTTCAAATCCGTTAGATTACAAATTTCATCTATTTTAAATTATAGCTTTTGATGTCATTTTGCCAAGAGTCCTAGTGCATGCCTTGTTTGAGCCTAGATTTTGATGTCACATTTTGGCCAAAAGACCTAACAACTTTTAATTTCCTAGATTATGCTGATTTGAAATATTTCAACCTTAGAGTTTGGAATTTTGATTTTTGGTTCATTTACTTAATATTTTTGTGTAATATGTGTAACGTTAGACACTTAATGTTAGCTTATGTTATCACAACTCTTTGCATAAACCTTTTTGATCTTTTTGATGAATCTAGACCAAGTTTTAACATCAGATTTTAGACATTATCTTTTTAGAGTTTATATAACTCTTTGATATTTTATTGCAAAAACATTTACTATGGATCCCAACGTGTATTTCTACACTCATAGCGGACTCATGTATAATCTATGGATTAGTAATATGGTTGTATAAGAAGAAATGTTGAAAGACCCCTATGTAGATAATATTGCTTATGAGATGGATCTTTATCCCTCTTATAATACTCAATTAGGGGCACAAAGCCAAGATCCATTGGCTAACTATTTGGTTAATACACCACCTTACTCAGAATAAGACCAAGAACAAACTGTACAATACCTAACTATAATATCCATAGCTGACAAACTAGTTCTTCAATAGTCATGCTCTATTAATATGCCTTCTGTTGGTTGAATATTTTGTCGATCAGCATACTGATAAACAAAATAGGTCTGATCAGCCAAAGTAGGAAGATTAGTCATCTAAATGTGTAGGTTGACCACATCAGAAGGGGACTGATCTCTCCTCTCATTAAGGGGAGGTTCCCTATAGATATGCTATATATATATATATATATATATATATATATATATATATATATATATATATATATATATATAGAAAATAATACTCAAGGGTAGGATGAACCATCCATCTCTCTTTCTTCAGAGATGATGTATGCAGATCATAGGAGAAACTCAAGGAAAATGACAGAAAGCACTCCTCTTCTTCCAGAAGTAATATTAAGCAAGCCACAAGAATACTCCAGGTAGTAACAACAAAATGTAGCAAAAGATGTAATAACCAAAAAATTGAGATGCAGCACAAAGTCTCCACCTGAATCACTCAAGAGTAAGATATGAAGGACAATGAGGGCACAAAGTCTTCCCAAAGTCCTTTACACAGAAATGAAAATAAAACACACTAAAAGGCAATTATGGGGGCACAAAGTCTCTCCACAGTTGACTCTTTAGGACACCTTTCTGACTAATTTCACTAATCCTGCTTGTTGAATTAAAGGAATAGAAAATAAATCAAGGAAAAAGACATAAGAATAGTTTCCTCAACAATAAAGATATCACAACACAAAGTCTGAAAAGTCACTTGCTTTCTTATTCCAATAACAAAATATGATAAAAAAATTGAGCTCAAAGTCTCAAAAGTGCCTTTCAATTTGGGCAAAGTTTTGTTTTGATTGTAAAAAAAAAGATATTTTACAATAAAAAGAGAGTCCCTTATATAGCTTCTTCAAGAAGGACTTGAGAATAGTAACACATCATGTTGCGTTGGGATCTGTTAAGAAGATAGGCTGGAACTTAGGGGCATTTTACCCATTTGATTTTATCAATGCAGGGAAACAAGTCATGTTTATTGAAAGTTTGCAACTTTCAATGTCCACTTGGCGATTTGATCTTACCTTCATCATTCCTCCTTTTTTGGTTAATTGAATTGGGTCCTAGATTTAGTTTGCTATTCTATTCTTTCCTTGCTTTCTGTTGGTCTTGGCCTTGAAATCTGTGAATGCATTATGGTCTGTAGGTTCAAAATATCAACAGCTATTTTATTGTTTTGAATTTGACATCTTCAAGTGTGTCACCCCTTTATCTTCTTTTAGATTTTCTATTTGGTGTTTTCCCAAATTGAACTTGCCCTTTTGGGCCTTAAGAAATAACCTATTTTGGGTCGAGAAGAACTCCCCGCAAGCTATCTACCCTTTGGGTGGTCTTTGAATGGCCTTCGAGCTTTTTGTTTTACATCTTCCTGAAGGGAAGGTGACCCTTCGACTTCAGGGAAGTATCCTTCAAGTTGGCAGCCGAGAGTCCCCCGCAAGGGCACCTACCCTTCGAGGTCCTTCGGTGGTCTTTTTCTTTATAGTCTTCATAGGCTTTCCTTGGGCTTTCTCTATGGACAAATTCCCACAGACAAAAAGTCTGCAAAAATTTCCCACAAACAAAAAAGTCCACGAAATTTCCATTTGCCTTGGTTATTATCCTTCAAGTTTTTTCTACCTGCGACTGCTTCTTGAATTCTTTCAGACTTTTTGTCTAAAAGAATTATAACTATCTACCTTAATTTTTTTTTTGAAGGAATTTACCTTTACGGCCTTCTTTGAAAATGATCCTTTTGAAGGGTGTTTTTATCAATCAAGTGCCCTCCACAAGGGCACTTGTCTTTCGGGAGGCTTCCTTGAACTAAGTCGATGATCCCTTTGATTGAACCAAATGCTGAATCATTCCATTGAACCAAGCCGATGAACTGCTTGGTTGAACCACATGTTGAACCAAGTTTTGGTTCAATTGGATGAACTGAGCATTGAAATACTTCATTGAACCAGTCTTTGAACCAAGGCTTTGAACCAAAATGGTTCAAGCCAATGAACCAAGCCTTTCAACTATTTGCATTTTGAACTGCTCCTTTAAACCAAGTTGCTGAACTGTTTGATTGAACCAAACATTGAACTAAGGCTTTGAACCATCTATTGAACCGTTTGATTGAACCGCTTGGTTGAACCAAATGTTGAACCATTCTATTGAACCAAAATAGTTCAAGCTAATGAACCCTTTGTTTGAACCAACCGTTGAACCTCTTCATTGAACCAATCAATTGAACCTCTTCATTAAACCAATCGGTTGAACATCTTCGTTGAACCAATCGATTGAACCTCTTCGTTGAACCAATTAGTTGAACCTCTTTTTTGAACCAAAATGGTTCAAGCAGATGATTCAATTGAATGAACGAAAGTGATGAACTAACCGTTGAACCAAAAGACCATGAACCAATCCTTGAACCAAGTTTTGGTTCAATGGTTCAAACAAAGCCTTGAACCGACTGACAAACCATTTGATTGAACCAAAGGATGAATCAAAGCATTTGAAACCAAGTGGACGAACCAAATGAGTGAAACAAAGTGTTGAGCCACTTGATTGAACCTGCCTTTAAACCATTTGACGTTGAACTAAAGGATGAACCAAACATTGAACCTACTGTTGATGCTTGCTGATGGAGATTTTTGTTTGAACCAAAGCACTGAACCAATCCCAAAAATGACCAAGTGTTGAAAACTAATTATTTTGGTTGAACCCACCTACAGAAACCTTTGAATTTGTAGAATTGAACCTACTTGTAGAGTCTGTAAAAATGAGACCAAGTTCGTAGTGTTCTCTAACCTTAAAAGAGTATGTAGATTTTAACCTGTAAAGTTCATTAAACTTGACTTACAAAGTCCATAGATTTCCTCTTCCTATAAAGTTCATAGATTTCCTCTTCCTGTAGAGTCCGTAGATTGAAGCCTACAGAGTTCATAGATTTAAGCCTACAGAGTCCGTAGATTTTTGAGAAGATTGAAAAATGAGGAATTTGAATGCTCAGGACAAATTTTAAAAAGGGAAGAGACAATTTTGGTCTGTAGGACCAAAATGGTTCAAATGTTGTCCCAAAAATGAGTGATATTTTTGGGGGACAACAGCTGGCTCTCATTGGGGAACTTCTATCAATTGCAAAAAAAATTGAAAGGAGTAGAATCCATAATCTCCAATGTCTTCATGTGTACCATTGGGTTATAGAGTCATGCTACCCAGAAATGAAATGCATCAAAAATGAAAATAAACAAAACAAAATAGAATTAAAAACTATACAAATGTACATATATATAGATGGAATGATCTGACACTTTAAGAGTTGAAATGTTTCAAATGCTGCCCATTATGGAGTAGAGAAAAGAGTGTGCCATCTTGATATTTCAATAAAAAGCTATTTTCACCAATGTGCTAATGAATTATAAATGGGCCTCTCCAAAGGGATTCAAACTTTCCATGCATCCCCTTTGGTTCTCTCCTTTTGTCCCACAGCAAGACTTGATCCCCAATCTAGAAATCATGATTTTTGGCCTTCTGGTCAAAGAGTTTCTTTACCAAACTTTGATGAGCAACAATTCTATCCACCACCATGGTTCTCTATTCCTCTAGCTCAGCCAGGCACATGATTCTTTTGTCAAGAGAACTTTCATATGTCTGATCTTCAATTGCCTTTGCCAATTTTAAGGCTGGCAATTCTAAGGTGATTGGTATCTCAGCATTGATACCATAAAAAAGTTGAAAAGAAAACATATCAATTTCTCTCTTTGGTGTGATTCTGTCTACCTATAGAGCATCAACCAATGCTTTATGCCATGTTCTTTGATTGTCATCTGCTAGCTTCTTGATAATAGTTACCAGATTCTTATTGTTGGATTCAACTTGTCCATTCCCTTGTAGAAAATAATCAGAAGAGTGAGAGAGTGTAATTCCATAATGGAAACAAAATTGTGTAATCTCTTGAGAGGTGAAACAAGCTGCATTATCAGTAACAATTTTGATTGGAACTCCAAACTTGGAAATGATGTTTTCTTTGAGGAAGTTGCATACAACTTCTGAAGTAACATGCTTAGTTGAGATTGATTCTACCCACTTGGTGAAATAGTCAATTGCTGTAAGGACATAATCATGTCCAACACTTGAATATGGGTTTATAGTCTCAATAAAATCAAGTCCCCATTGCTGGAAAGGTTCTTCTATGATCACTAGCTTGAGAGGCATAACAGCTAACTTGGGTCTTCTAACAAATTGCTGACAGAGTTCACATTTTCTCACCCACTTATGTACATCTTGGAAAAGAGTTGGCTAGTAATACTTGGCTCATAAAATATTGTGAGCAGTCATAGGAGCAGAAAAATGTCCTCCATAGGCCAAATTATGGAAAGATTTAAAAAGTTGGGTTTGTTGCTCTTTGTCTATACAATGAAGAAATACTCCATCTATGATTCTCTTGTACAGGCCGTTATCCCAAAAGACAAAATTGGCAGCTTTCAGCTTGATAGTCCTCTTTTCTTTGTAAGACAAATGAGTAGGACATTCACCATAAGTAAGAAAATGAGTGATACTTGAATACCACTCATTGGTGGTGGAGACAAAAAAGACTGTTGGTGTCTCTTTCACTTCAGTTTCTTCATGCTGTGTGTCTTTTGGCTTATTGTCAGCAATTAATTGGCATAAACCTTTACCCCTGACCAGCTTTATCAGCTTAATGTCTAGATCAAACTCTTGGATTTTTGCAATGTTTAATTACCTCTTTTTGTGCCAAACTCCTATTGAATTAATATAGACTTGACTGTAGTATCAGGCACTAGGGCAGTAGTATGTGAATTCAGAATATAGAAGCAAAAATGTTTGACTGATTTCACCAAGGCATAAGCATGCTTCTCTATATTTGAATACTTCATCTCATAGGTTTTGAGAGGGAAACTCATGAAATAGATAGGAGATTCCATACCTTCTTTGTCTTCTTGAACAAGAATTGCTGAAAGAGTGTGTTTAGATGCATAGTTGTATATGATGATATCTTTGTTGTAATCTGGGCAAACCAAGGTAGGGGCATGAGCAATGGTGGTCTTGATATTCTAAAATGCTGCCTTGCCTTCTTTAATTCAGCTGAAGATGGTCTTCCCTTTCATCATGTTCATAATGTTTCTAATTTTCTCAACAAATTTAGGGATAAATCTCTGTAAGAAATTCACCTTTTTGAAGAAAGAATGAACAACATTATTACTTATAGGCAAATTAAGTTCTTGAATAGACTTGACTCTATCTGAGTCAATTTTTATGCCTTCTTTAGACACAATGTGTCTAAGGAGTTTCCCCTCTGTTACTCCAAAAACAAACTTTTTAAGATTTAAGGAAATACCATTTTGGTGGAAGCGCTCTAGCACTTGTTGTAGGTGGCATACATGATCAGATCGATGCTTTGAAAAGACAGTCAAGTCATCAAGGTATACCACTATGAATTTACCAATCTCATCTTTAAAAGCCAAATCCATAGCTCTCTAAAAGGTAGCACCAGCATTTATTAAACCAAAAGACATTCTTCTATATGCAAATGTACCCCAAGGTGTGGTGAATGCAATCTTGTGTTGGTCTGCTTCACCAACTTCAACTTGATTATATCTTGAGAAGCCATCCAACATTGATAACATCTCTGCACCTATCATTGTTTGAAGCAATTGATCCATAATTGGCAAAGGATAATTATCCTTCAAAGATGCTTGATTCAAATTTATAAAATCTACATAAATGCAAATTTTGCCATTCTTTTTCCTTACATGCACTATGTTTGCAATCCATGTGGAATGATGAATTGGGAAGATGATTCTAGCATTTAACATTTTTTGTATCTTAGATAGAATAATACCTGATATTTTTAGATTATACTGTCTAGATTTTTACTTGTATGGCATTAAGTCAGCCTTGAGAGGAATGTTATGGCAGATTTCATCTGGTCTAAGAGACTTCAAGTCTTCATAAGAATATGCTAAGAAATCCATGTATTGATGGAGTAAAGAGATGAACTTGAAACTTTCTTCAGGGGTGCATCACTTACCAATATTGATCATCTTGAGATTTTCTTCAGTAGTCAAATTCACTTGATCGAATCTCTAAGAGAAAATTGAGTCTATTTGATGTTGTTTGATGAATCTATCATGTTTGTCAAATAGATTTTCAAGAGAAACCAGGCCTTTGGGAATTTTTTTCCTTTTAGTTGCAAGAATTTTTTATTTATATCTGAGCTGGATTCAGACACAAATTCATTCTTCTGAGATTCACTACCTTCAAAACATAGTTGTTCAAAATTATCTTTTCATTCTAAGAAGGAAATGATTTGATGATCATCATTGAATACTTTCCAGTGATCAACATTGTCAGAAACACTTGGTCTATAGACCAACTCAATGGTATACTTGTCTTCTTTGAAATTTGAATGAGGAACTAAGAGAGTTCTTGAAATAACAAGTGCATCAGCTCTATCATTAGACTCTCTGGATATGGCAGAAATGTTGAAAGCATCAAAGATTTCAATTTGGTCCCAAACCAAGTTATGGTAGTGGTGTAATCTTTCATTCTTAGTTTGGTATAAGTTCCTCACTTGACAAACTACTAATTCAGCATCCCCTTTGGCATGAAGAAACTTGATGCTTTTTTCTTGAGCAGCTTTCATGCCAAGCAACAGAGATTCATATTCAGTTGTATTGTTAGTGTTAATAAACTATAATTTGTAAGATGAAGGAAACATATCTCCTTGAGGAGATATCAAAACAATCCTAGCTCTTGAACCGGTAGAGGAATAACTACCATCAAATTCCAAAGTCCATATGTCATCTGATACTAATTTTTTTTTAGATTTTCCTTCATCAGAGATGGAGGATCCTTCTTGGTCTGTACTGTAGCCTATTAGTTTTTCTACTATTCTTGTTGAACTAATTTCTGAGTTGACACTTTCAGGTGTTTCATGCATTTCATCTATAGACAAAAAATAATTAGCCATACCTACAGATTCAAAAAGGATTTGAGCTTAGGGGCTGATGTTTGGGTGACCACATACTTTACTTCCTTTTTAGGGAGCAACCTCTTCATTATGCCTTAGACAGGGATCGTTGCCTCAGATAGATCCATGCTTAGTTCTTCTCCCATGTCCTTGCAAAAAATTATTTTGAGCAAAATGCCATAGGATGCTGGGACGTCAGCCACCAAGGCAGTCATCTTAATTCTCTTGTCTGGAAAGGCTAAAAATATAAATTGGACATCTTTGATTTGCTCTAGCAATGATAATTGCTTATTCTCCATGGAAAAACATCTTCCAAATGTCTTGGTTAGTGTGAGACCAAGAGACTCAGCTAATTTAGCAGGCATGAAATTATCAAATGCGCCTGAGTCTATAATATAATTACTCAGCTTGTGGCCATTAATTAACAGGGAAACATAGAAAGGTTCTATTTTTCCAAGAGCAGCTGGAGGAGTAATGACTAGATTATTTGGAATAGGTGTGTTCTTTGAAGAATTAGGAGTTACCTTTTTAACCTTTTGTCCTACAGGGATGTTTTGGTTTTTGACATATTAGACCAGCTTATTTAATTGATCAGGATTAGATTGCAAATATTTGAACTTAGACATTTGTATTTTTGTCTTTTTGACATGATCAATTATGTCAAATGGCTGAATTGAGCTAGGTACAGAGAAAGGCAATTCAACTTTTTGAGTTTTAGGAGAGATGGAAGGTGGGCTGGTTTGTGAATTTAAAGTAGAAGGGGAAGACAAAATTGATGTATTTGCTTTTTGGGTGATTACCGAATCCTTTGACTAAAAAGACAAAGTGGTTCCATACTTAGCAATCATGACTGCTGGCTGCAGTTGCTCCTCTATCTTCTCTTTATCAACCTGCTAGACTGATTGGTTCTTAGACCTAGTAAACACTACATTTGATCCATCAAAAGCTTATCCTTTGCTTCCAGGTTTATCCTGATAGTTCAGGAAACCAATATGGGAGTCACCAGCTGATTCTTCTTGATTGTCTTCAAGGAGATGAACATCATTTTCTTGATTAATTTCAGGCTAGAAAGAGAATTCTCATTCTGATTCAAGATATCCAATTGCTAAATTGGTTAGAGGAGTTTCCAGGGCAAGTTTTCTTATGGAAGAGGAAGGCAATTTTGTTTCCCTTGATTTCTGGCAGCATTGCCCTGATATGACTGATTTGGGAATGTCCTTCTTTATGGAGTAGAAGACATTCCTTGAGCCATTTGCTTTTTGAGAGCAAGCAACTCATTTGCTAATTTTTTCACCATTGGATTTATGGTGCCTATAGATGCATATTCAGAAGATGATGAAGCTCTATTTCTATTTGGATCTCTTTTTATCTTCTTTGCTAAGATGAGATCATCTTCTACCTTAGTGGACAAAAGTTGAGTTGCAGCAAGATCTATTTGACCAGCACATCTCAAAAAAAAACTTACTTCAAGTAGCTGAGAATTAATGAAAAAATATTTGAGATCCTCAGCTGTAGGTCTTGCAATTATAAGGATTTTGTTTCTTATTTTTTCAAATTTGGCTATGAAATCTCTCATAGGCTCATGAGGCTCTTTCTTCATCTGTGTAATTTGAGCCAGAAGTGTATGTGCATCTTCTGCAAGTTTGAATCTGGCTTCAAACTTAGCTTTGAGAGTATTCTAATCAGTCACTGACTGAACCTGTAGATGATAAAACCAATCTACAATAGCACCTTATAATGTCTCTACAAAAAGCCTGACTGCTACATCTTTAAATTCTACTTTGATTACTCCACAAGCTATGCTGAAAGCTGTAATGTGATCATCAGGATGAACTTTTCCATCACCATAGAACTTGGGGAAGTTCTTACTTAAATTGCATGGAAGCGCATGTAGAGGTGGAGTAAGATTGAGAGGACCAAAAGCATTACCCTAGGGGCCTTGAACTACCATTGTAGGATTATGAAAATGAGGGATAACAAATATCAGAGGGGTAACTATTGGCAAAGCTTTATCAACAACAAAATTAGATACTTCGTTTGGAAATGGAGATCTGACTTTAGTAGGAGGAAAACTCTTGGTTCATTAGAGATGAGATGGTGAAGGAAACAGATCAAAATCACTTTGCTGTACCAACTTGAATATAGGGTCAACGATACCTTTAGCCCTTTGGCTTCGTGTATACTTTGAATCTGCCAGATTGTGAAACAAAAATGGAAAAGAATTGACTTTGCTTCAATTAAAGATTGAGGCTTTAAACTGTGCATTCTTTCTCAATTAGTGTGGAGGTGAATGGATAGATTATAAATGGATAATAGATATTATATCCCCAGTGGAGTCACCAAAAAATGTTGGTTGAATATTTTGTTGACTAGTGTACTGATAAACAAAATAGGTCTAATCAGCCAAAGTAGGAAGATTAGTCATCCAAATGTGTAGATTTACCACATCAGAAGGGGACTGATCTCTCCTCTCATCAAGGGGAGGTTCCTTATAGGCTATATATATAAATAGAAAATAATACTCAAGGGTAGGACAAACCATCCATCTCTCTTTCTTCATAGATGATGTATGCAGATCATAGGAGAAACTCAAGGAAAATGATAGAAAGCACTCCTCTTCTTTTAGAAGTACTATTTAGCAAGCCATAAGAATACTCCAGGTAGTAACAGCAAAATGTAGCAAAAGATGTAATAACTAGCAAATTGAGATGCAGCACAAAGTCTCCACTTAAATCACTCAAGAGTAAGATATTAAGGACAATGAGGGCACAAAGTCTTCCCAAAGTCCTTTACATAGAAATGAAAAGAAAACACACTGAAAGGCGATTATGGGGGCACAAAGTCTCTCCACAGTTGACTCTTCAGGACACCTTTCTGACTAATTTCACTAATCCTGCTTGTTGAATTAAAGGAATAGAAAATAAATCAAGGAAAAAGACATAAAAATAGTTTCCTCAACAATAAAGATATCATAGCACAAAGTCTGAAAAGTCACTTGCTTTCTTATTCCAGTTTCAAATATGATCAACAAACTGAGCTCAAAGTCTCAAAAGTGCCTTTTAATTTGGGTAGAGTTTTGTTTTTATTGTAAAAAAAAGAGATATTTTACAATAACAAGAGAGTCCCTTATATAGCTTCTTCAAGAAGGACTGAGGAACAATAACACATCATGTTACATTAGAATATGTTAAGAAGACAGGCTGGCACTTAGGGGCATTTTACCCATTTGATTTTATCAATGTAGGGAAACAAGTCACGCTTATTAAAAGTTTGCAAATTTCAATGTCCACTTGGCGATCTGATCTTACCTTCATCATTCCTCCTTTTTTGGTTAATTGAATCAGGTCTTGGATTTAGTTTGTTGTTATGTTCCTTCCTTGCTTTTTGCTAGTCTTGACCTTGAAACCTGTGAATGCATTCTAGTCTATAGGTTCAAAGGATCAACAACTATTTTTTTGTTTTGAATATGACGTCTTCGGGGACATCACCCCTTTGTCTTCTTTCAGCTTTTCTATTTGGTGCTTTCCCAGATTGAACTTGCCCTTTTGGGCCTTAAGAAATAAACTTTTTTGGGTTGAAAAGAAATCCCCACAAGCTATCTACCCTTTGGGCTGTCTTTGAATGGCCTTTAGGCTTTTTGTTTTACATCTTCTTAAAGGGAAGGTGACCCTTTAGCTTTAGTGAAGTATCCTTCAAGTTGGCAGCTGAGAGTCCCCCATAAGGGCACCTGCCCTTCGGGGTCCTTTTTCTTTATAGTCTTCGCAGGCTTTCCTCGAGCTTTCTCCACAGACAAATTCTCGCAGACAAAAAGTCTGTGGAATTTCCATTTGCCTTGGTTATTATCCTTCGAGTTTTTTTTGCCTGCGACTGCTTCTTGAATTCTTTCAGACTTTTTTTTTGAAGGAATTCCTTCAGACAAAAGTCTGAAAGAATTATAATCATCTGCCTTAAACAAAATTTTCAAAGGAATTTACCTTTATGGCCTTCTTAAAAAATGACCCTTCTGAAGGGTGTTTTTATCGATCAAGTGCCCTCTGCAAGGGCACTTATCCTTCGAGAGGCTTCCTTGAACTAAGTCGATGATCCCTTTGATTGAACCAAATGTTGAACCATTCCATTGAACCAAGCTGATGAACTGCTTGGTTGAACCAAACATTGAACCAAGTTTTGGTTCAATCAGATGAACTGAGCATTGAAAGACTTCATTGAACCAATTTTTTGAACTAAGGCTTTGAACAAAAATGGTTCAAGCTGATGAACCAAGCCTTTGAACTATTTGCATTTTGAACTGCTCCTTTAAACCAAGTTGTTGAACTAATATTTTGAACCAAACATTGAACCAAGGCTTTGAACCATTTGTTGAACCATTTGATTGAATCGCTTAGTTGAACCAAACGTTGAACTGTTCCATTGAACCAAAATGGTTCAAGTCGATGAACCCTTTGTTTGAACCAATCGTTGAACCTCTTCATTGAACCAATTGGTTGAACCTCTTCGTTGAACCAATCAATTGAACCTCTTCATTGAATCAATTGGTTGAACCTCTTCATTGAACCAAAATGGTTTAAGCCGATGATTCAATTGAATGAACCAAAGTGATGAACTAATCGTTGAACCAAAAGACAATGAACCAATTGTTGAACCAATTTTTGGTTTAATGGTTCAAATAAAGCCTTAAACCAACTAACGAACTATTTGATTGAACCAAAGGATGAATCAAAGAGTTTGAAACCAAGCGGATGAACCAAATGAGTGAAACAAAGTGTTTAATTGCTTGATTGAACCCACCTTTGAACCATTTGACATTGAACCAAAGGATGAACCAAACATTGAACCTGCTATTGATGCTTGATGATGGAGATTTTTGTTTGAACCAAAGCACTGAACCAATCTCAAAAATGACCAAGTGTTAGAAATTGATTCTTTTGGTTGAACCCACCTATAAAAACCTTTAAATTGTAGAATTGAATCTACCTGCAGAGTCCATAGAAATGAAACCAAGTCTGTAGTGTTCTCTAACCTTAAAAGAGTTTGTAGATTTTAACCTGTAAAGTCCATTAAACTTGACCTGCAAAGTCCATAGATTTCCTCTTCCTATAGAGTCCGTAGATTTCCTCTTCCTACAGAGTTTGTAGATTTAAGCCTGCAGAGTCTGTAGATTTAATCCTGCGGAGTCCGTAGATTTCTAAGAAGCTTGAAAAATGAGGAATTTGAATGCTCAGGATAAATTTGAAAAAGGGAAGAGAAAATTTTGGTCTGTAGGACCAAAATGGTTCACATGTTGTCTCAAAAATGAGTGATATTTTTTGGGGACAACACCTTCCATGTATGATCAATTTTTATTTGAGAATCATTTATTGGAGAATAAAAATGAGATTTTGGTTAGAGCCATAGAGGTAGGGGCCATGTTTTTAGCATACTTCCCCCATGAGAATTTACCAAGCCTAGTAATAATGCCCCACAACATAATTTACGATCAACAGACTTATTCTAGAAATCATTTAGCTATTATCCAAACAATGTATCAGGACTCTAATGTGCCTAACAAAGGAAAAAAACTCATGGAAGACCACTTTAACCAAATGTAGATAGAATATCAAGCCTACCTGAATCTAGCACATAATTTCAATCAAATGACCATGGTGAGTAAACCTCTTATTGACTTAGTTCTTTCAACAAGAGTTTTGATAGAGTTAACTAGTCAATACAATTAGAGTTCAGACCCATTCATGAAAAAAACTTTGGTAGATAACTTGCTGCATATGCCCATTATTGAAGAAGTGTCTTCTGCTTCTACACAAAATAATGAGCAAAATATAGTGGACAATGTGCAAGTAATGCCCAATCTAATTCAAAATGGTACTAACGCACAAACAACTAGTTAATAAAATGTGCCTTTAATTAACACTAGAAGTGGTTATCTAAATCAAGTAGGGGTTTATACCTTCTAACCTCAGCCAACTACTTCATCAAGTGTGTAACCAATAGGATTAGGTAGTCAACAAACAACCAATATCGCACCTCAACAGCTGAATGGGATGAATCCTAATCCTCAACAAGGGATGAGTAGTATTCTAAAATAGTAGGCACAATCTAGTGTACCAATGTAATAGAGGTTGAATGTATTGCCACCACAATAAGGGACAACTAATGTTCTACCTTGTCAGGTAGTGACAAACATACCTCTTCATGCACATACTAGTGTACCAATCCAAAACCAAATGATGACTAGCCAACAATGTTTAAATATTGGTCAATGATAAATGTCAAATATTCAACATGTAGTCACTTCCCAATATGGATTCATGCAACAAAGAGGCTCCCATATTTCTCAAGTACCTACTAGACAACAATCAGTTCAAAATGTGCTACAAGTTTAGAGATAGGGTCTTGGTCAACAAGTTCCCACTCAATAACAAGGTTCAATTAGTTGGCATTATGTCCCTTTTAAACCAAAATAGGCACAATATAGCTATATCCATCCATCCTAACCATAAAATCCTCCAATTCAAACCTTCATATCCAAACCCAAACTAGAATATTGCATAACCAAATGTGGAATTTCAAGTACATCATAATCCATGTATGCATATTCTTGGTCTATTTCCCAACCAAACTAATATACCCCAATGGATATCTCCATCATACCCTAGTCAAAGTGTCCCACTTGTGACCTCCCAACCATCTACCCAAACCAATGTTCTCCCTCAAACCAATGTTCCTTCCAGTTTCTTATCTAAAGAATTACAATAGATGAAGGATGTAATTATTATCATTCAGGCTAGGAAATAGACTAAAAAGTTTAAGTTAGTTGACGTGTGGTCTTATCCATTCAAAATGAAGTACTTGAAAATACCATTTCATCCTTGGTATAAACCATTAAAATTTGACAAATACAAAGGGAAAGGTGACCCTAAGGCCCATTTAATCGAGTTCTTTATCGCATGCCAGCTAATGGCATATAGTGATATCTACCTTTTGTTGTTGTTTCCAAGAAGCTTGGCTAGATAAGCCTTAGAGTTGTTTTAAAAGTTACCCAAGAATTTAATAATAGATTTTGATAATCTTTTTGATAAGTTTGTGTAACATTTTTCCTATAATCTTGAACATGATATTTCATTAGTTGATTTGACACAAGCAAAATAAAAGGCTGGTGAGAGTTTTGCAAGTTATCTACAACAATGGAGAGATCTTGAAAATGAATTCATCCATAGTTTACCAGATAAAAAATTAGCCACTGTGTTTACTAAAAATTTTCATAGTGAGATAGCTTATCATCTAAAACTACAATGTGCACATACTTTCAAGGAGATCATCGATAGAGGCTTGTTGATTGAGTGAACCCTTATTAATAAAGGGATCATCAAGCTTACATCAACTAATCATAATCTAGGTACCAATCAGGTAAGTGGCCAAAACCAACATCTAATCTAAGCATAAGCATCACAACCATCATAGGCCAATAACCAAGATAGACCAAAGAAAATCAACCTCAATTTGAATGTTGTGGGTAATGGAGTAACCGAGTCATGTCATGTCCAAATAATGCAAACATCATCTACAACACTTTTTTAGCTTACTCCTACCTAAAAACCTCTCCAACCAACATTGTAAGCACAATAACTAGGACCTATGCAATAAATACAATAACCTTTACCATTACAAACCCCTCCTCCAAGGAGAACTAGGCCTATGCATCATGTCTTTAGTGACCTAGGAGAGCCTATTAAGTTTGTATTTTGAAAACTTGCCATTGCTAATTTGATTAATTAGACTATACCAAAGCATTATCCATAAGGCATTTCTTATCTTGATTGGTACCATGAAAATGAATTCTATGAATATCATTGGGTCAACAAGCATAATCTATGAAGATGTGTACAAATCAAGAATTTGATTGAGAATATGTTGGAGAATGGGGAGATAATATTGGATAATAGTGCTTCCACCTCAAATAAAGCTCTTGGGATTTATCAAAACCCCTTTCCCCAACATAACACATAGCAAAAACATAACAATCAACAATAACAATAACACCAGCCGATATAATAGTAAAATAAATGGTATCAAAATTAAAAGCTAAACCGATAGATTTAACAGTAGATCCCACAACATTAGAATAATAGAAATAACTAGGGTCTGAATGGTAATAACCAACAAACCTACCATGCAATTACACATGACTACAACATGGTTGTAGGTCATATTGTAGGGGGTAACATTAATACCATCTCCATTAATCCTAGACCAAGCACTAATCAATCTAGACCATTACTAAACAATACCACTCAACTAAATCATATGGATAATCCTTATTTGACCTAGGAATGCATACAAGTGAACCAAAAAATTAGGAATTCCACTTTTGGACCTTATACAGATAACTCACCCTTACCACATGACCATATATAAGTGCACTAGTAACTGAGACTTATCCTATTTGGTCCCACACCATTCCCAGCATTTGTTAGCAATTATGGTCTAGCATGCTATTTTTAGTATGCAATCATAACTTGGAGGTCAAAGATTACTATCCTAGGCCCATAACCATCTACTACTTTTACCATTATCCAACTAACTATTTAGCCTCAGAATAAACCATTCACCATTGACTAAGGCAATAAGTTTGATATTGTGGAACAATTATAGAAGACACCAGCATAAATTTTTATTTTATATTTGATGTGAATTTCAACAATCCAAAAGATCATTTTGAATGAGTTTTTAACCCAATCCAATGTTATTAGTGATATATCCCCTGATAAATTTCAAGCTTTGGATGGATACTTAGCTCCAACCCAAAAATTCACATTCAACCAAAGTGATGTCTTCCCTTGGCCTACTCCATAATAATCCATTATACATAGAAGTTTATATAAAATGGCATAAAGTGAAACATGTCCTTATAGAAAATGGATTAGGCCTAAACATAGTGTCTCTAAAGCTCATCAAGCTTCTTAGGTATGTAATGGCAGATCTCCAACTAGAAATAATAACGATTAAAGCCTATGATAATTAAGAAAGAGAATCACAAGGCACCATTAGTTTACCAGTTATCATTGGGACTTTGACCCATGATACACTTTTCCATGTTCTTGATCTTGAGTTATCATATAATATGCTTCTAATTAGGCCTTGGTTACATGATATTTGTGTAGTCTCATCAACGTTGCACCAATGTATCAAGTTCTCTCACTCAGGGATGGAAGTGAATATTCTAGGAGATTTACACCCATATGAAAACTGTAAACATCTTGACTCTGAGTTTCAAATCTATAATTACCAATATAATATGAATCCAATTTCCAAGTAGGATAAAGGAAAGGCCATACTTATTGATTCTCCACAGGATAATTTCATAGATCCTAATACCTTGGATTCTCTTTCCCATATGCCACCTCCTAAAGCTTTTAATCATTTCACCATTTTAGATAATGGCCCAGGAGAGTATGTGATCCATGATACCTTCCATATTACCAATATTCCTCAAAATCTAAAGACCTTTGGGTGGCCTAAAAATACCCCACACATACATTGGCAACAAAAGAACAAAGATAAGGGACCTAGCATGTTTGTAACATCATTTGGCCTAGAACTAGACCCTTTTAAAGGGGATTAATCATGGTTGTACAATGACAACCAAGATGATTATTATAAAAGTGTAGGGTATCTTATTCAAAATAGGATCATGGAGCATCAAGTTTATGAAGAAAGAGGCCTCAGACTGAATCAACAAGAAACCATTGAGCCAATATTTATGACTAAATACAAAAGACCTTGTGAACTTGGATTTAAACTACTTGGGGGTGACCCCACATATCTTATTTGAGTTTCATCACTGGTGGCTAGTGATGATGATGTTGATAATGAAGCAAAGTCTAATCATAGCCTCACCTTTGATGACCTAACTAAGACTAAATTGTTTGATAATAATGTCATATGTACTCTTACCCTAATTATTCATCACAACCTATTGCCATTATACTGTCCCAAACTAATATATTGGGACCAACAAGAATATAATTTTCCAATTGATGAGTTTCAAAACAATGAGGCATTTTGTGGATTTTTAGGCCTTAGAGACAATGTTCTATTGGCAGATCATAAATTAGGATTCTCAATTACGTTGGATCCTAAAGACTATTTTGGGGAGCAGTTGAACACCCTTAGCCAAAAACAAATAAATAAAACATTAAGGTACCTAAGTGAAAACGTCTTTGAGGCACTTTCTAACTAGGGAAAAAGTAAATATAAAGGCTAGTCTAGTGGTGAAAACCTATTTCAAGCACCATTAGATGGGGGTGTTCATTCTTCTTCAAATTTATATTAGGAGACCACCAATGATGAACTTGCTTATGAATCTGAGTTTAGTTTTGTGCAAAAATAAGTATTTGATCAAATTATTTAATAATTTATGACCATTTTTGTCACATGGATAGATCTCCCATTAGGGGACTCAGATTCATTTTGCCTAGGAAATGTTGAAGAGCAAGCCCTAATAAAGGACCTTGATATAGTTCAATAGTTCAAGTCTTTACCTACTATCCTAGAAGATGGTTCAACCCTTCTAGTCGAATATATAATAGAGGTAAACATTAGGAATCCATCAGACCTAAAATGGATAAAATTAGTCATGTCACTTATTGAGGAGGAAAGTAAAGCCTTTACAACTCTATTGAGAGAATTTATAGATATCTTTGCATGGGCTTATTCTGACATGCCAGGTTTGGACCCTACCTTGGTTCTGAACCACCTTGTGGTCAATCTTGATGCCAAATCAATGAAACAAAATCTAAGTAAGATGCATCCTTACATTACTATCTTGGTAAAGAAAGAGTTAAAAAAATCTTAGAATCAATACATATCTAAACTATTGACTACTCAGAATGGATAACTAACGTTGTACCGGTTAGAAAAAAAGTTTGAAGGAATATGAATCTATACTAATTTTTGAGACATAAACAAAGTTTGTCTTAAAGATTACTTTACATTACCTAATATTGACATGATCATCAACTCCATGATAGGTTATGAAATGCTTTCACTCATGGATGACTTTTTAGGATATAACTAGATCAAAATAGCACTAGAAGACCAACATAAAATAACATTCACTGTTAGGTTGTGGAGCTAAAAGCTTCACTGATGCAAACAAGGGAGGAGGTTGCTGAAGGTTGCTGAGTTGCAGAGAAACCGGCATCGGTCTGATCAACTGACATTGGGAGGATTAGTAAAGAGAAGCAACCGACGTCGGTCAGGTATCAGCTAGCATCGGTCACCTCCAGGTAGACAGGGACCAACGTTAGTCACCTGTGTGGTTCGAGCTACGAGTGTTACAGGTAGTTAGTTAACGAACCAAGTGTTTACATGTCAAGAGCCAAATTTAGACTAGAAGCTGTGGATCTAATTATTGTAATTAGGTGTCTAATAATTGTTTGCATGAGATCTACTTAAGAGACTCATTAGTTGTATTGTAAAGTGTTCTAGTTTGAGTTGAGCAAAGTTAGCTCCTTTTATGTGTGAGGTGAGTAAGGGTGTTCCTCCTAGTTCCACAACAGTACCAAGGTGGGTGCTGGTTTTGGAGAGTCAGCAGGATTCTTTAGGGGTGTAGGATCTTGGTCAATAGGTGTGCATGGCTTCTTTAGGAGATCTACATGGTAAGTAAGATCATTGATCTGCAGGTGTATGTGTGTGCATGATCCAGGTTTACAGGTGTGCAAAACTAGATTGATTTATAGGTGTGCAAGATCAGGGAGGACAACAACACAATAGGGAGTAAGATCAGGCAGGATCTACTTGGAGTACAGTGTGTACTCAAAAAGAGAGTAAAGAGGAAGGCAAGGAAGATCCTTCCATAAGTAAGATCAGATTGGGTTGCAGGGTGTTGTAGTTCAAGGGAGATCTACTTGAAGTACGATTATGTACTTGGAGTGCGTGGAGCACTTGTGGTGTGCGTGGAGCACTAGAGTACTGGTAGTAGTGGATACTGATTGGTTGGAGGTGAACACCAACTTTGTGTTTGAGTTGTGTGTTGGGACCGTAAGAGAGATAGAGCTTTGAGGGAATATTTACTATTTATGCCCTAGAGGTGTGGGAGCCCTAGAGGTGTGTAAGGAAGAAGAAATGTGGCAATCTTCTCTGTTGTATTTCCTTCTGGAAGAGTTTTAATACAAGTTGTGTATTATCTCTCATATTCTGTGTTATTTTTGAATTCTAGTTACTTGTGTATTTTGGTTAATTTTTGCATATTAAGTTGCTTGGTAATCAATTGTGTGCTTCCATTATTTCCTAACAAGTGGTATCAGAGCTAAGGTTGCAGGGAGCAAATTTTGTGTTTGATTACAGGTCACTCTCAGGGGCTTCTGATTGAGTGGGAGCAGAGCAATGGCAGAAGAAAGTAAGCTAAGAATGGAGGAATTGAAAAGCACAGATGGTCAATTATGATCCTATGGAAAGAAAGAGCAGGGAAAAGAAGATTGTTGGTTTGTGGAAAATCAGCATGAAGGAACTGAAGAAGCAGATGTTGTAGGTGTTGTTGCACAGGATGCTCTGGGAGGTTTCTTGGATAAAGTTGAATCTTGGTTAATAGATTCTGTTGCCTCTTTCCATGCAGCCCCAAGGAGAGGAGCTGGTGAGCCTTGCCAAAGAATTGGCAAAGGGGAAGTGAAGCTAAAATTGTAGGTGGCCAACACACGGGTGTTAAAGGAGGTCATGCAGGTCCCAATATTGAAGATATGGCTAATTTCTTCAAAAAGTTTGGGTGATGAGAGATGCACAAGAACTCTCACAGCAGATGCACTTGAATTAGCTGGTGGTAAGAAAGTAGGTACTCTTTATCTACTTGCTTATATTACTAATTCTTCTTCTGTTGTAGAGACGTGGCTTTGTAGGCTTGGTCACATGAGCAAGAAGGAGATGCATGTTCTTAAGTAGAAGACTGATATATTTGACAGACTTAAGAACTGGAAAGCCTTAGTGTTCTTAGAGGAGATGACAGACAGAGTTCAGTGGATGGGGTTGGATACTTCTGAGTAGGGCAGTTTGGACATGGGTTTTGATTTAAAGGAGCTCATGGGTAAAAAGTCATCACTCACAAGCGAACACAGGCACCAGCATCAGTCAGGGGGAATCGGCGTCGAATAAATAGGTGCTGATGTCAATCATGTGTAGACCGAAGCTAGTGATGTTAGGCAGGGTAAGACTGACATCAATCAGGAGGACTGACATTGGCAACAAGAGACATCGACATCGGCAGGGTCAGTAGTCAGGATAGGCATATGGAAACTGATGTCGATCAGATGCAGACTATGTAGTGACTGAGGTTAGTCACTGTAACAGATTTTGTGCAGATAACAAGCTATCAAGGAGTCTCAAATGCCCATATGGAGGACTGAAGGTGGTAAGTAAGCCTCAAATTTGTTGTTCCTCTTCTTTATACTAGTTGCTGACTACAGAGTAGGAAGGATCCAGGAAATAGTGGGAGCATGGCAGGAATATGATGCAGAACCAAACAGGAGATTTGGTAGGGTTGCCAGTCGATATGAAAGCACAGAGATGAATGGACACCTTAGTTAAAGAATAGAGAGAATGGACACGTGAGACAGAAGACCAGGGCATATGGTCTTGAGGAAGCTACAGGATAGTGTTATAGGTTTGACAAGTGGATGACAAAGCATGGCTTTAGTCAATGTCAGGGTAACTACTATGGTTTGTCTTACCAGGTGGATGATGGTCATGACATTATCCTGTTACTGTATGTGGATGGTATGTTTGCTAGCAGGTTTGTACATATAGGGTTTTGCTAAGCTAAGGGTAAGATTAGTTCAGTGGTTTACCATGAAGGACTTGGAGCAACAAAATTCTTTGGCATGGGAGACATGGAAGATCACAGGTTGATTTTGTCTCCAGTGGGAGCTGATGTGAATCAAGTGTTGGCAAGGTTTAGGATGCAGAACTAGAGCACACTAAGGGCTGGATAGTTTAGTGTCCAAAATCACATGAGGTTTGGTATAGACCTGAGTTTGCCCAAGCAGTGGGTGCTATCAGAAAGTTTGGAGCTGATCTGGGAAAGAAGCACTGGAGGGCAGTTCAGCGGATTCTCAGGTATTTGAGAGGGACCAGTAGTAGGTCGACATGCTAAGCAGGGTCAAGTTCTTTTCTACATGTGTTTGTAGATGTGGATGCGATAGGTTACTTGGATGACAGGAGGTGCACCATAGGTTGTGTGGTGGGTGGTCTTCAAGATTGATCTTGAAGAGGGATACAAGCTAGGAAATAGATTAGACAGGGTACAGGTACAAGTATAGTGTAGCTATTTATCTCCAAGTGGGAGATTGTTAGGTTGTGGAGCTAAAAGCTTCACTGATGCAAATAGGGGAGGAGGTTGTTGAAGGTTGCTGAGTTGCAGAGCAACCGGCGTCGGTCTGATCAACCAACATCGGTAGGATTAGTGAAGAGAAGCAACCGACGTCGGTCAGGTATCGGCCGGCGTCAGTCACTTCCAAGCAGACAGGGACTGACGTTGGTCGCCTGTGTGGTTCAAGCTATGAGTGTTACGGGTAGTTAGTTAACGAACCAAGTGTTTGCATGTCAAGAGCCAAATTTAGACTAGAAGCTTCAGATCTAATAATTGTAATTAGGTGTCTAATTATTGTTTGCATGAGATCTACTTAAGAGACTCATTGGTTGTATTGTAAAGTGTTCTAGTTTGAGTTGAGCAAAATTAGCTCCTTCTGTGTGTGAGGTGAGCAAGGGTGTTCTTCCTAGTTCCACAATAGTATCAAGGTGGGTGCTGGTTTTGGAGAGTCAATAGGATTCTTCAGGGGTGTAGGATCTTGGTCAGTAGGTGTGCATGGCTTCTTTAGGAGATCTACATGGTAAGTAAGATCATTGATCTGTAGGTGTATGTGTGTGCATGATCTAGGTTTATAGGTGTACAGAACTAGATTGATTTGCAGGTGTGCAAGATCAGGGAGGACATCAACACAATAGGGAGTAGGATCAGGTAGGATCTACTTGGAGTATAGTGTGTACTCAAAAAGAGAGCAAAGAGGAAGGCAAGGAAGATCCTTCCATAAGTAAGATCAGATTGGGTTGTAGGGTGTTGCAGTTCAGGGGAGATCTACTTGAAGTGCAATTGTGTACTTGGAGTGCGTGGAACACTGGAGTATTGGCAGTAGTGGATACTGACTGGTTAGAGGTGAACACCAACTCTGTGTTTGAGTTGTGTGTTGGGACCGTAAGAGAGAGAGCTTTGAGGAAAGATTTATTGTTTATGCCCTAGAGGTGTGGGAGCCCTAGAGGTGTGTAAGGAAGAAGAACTGTGGCAATCTTCTTTGTTGTATTTCCTTCTGGAAGAGTTTTAATACAAGTTGTGTATTGTCTCTCATATTTTGTGTTATTTTTGAATTCTAGTTACTTGTGTATTCTGGTTAATTTTCGCATATTAAGTTGCTTGGTAATCAATTGTGTGCTTCCATTATTTCCCAACATTCACCACTCCATGTGGACCATTTTATTATCAGATAATGCTATTTGGTATTAATAATTATAGAGCTACATATCAAAGGGCCATGACTGTCATATTCCTTGATATGATGCATGATATTTTTAAAGATTATGTCGATGACATATTAGGAAAATCTAAGACCAAAGCTGACAATCTAACAATGTTACATAATATATTTGAAAGATTATGAGAGTACAAATTCAGACTCAATCCAAATAAATGTGTCTTTGGAGTAACCTCAAGAAAGTTTCTTAGCTTCATTATGTCTCATAGGGGCATTGAAGTTAATTTGGCCAAAGTCTATGCTATCATCGAGATGCCACCGCTGACCAATTTGAAGCAACTCTATAGTTTGTAGGGAAAGATCTAGTCAATCTGACACTTCATCTCTTAATTATAAAACAAGTGTCATCTATTTACACATATTCTAAAGAAGGGAGTTGCATTTCACTAGGATGATCATTTCTAAATAGCTTTTTAACAACTTAAGGACTATCTAGCTAATCCACCTATTTTGTTACCTCTTATACCAGGAAATCCATTCTTATTGTATCTATTAGCTACTAAAAATGCTTTAGGGGTAATTTTGGCTCAACATGATAATAATGGAAAAGAGCATGCAATTTACTACTTAAGTCGTACCTTGGTCACATATGAACACAACTATACACCTATTAAAAAAGATTGTCTAGCCATGGTCTTTGTAGCTCAAAAACTATGCCATTACTTGTTGAACAATAAGACCATGGTTATTTCAAAATTAGATCCACTCAAGTATCTACTATCTAAAATAGCTTTTAAAGGAAGAATGGCCAAATAGATCATGCTTTTTGTGAGTTTGACATAGACTATGTCAATTAGAAGGCAATCAAGGGACAGGTTCTTGTAGATCAACTTATTGAAGCACCCCTTATAGACACAAAGCTACTCACATTTTATTTTCTTGATGAATCCATAATGATCATCATTGATGCACCTCTTGAAGAGAAACACTAGAATCTATATTTTGATGGTTCATTTACTACACATGGATTATGGGTAAGCCTCTTATTTATTACACCATAGGGGGATCTAATCCCTAAATAATTTAGAATCAGTTTTCCTTATACAAACAACATAGACAAGTATGAAGCACTTGTCACAATAATTTGACAAGCAATACACTAGAACATATCTCATCTCCAAGTTTATGGTGATTCTCAGTTAATCATTAATCAGGTCATAGACCATTTCCAAACCAAAGATGACAAGTTGGTTTCATATAAGGCTATGATCAATACCCTACAACAACAAATTACAAATATCCAATTTGAAAATATACCAAGGGATAGTAATAGAACTGTAAATGCCATGGCTACTATTGGATTTATAATTTGACAAATAGATAAAGCTAGAGAGTATTAGTTCCTTGTTGAGAATTTATTCGCACCAGCTCATGAACCTTCAATCATGGCAATGATTTGTGATATTATTGGTCCTAATTATATCTAGTAATCAGAAATTTAAAAATACTTTCATGCCCAATTTATACCACCTATCATATCTTTAAAACAAACCAAAGCCTTCATTCATTATTCCACTCATTATAATCTAATTGGATCCACCCTTTACCACCAAAGTTTTGATGAAACTCTGAAGTCTACACTAGTGTTAAGAGAAGTTCATGAAGATGTATGTGGATCTCATTCTAGTATGGTAGTCATATCCAAAAATCTCTTATTTACTAGTTATTATTGGCCCATCATGGATGTAGATGCAGATGCATATGTAAAGAAGTGTGACAAATGTCAATGGTATGCTAATCTAATTTATACCCCAACATAAACTCTAAAACTGATGTTGACACCATGGCCATTTTATACATGGGGACTTGACCTCATTGGGAAAATCAAGCCCACTTCATCTGATGGCCATAAACATATCCTTACCACCACTAAATATTTCACTAAGTGGGTTGAATCTATACCCCTCACTTACATGACTAGCAAGAAAATTTTCAAATTCATCTTCAACCATCTCATTTGCCACTATAGTATCCCCTCCAACATTATATTTGATAATGGAGGACCATTATAGAACAAAGATGTTGAAAAGCTATGTATTAAATATCACATCACACAACATTTTTCTATAGCATATTACCCTCAAAGTAATGGTCATGCTAAAGAATCGAATAAAACCATTGTCAATATTCTCAAAAAAAATTTCAATGATACCGATCATGATTGGTACCTTTAGATATTCCCTGCCCTTTGGATATATTGTACCAATCATCATATTCCCATAGGAGAAACTCCATACTCACTTGTTTATGGTACTGAAGCCATCCTTCTTATTGAGGTTGAGTTACCTTCACTACACATATCTTTCAAGCATGTCTTAGATGATCATGACTATCGAGTAACTCACCTACAAGAGTTAGACCTAATTGATGAAAATACATAGCTACAATCAATAATCTTCAAGCATATCATAGCTGACTCAAAGGCCACTATAATCGATGCATCAAGTATAAGACATTTGAACTTGGTGATCTTGTTCTTATAGAAAACCAAAAGAATACCATGGCTGAGAAGAAGCATAAAGTTAAATTGAAACCAAATTGGATAGAGCCTTTAATCATTACTATAGATTATGGATTAGAAGCATACATGCTTGCCATATTAGATGGATATAAACTTCCTGAGTTGATGAATATTATTCACCTCAAGTGGTACTATGCATGAGTGCTAAGGTGTATTGTCTGTAAGGACTATTTCATGTTGTGTCATTTTATCACTATTCTTATTTTTATAAATATCATGCTTATCATTCCTTTAATCCCATTATATCTACTTTACCATCTTTTTCTATTGACCAAACATGTTCTAAATCCTATCCACCCAACCTGTTTAACCTTGGTTTTTTTCCATTCATTGCACATTTTTAGCATCAAGGAATCTGATCAGTTTCATTAGTTATTTTAAGTACTTCAGATAGAGATCATATTTTTGAGTAGTATGATAGAATTTTTAAAAATTACATCCTTTGTTTATTATTACTTTCTTATCACAGGTCTTTCTGCTAATTATAACCTCCTTTGGATAGATTAGTACCCTTGATCCATGCCATTATGTCCTATTTATAACCACTTATGGGAAAACTAGGGGCAACATTTGAGCTTTGACATACCAACTTGCCACTTCTTATGCTATACTATACCTTTTTACCAACTATGCCTACTTTGTTTAAATTGACTGCTATACTAGTCCAATTCCTCCACTGTAAAGGTAGAACTACATTGACTTGAATTCCTACTCTAGGACTATGTAGGTAGTGCTCAATACTTGTTAAGGTCAGTTTAGTCACCCTTTTCACCACACTTTCACCATTTTATCGGTAACCTAAGTTTGAATGCTCTCATCATTTTGTGAGTACCCTAATTTTGAATACTCTCACCATTTTATGAGCAACCTAAGTAACACTCTCACCATATTATGAACAACCTAAAGAATGCTCTCACCATTTTTTGAGCACCCTAAGTTTACACGCTCTTGCCATTTTATGAGGAACTTATTTGAAAAGCTCTCACCATTTTTTGAGATTGAAACATTTAGTGTCTCATCATTTTTGATTGAGTTGAGATACTTCAAAAATTCTAAAAACATTTGTAAAATCTTTAGAAAACCCAAAAACATTGACTATTTATTTGCCTTAAGGATTTTGGGAACCCTTACTAAGTTTCAAGAAAGTCACTTATTTCTTAGTTTCTCTATCCTTTTCAAATTTTTTCTCTCACATAATTTTCATTTTATAAGACCATTCCTATTCTGCTATCACATCCATTCTATTTGTTTTCATTAGTTATCACATTATTCCCATTCCTTGGGAGAACTACATTTGGCCTAAAGTTTTTTATTGGATATTACATCCATGAAACTATGTAGACAACATCACATTACCTAGTGCATATGGAGATAGCTTGACCACCCCCATCCTTTTCTTCTATTCTTCCATTTTATTCATTTTTTAAGTTGTCACCTATTTTCTAAGGGTCATGTTCATATGGTTTCTATTGCATTGTTTATGTGTTTATTTCTACTTATTTTATTTTTTTGTCTACTTATTTGTTTACTTTCAACACTGTTGCCTTGATTTGGTCTATGTGTGTTCATTGGATGATTCCTTTCCCACACTTATACTCGAATCCATCTATATTCATATGTTTACACTATCATCATGGTTTTTATCATTGGTGCATTTTTTTGTATTTGAGTATAGGATTTCAAGAGTCAGTCCTTATACATATTTCAGCCAAGTCCTCATGATCTTATACCATGATCTCTACCAACATGTGCTATAAAAAACCTCAAATTCAATAAGTTTATTCAATAATAGTAGCATCAACATCTCTTCGGCACTGACATCCTGATTCAATCCCAATCATATCCCAAATAGAGTAATTAATTACAAAAGAATTTCAAACTTTATTAGTTTAGATGAGCATCTCCCTACTATTAGGTTGTTCTAATTTATCATTACCCTCTATGTTAAGTTACCATCATCAATCAACCAATCAATCATGTTTGCCATAATCAGGGTCCAATGATTATAACCATCTATGGGAAAATCATTGCACACTGTCCCACCTATATTTCTCAATGATTATAACCATATTTGGGTAAATTATTGTGTTTTCACCACTTTACTTTTTCTACTCATATTGGGGTATGTTGTTATATTATTTATCTATCTTAACTGGGGCAACTTCATCTTCTTAATGATTATAACCGCCTTTGGGTAAATGATTGTGTTATCATAACACATTGCCACTATCAAGGTATAATGCTTATAACCACCTTTGGACAAACCATTTTACACCATCCCACTTGTATTCTCAGTGATTTTGACTACTTTTTTAATATCATTGGGTTTTAACCCCATCATCTTTCCTTTCTTTGGTCCCCTCATTTCACTTATTTATTTTTGAGGGACCATTTGCCGACATACTTGTGCCAACCATTTTCTCGAGGGTGCATCATATAGTTAGTTTATCATCATTACAATTATATGCATACATGACCTTTTCATTCTTTGAGAAGATGTTACTATGCTTATAGCTTTCAATGCCTTCCCAAATAGGGGCAAACTATAGACACTTAAATCTGGCCACCGTTAACCTCCATCTAGGCTTTTGACCAATTTTTACTTAAAGTGCACAATTTGGCCTAAAGGAAACATTAAATTTTTTGAATCTAACATATTCAAGTGTTGATTTTGGCTAGAGTATCATAAAATAGGGTAATTCAAATTATTGGCCAGCTAACTTTGATTAGATCATTTCAAATCAAAATGCCAATTTTGCACTTGGGTGCTCTAGATTGTTATTTCCTATCAAATATATTGCACAAGACACATTACTTTGTTATTTATTGTTGGTAACATCCTAAATGGGATAATAGATCCAATACATCTAACATTGACTTCTAATTCTAATCCAGTCAAATTTTGGACTAATAACAAGGTATTTTGATCAATTTGAGTAATTTTTGCACAAAGAGATAAATCATGCTTAAGATATATTTAATCCATATTAGAGCCTAATTAATACTTCCATAAAAACTTGTTAAATACTTATTTTTTTAAATAAATATTGAATATCTACATCATCAAGTGATATCATTTCTTGGAAAGATATCCCTAGACCATAAATGCCACAAATATTAGGATTATGGGTTTCCCATGCCTCAAAATGACCCTCCATGCCTCTTAAATACCCATTTTTCCAATGTCATGATGAGGATAATTATATATTTAATTCCAAAAAATTAAATTAATCCTCAACCACACATCTTCATCTCAAGATGGATTGTTTAGGTTGATTCTGAGCAATCTCAAAAATCTATAAATATGAGGCCTTGCCTATTGAATTTTAAGCTTAGATAATGCAAAGTTATAATGCATAAATAATTTCAAAATCCATTTCAATTAGTGTTATGATGCAAAAATACTGATCCAAGCCAAGCCAAAGCCACAATATGCCAAGGAGAAGAGGAGATAGCCAAGCCTCTTTTGATGAAGACTTCATGAGCACAAGCTGAGGAAGCCACTACAAAAAGCATTTGGAGCATCCAAGGAAGGTGAATGATTCTTGTTTTTCTTTAATTTTTAGTTGTATTTGTCATTTTTTTATATTAAGATCACCATAGTAACTAGGCATGACAGTGTTAGTTTAGTGTGTTTTTTGTCAATTTACTTTGTTCATTTTGACACTAACATAATACTAATCTCTTCTTCTTAGTCAAATTTATAGTTCACAGTCGATACCATTAGACAAGCTAAATTTGTTCTTGATTAAGAAGTGGGTGCTTTTTTAGATTTGAAGCTCTTAAATTGGGATATTGGTGTCTCTTTAGGGTTGGTACCATTAAACATTGTAACCAGTGAGGTTACTTATTATGAGGTTGGATTAGAATGGTAGATTCTAACAACTATTTTCATGGTGGTTTTTCTCATATTGGGTTTTCAATGGTATATCTTATGTTATGTGTTTTTATGCATGTGTGATCTTTACATATAGTTTTAATCTATATTATTTTTTTTGAAAAGGACTAAGTTAATCAATATACTAATTCACCCCCCTCTTAGTATCTAATTGTGTTCCAAAAATTGGTATCAGAGCCCTAGTTCCTTAAAATAAGCTTAATCATCTCAGGTAGATCTTGGAATGGTGAACACAAATGGCTAGTCAAAAAATATCTTCATCAAATAAATCACCTCTCTTTGATGGATCAAACTATGCATTTTGGAGCATAAGAATGGAATCATATCTATCTTCATTAAGGTTTGATGTATGGATGTGTATTGTGAATGGATATACATCCCCTGCTACAACTATTATTGATTAGGATGCCAAGAAATCATATAAGAACAATGCTAAAGAAAAGAATGTTATTTTATATGGGTTGTCTAATTTATAATTTATCAAATTTATGCATTGTCAAAATGCATAAAATATTTAAAATAAACTGAAGAGCATCTATGAAGGATAAGACAAGGTAAAGCAGGCCAAGCTACAAACTTATAAAGGCAAGTTTGAAATCCTTCAAATGAATGAGGAAGAGAAAATTACATACTATATCCTTAGAGTGGATGAAATAGCCAATGCAATCATAGGTCTTAGAAAATAGATGAAATAATTAGTTATTAGCAAAAAGTACTAAGATCTTTGTTATCAAGGTATGACTCTAAAATCTCTGTAATAGAGGAAGCAAGAGATCTAGATAAACTCATTGTTGATGAGTTGCATGTAACCTTCACTAACTATGAGATGAGAATTAGATAAGTAGACAATTTTAAGAGAGAAGCTACATTCAAAGTAGCCAAGCAAGTAAAAGTAGAAGCATCCTTATCTGGATCTGAGGAGTCTGAGGAAAAAGAAGCCAAATTTGTCAAAAGATTAAAGATATGGTTTGGAAAGTATAGAGGTAAGTTACCCTTTAAATTATTTAACTATGGTAAATTAGGACATTTTTTTGCTAAATTCCCTTTTAGAAATAAGGATAACATTGAGTAAGAATAGAATAGTAAAAAGGTGAAACCTCACTATTCCAAGAAGAATAAAATTTTCAAAGACAAGAAAGGCCTATACACAAAATAAGATAGTGAATCAATAGATGTCAATGATAGTTCTGATGATGATCATGACTATGATTTTATGGCTAAGGAAAAGGAAGACCTATTCAGATAATAGGATCAACTTCTATGAATCAAGAAGAAATTGATGATTTAGATGAAGAAGAAGGAGAAGTGGATCTAGAGTGTGAACTCATCTATGCTTTAGAAGAAATTGACAAGCTGAGAAAATAAAGCTCAAAATAGAAAAAAATTTAAGAAAATGACATTGAGAAAATATCCAAGAGTCTTAAAAAATATAATCAAATGATATTGAGCATAAAGACATAAGTTAAAGAGGCTAAAAGAATAGAACATGTAGTCAAAATTGAACTACAAATTAAATTTGATGAGTGCATGAAGTTAGAAGTAGAGATAGTGGATTTGAGAAAAGAGATTGAAAAATCCAAAGGTCAAATAGATAAAAGTATGAATTTGATAATAGGATCAGACATTCTTGATGAATTGATCAACTCTCAAAAGCCCTTAAAAGAGAGATCAGGTCTTGGTTATGAAAAGGGAAAATTTTTCATAACTAGTAAATTTGCTGACCTGTATGAAAACCTCAAAGCAGAAGGATAATCGAGAGAATTTTTTTTTAAAAGGAAACAAAGATAGACACAAGCACTACTGATGTGAAGAAATATGAAGGAGAAAAAAATCTTGAAGAAAAGAAGAAGACAAAGAGAGCTGATGTAGATGGATACAAAAAAGTGGGAGACTTGAAGAAGCCAAAGATTAGAAGAGATCCTCATACTGCATAAATAAATGTTATGACTAGATATTACTCATATTTCTATGGTTATTTTTATACCTATAATCAATTTGGTCATAGGGATATTGATTTTAGAGTTTTACCTAAAAGAATAAAAAAAATTATAAGTAAAAACTCATTTGGTCCCTTGTTATATATAAATTTAATATGTTATAATTGCAATAATTTTGGTCACATATCTAAACAATGTAGAACTAGATTTTTAAGATCAAAATTACATAATGTAAAGGAAGGAATTCCTCCTAATGTGAATAAAGTTCAAAAGTTTATAAAAAGAAGATAAATAAGAAACCCAAAGATGTGTGTAGAGTGAAAAAAGCAATCTATTATTGCTTAAACTGCACTCCATGCCAAGAAGAAAAATCTGTGAGTGATAAACAATGGTTTCTCAAAGCATATGACTGGTGACATAAGCAAGTTTATCAAATTGAGAAAATGTAAGGAAGGATTTTTCAACTTGGGAGTCAACACAATAGTAAAGACCAAAGGTAAAGGAACCTTGAACATATATGGAAAAATGCCTACACATGATGTCCTTTATGTTGAAGGATTGAAGAATAATTTGATAAGTGTCATCCAAATATGTGAAAATGGATATAAGGTCACATTTTATATAAATGGATACAAGTTAAAGAGATTTGGAATAATAGTTACATAAGGAAAAATGATTGAAATCAATATCTATAATCTTGTTGAAGTGAATGGTAATTATTATCTGATAGGAAAGATTGATGAGAGTTGGTTATGCCATAGAAGAATGGGTCATGTTAACTTTGATAACATAGTCAAAGTAAGAATAAATAAGTGTGTCAAACACATGCCCAAAATAACCAAACCTGTAAACACTACTTGCAAGGAATGTCAACTAGGCAAGCAGATAAGGGTTAGATTTCAAACAAAGGAATATGCAACTACAAAGCCTCTAGAATTAGTTCATATTGATCTTTATGGTCCTACTAAGACAATAATATCTAAAGGAGAGAGATACTTCATGTTATTTGTAGATGATTACTCAAGAATAACATGGGTAACCTTTTTGAAAGATAAGTCACAAGAATTTGAGAGATTCAATATCTTTAGGGCCATGGTGGAGAATGAGATTGGGTGAAAGATAAAATAATTAAGATATGATAAATGTGGATAATTCAACTCAATTGAGTTTATAGAGTATTATTAGAAGCATGGGATCAAAAGGCATTACTTTGAAATAAGGAATCCAAAACAAAATGGTGTTGTTGAGAGAAAGAATAGGACAATCAAGAAGATGGCCAGAAGAATGATAAAAGAGGCCAAGTTACTTGATGGATACTGTAGAGAAGTAGTATAAATATTAATATACATCTTGGATAGAGTTTAACTAAGGGTAAGCAATGAAAAAACTCCCTATGATCTATGGTATTGAAAGCCTACCTTTGTTAAGCACTTCAGAGTGTTTGGAAGCAAATGCTACATTAAGATAAAAGAGGACAAATTGGAAAGCTTTGAGTCAAGATGTGATGAAAGAATATTTATTTGTTTTTCCACTCAAAGAAAAGCCTATGTGTGTTATAATAAAAAGAAACAAAATATTTTAGAGATCATCAATGTCAAGGTTGAAGAAGGATTGAAACATGCTGAACTTGACAAGGAAATCAATATTTAAGAATTAGATCTTGAAGAAGAAGCAGATAATGAAGAGTTTGAGGAAATGAATGAAAAGGCACCTTTAATATTTTTTTAAAAGGATCATCCTAAAGAGTAGATAATTGGAAATAAGAATGAAGGAGTTCAAACAAGGAGAAGAGCTGTAATGAATAGGGAATAAGTAAGTTTTGCTTTAATGTCTAAAATTAAGCCTAAGATATATGTTGAAGCTAGCAAGGATGATAATTGACTAAAAGCCATAGAAGAAGAACTAAGCCAAATTGAAAAGAACAAAACTTGGAAATTAGTTCCAAGACCTTCAAACAAGAATGTGATAGGTACAAAATAGGTTTATAGAAATAAGCTCAATGAGGATGAAGCTATTGTAAGGAATAAAGTAAGTGATTTAACTATTTTGAGAATATTGGAGTCTTATTCCTAATTTAGTTAAGGGTCTAAGTTAACTAAATTATTAAATAATATTGAAATAATTTAAATACTAATTTTCATTTGTATTTTTAACCTTTCTATAAATAGTAATAAATATGGAAAAATTAAAACTTAGCTAAAAATAGGATGAAATAGCTAAGACAGAGTCTAGAATTTGTTATGCAAGACTGAGATAGTGTCACAAATCAAGATCTATCTTTAATTTTTTGAAAGGACAAGAGTGTAGAAATAGGACACCCTAGGGTCTACTGTTATAGTCCTTGTCTGCCACTATTGTTGAAGCTACTCATAGAGACTTGAGTTTTTTGGGTTTTATTTTCTATCCATGTGTGATCTTGTTTGTGAAATATTGACCATTGAAGGTCTACATAACTACTTATAGAGCTGATTTAATCTTCAAACCCTAGACTTCATTATGCTTTGATCAATCTTGAGAAAGAAGGGGGGGTTAGTGTGTGTAAGATGAATTAAACATGTATTCATACCCCTTGTGTGGGTACGCTACCTACATACTAGTACTCTGAAGAGGGATCAAACCATATGTAGTTCTCCCATTTGATGTGCTTTGTGAAATAGTGTTATGCAGATATAAAAAAATGCTAAACTAGGTGTGCTTGAGGTGGTTAGGGATTGGTGTGAGGATTTGGATATGCTTGTAGCTATATTAGATGGTTGTATGTAGAGAATAGATATATTTGCCTTAATGGTATTACTTTTATTCTTTCTTAATTTTTAATATTTTCCAAACCCCTCTAAGTGAACTTTGAATGGGATTTTATAGAGATCTATTAGTCATGGGTCAAATGTATTCATGCTAGGCTAACAAGATGAAGGATAAGAACTAGAAAAAAATGATCATTGTAGCTAAAAATGTAATTGGAATTGAGTGTTGAAAGAGGATACCCTAAGATTTGATCCTATAGTCCAAGTTGGATGCTCCTATCCTACAGGTGTAGGACCTAGGGGATGGAATTAACATGGGAAATGTAGCCTGGCTGAGTTAGAATCAATTTTTATAAGTCTATAGATGATTGGGAATAGGAAAAAAGGTGTTTAAAAGGGTCATGAGAGCATGCAAGATGGACCTATGGGTTGTGTGTTATAATCCATGCTCAAGCTACCAATTTTGACATTTTATATTACTATATTTTCCCTTCTTTTATTCTAGTGATGCAGTAAAGTGAAATACTAGGATAAAGGAAAAGTAGAAAGTGCACCTAAACTTACCTTCAAGGGTGAATCTCATGAAGTTGTGTGATGTTGGGTGTGCATAGAGGGAAAACATTGTGAAGTGTAAACCTACAATAGATAATAAAGAGTAGATCAATTTTTACTAGATATGCTATATCTAAAATAAGAATGTACAAAGCTAGGTAAGAGAGAGAGGAAGAAAAAGGAATGAATACACTTCACTAGGTATATGAACCAATAAAAAACCTATTATGCTATTAATTAATGTTGGATGATGTTAGGTATCTATTAAATGGTACTATACCAAGAGTAATATCATGAATGAAGCTGAGTTCTCAATTCCCTGAGAGTGACTCAAGATTGTAAAGGCTATCCCTTTAGCTCCATCATCGCCCATGAAGTGAAGCTATGTGATCATGTTTTTATTAATCAATGTTTGAACTATGTGTCCAATCCCTTTGAGTAGGTGGATCAAGAATACAAAGGCTAGCTAGTCCTTTGGCTCCATCATTGCCCCATGAAGTGAAGCTATAAATTAATACCAATATGAATGTGTGTCATACGAGATGACTCCTAAATCTCATGAATGTTCTATAATCTGATAATGTGGTATTGATAGTTGAATATGTGATTTAAACTAGACCACTCTTGGTCACTCAAAAAAAGGTGGAGATTAGGATTGTATGAAAGCCACTCTAAAACTAGGTAATAAGATTATGTGTAAGACACTAAAAAATGATGCCAACCATCTATAGATAGAATAAGGCACACAACTACTGAGAATGCCTGGATAATCCATAAACTATAAAGAAGATAAAGCAAATGTGATGTGCACTTTTCCCCTAATCATTGGTGTCTATAACATGAATTTTGATTTGGAAGTTATACCAATTTCCTAATTTGAAAATAAAAGTGAGATCCATCATGCCATACATGATGCCCCTTATATCTATATTTTCTAAGAAAACTATACTGAAACTATTGATTCTAAATTGAATTATTGCTGATGAAACTATAATTAGTCCTACCTTTCTATCTATTTTTGGAAAATCTAGTGTTTTTGTTGTTTGGATAAGAGTACCAAAATAGGATACCCTATTATTTAGTGCTATAGTCCAAACTTGGTGCTCTTATCCTATGTTGATTTTGATGATTGTTTTATAATTATCACTATCTTTCTGGTCTATTCTCCCTGGTTTGGGTTCTGGTTGTTATTCTAAGTATTTTGAAAACTATTTTTTTGATTGATAGGAGCTTTGATCTCTATGACAAAACCCCTATTTATGCCCCCTTTTTTTTAGGGTAAGAATGAAGACCCTATAATGACTATCCTCATAATAAATATCCTTGTAAGTGTGTTATGATACAAAAATATATGATATAACAATGATAATTGACAAGATATCTCAAGATATACCATAGTTTATATAAGAGATTGTTAGATCAATAGGGGTATGCCTAGATAGATGTAATAATGTAATAGCATGTGTAATATAATGAACAAGAACTAGAAGTTTGGTTAGTTTTTAGTTATTAGTTTTCAAAGAGGGATGAAGCATGATGTCCATCATTGCATCCAATAAATAAAGAGAATGCATGATGTGGATCATGGCATTACAAAGAATTGAAAAATAATCAAACAACAAGCACACAAGGCAAGAAGTAATAAGCATACAAGAGTGGCCAAGGGGCCAAGTAAATAAGGGACATAGGTACATATCACTCAAACTAAGAAGAAAACATAAAAGGTATGTTAAAATGCCATATACATATACATTTAAAATAAGAAAGGTTTGACAAGGGCCACAGACACATAGAAGAGTACAAGCAAAGGACATTAACAAATGTCCTAAGGCACACATAAGACATAGAACATGAATTGATAAATGTAATCATATCTAGATATGAAAATCAAGAAAGAAAAGTATATAAAGTCTAGAAATATAATTGTATGTAACTAATTTAAAAAAGTGAAAATATGCAAGACATGTAGTACAAGTCTAGGTATATGCTAAGAAATACACAAGTTATATATACTAGTGAGTGTCAATAAAGTAATCTTTGTAAGCTAGTAAATAATGTAATAAATATTATAAATAGAGTGTGTGGTGTAAGAATGACATAACTTGGATGGTGTAGTCATGTAGAAGATACCCCCAGTAGGTAGATATATCGATGTATGTATCGAATGTAGAAGTAGGATGCCCCCTCAATGGGTAGAGTGAAGCAATCAAGGATCTAAAAGTCACTTCACACACTCAAATAAGATTAAGTGAAGCATGTTAATGTAGATAAATTGATAAACAATAACATAGAACAACAAAATGTAAGTCTAGCATGGTAGTAGAAATGTAAATCATGGATGATGCATACAATTGAAGTGTTTTTGGTATTCTTGAGTTATTTGAATGTTTTTGATATATTCAAATGTTCTTATATTTTGGAATTATTTGAATGTTTTTAGTGCTTTGAAATTATTTGAATATTTTTGGTATAATATATGTACAATCAATTATTAAGAGACTATGTACAAGAAATATTGAGAAACTATGTACAAGTAAGCAAAAAGAAACTATGTATAAGTAATCTTGAGAAATTATGTACAAGTAATCAAAAATAAACTATGTACAATAAAAACTGAGAAGAAATAATACTAATCGATGAGTCTCATGAGAGACTCCCTATCATAGTGTCCTATATCAAGGAGAGGGATCATGCATGATCATGAAGCACAATAGAAGGATTGAGACTATGGCTCTGAAAGCTATGTACACTTTAAATGCTCTAAAATCTCTATAGTAGAAATTGATTGTGGGTTCCCCCTGTAACTCTAAGAAGTGGATGCAACTATAGGGATCTTAGGGACCCATATGGTAGTAAGAGAATCCCTCTAAACATGTGATCTATCTATGGAGGCATGCGACCTTAATGATACTTCCATAGGTGTGAACACTATAGGTAAAAATTGTTTAGAGTCTTGAAACTATGGATACTTTAAAAGAGGCCTCTATGGAAGTGTATGAACTCTCTATACTGGTGAGGAAGGCCTTGATGGTGTCTAAATCTGAACTGGAGGAAGAATTATAATTGGTGGCAGAGTTAAAAATGGTGACTATAAAGTAGAAGATAGCTTTGAAGTGGGGAGTGGTAACTCATATATAACTACATCAACTATAACAACCTGATCAACATGACTGAATTTCATGCATCTATGAACTATATAAGGTATTGCTTAAAGTTTTTGAATCCATGGTTGGCTAAGTGACATATCAAAAAATCTTGCACTGGGAATAATGGTAAATGGTGTGGCCATATGTGTTATACCAACCTATAGAGGAATTAACATATCACCTAATGAACTCTGTATATGCCCATTGAATCCACTGATAACTATGTCCATTGGGGTAATATATTTCTTTGAATATCCCAAATGTTGCAATAATGTCATAGTTTATATGTTCATATTAGATCCATTGTCTATGAGAATACTATGAATGGGATGATTATGAATGTAAGATCTAATAAAGAGTATATGATAATCCAAATCATCTTCTACTATCTCCTAATATAAGAAGGAGATTAAAGGTTTAGTTGAAACTCTAAAAGTGTACACACCAATCATGTTACTCAAAGGACGTGACTCAACTAATGGTGCCATGTATATAGCTGGTGGTATATGTGCATGATATGTATGGTGAAACCATGATGTGTCCCCTATCTCATATTTAGAATGCTTTGAAAAAGGATCTGAGAAAAATTTTAGAGCCTTATCTTGTGTTTGTTTTTCCTGTAGAGGCTCAACTAGAGTACCAAGATCAATAAGATTGTCATATATCAAGTCCTGTAACTTGTATTTCAAACTGATACATATATTTTTTGTGTCCTAGTGCCTTGAAAAATTCACAAAATACATTCTAATAATATCCTCATGGAAGAGGTTTTATTGGATCAACTTATTTAATAAGAGGGAGAAATATGATATTACATTCCAAAAACTACTGTAAAACTTTGGTTGGAAAAATTGGTAGATTGGTAAAGGTTCACTGAGGAGGTGTTGATAAAACCACTCATTGAGGGGGATCTAAATCTATATTAACTATAGGTTGATTTTGACTTTTTCTATCATTGAACTTTACCTTGTATGGGAATTTGTTTTTAATCTTGTTTGTTGTTTCTGATATACATGTGTACTTGAGTTTGCCCATTGAAATTAATTTGACTTCCCTTTCCTTTAGTGTATGACATAACTCAGTGAAGGAAGATAATATTTTGAACACTATTGATTGATGCAAAGCTGATAGAAGAATCTATTTGAAGATATCTTGTAACTCTTGATCAGTCATGGGGCTTGTCATTTTAGCCAAAATAGTCTTATAATAAAGAACATAATATATGAGATGTTCAATTGACCTTTGTTTTTATTATGCAACTTGGGCATAAGAAACCTTATCACTAATGTTAATGATGAAATGAGCTAGGAATATGTCGGTTAAAGAATTACATGCATTGAATGACTAATTTGATAGACTATATAACTATTATAAAGCATAATCCTTTAGACTTTGTGAAAATAGTTTGGTTAGTAGCCAATTATTTGACACATAATCTAGGAATTCTGCATGAAAAGCTCTCAAATATGTCTCTAGATCACCCTTGCCATCATATAGAGTGATCTTGGGTTGAACAAAACCTATTGGCAAGGATGTAGAAGTAATATGATGTGCTAATGGTATATGCAGTAGAGCAAAAGTATCCAATACTTGTGTTAGTCTAGAAACAACTTGATTATGATGTAGCACCTTGGATTGAAGAGATTTTATTTCTTTCACAAGGGTAACCACCTCAGGAGACAAAAATGTACTAGCCATAACTGGTGGTGCCTCATAAGAAGGTTGGGCTACTAGAGAGGGTTGTTGATACATAGTTACCCCTGTAGTGTCATTTGTAACTGGGTATTCTATAGGAATGGAAGACTCATATTTCTTGGAATTTTTAATTTCCATGATAGATTGTAAGATAAAAGTATGATCATAGGGTTGTTCCTTGAGTATTTTTATAAAAAAATTTAGAATCAAGTCTTTGTTGATAACAACATCATTATCAAAAATAGGTGGAAGTGGATCAAGAACCCGATGTGGTGGGTCATAAACATCAGTGTTTATATCATAATTGTTATTCTCATACTTCTCATTTTTGAAGTTATCTTCACAAAAATTAGTGTAATTTAGATGTATAAGATCTATAATAGGAAGCTAAGCCAATTGTTTATCCATGGTATATGGACGGGTTGGAGGAATCTAGGTGAATTCATGAGGATTGCCACTAAGTCTTGTACTTTCTCTCAAAAGAAGAGATGTAAGGAATTAGGTGGTATAATAAAAACAACTTGAAAAAGGAAAGAGTAGATTAAATAAATATAACCTAAATAGTGAATGAAAATATGCATAAAAAGGATACAAAGCTCACAAACATGTAAGGTGATACCTCAAAAGTAATAGAACCTAATATATGCAACTAGGGTTTTGAAAAATGATTGTTTAAAATTACTATGGAATTTTAAAAATTAAAGTGAATTTCTAATTTAAATATGCAGGTAAAAAATTAGAAAAATATTGGAAAATTTTTTGATTTAAAGGGACCTAGTATATGCAACTAAGGTTTGGAAGAAAATAATTTTTTAAAATTAGTATGAAATTTTAAAAATTAATGTGAATTTTAAATTTAAATATGCATTTAAAAAAATCAAAAAAATATTGAAAAAGCTCTTGATTTAAAGGGACCTAGTATATGCAACTAGGGTTTGAAAGAAAATGACTTTTTTAAAATTACTATGGAATTTTAAAAATTAATATGAATTTTTGATTTATATATGTAGTTAAAAAATCAGAAAAATATCAAAAAAATTAGCAAGGAATTTACCCTAGGGTTTCTAGGGTTTTTATGTGCAAACTAAGTCAAGTTCACCAAAAGATTTAACTATTTTAAAAATATTAGTCTTATTCTTAGTTTAGTTAAGGGTCTAAGTTGAATATATTAGTAAATAATATTTTAATTATTTAACTGTTAATTTGTATAATTTATTTATATTTTTAACCTTTCTATAAATAGAAATAAATATGGAGAAAATAAGACTTATCTAAAAATAGGATGAAATAATTGAGATAGGGTCTAGAATTTTTTATGTAAGACTAGGATAGTGTCTCAAATCAAGATTTGGCTTTCATTTTATGAAAGGATAGGAGCATCAAAATAGGACACACTAGGGTCTGATGCTATATTATTTTTCTACCATTGTTGTCTAAACTATTCATAGAGACCTAAGTTTTTGGGGTTTTGTTCATTATCCCTATGTGAGCTTGTTTGTGAAATATCAACTGTTAAAGGTCTTAAAAACTATTTGTATATCTGATTTAGTCTTGAAAACCTAGAATTCATTATGCTTTGATCAATATTGAGAAATAAAGGGGGGTTAGTCTGTGTAAGATGCATTGACCGTGTATCCACACCACTTATGTGGGCATGCTGCCTACATACCAATACTCTAAAGAGGGATCAAGCTATATGTAGTTCTCCCTCTTGATGTGCTTTATTCAATAGTGTTATGTAGATGAAAAATATATGAAACTGAGTGTGCTTGAGATGGATAGGGATTGGCGTGAGGATTTAGATATGCTTGTATCTATATTAGATGGTTGTATGCAGAGAATACAAAATTTTTCCTCAATGGTATTGCTTGTATTATTCCTTGTTTTGTAATTTTTTCCAACCCCCTCTAAATGAACTTTGAATGAGATTTTATATAGATCTATTGGTCATGGGTCAAATGTATTCATCCTAGGCTAACAAGATAAAGGGTAAGAACAAAAAAAAATGATCGTTAGAGCTGAAAATTCAATTAGATAAAAGTGCCAAAATAGGATACCCTAAGGTATGGTGTTATAATCCAATTTGGGTACTCTTGTCTTATAGGTGTGGGACCTTGGGGGATGAAATTAACATAAGAAATGTTTCCTAGCTGAGATGGAATCGGGTTTCAAAAGTTTATGGATGATTAGGAATAAGTAAAAAGGTGTTTAGAAGGGTCATGAGAGCCTGCAAGAGGGACCTATGGGTTGGGTGTCACAAGCCACACTCAAGTTACCATTTTTGAAATTTTATATGACTACAATAAATTGGTGTATAAAGGATGTGCACAAGTTGAGGGCATAGATTTTGAGGAAACATTTTCTATAATTTCTAGATTGGAAGCTGTAAGAATGTTTCTAGCATTCTCTATTTACAATAAATTAAAAGTCTATCAAATGGATTTTAAGTTTGCTTTCTTGAATGGGAACCTAGAAGAGGAAGTTTACATAGAAAAACTTAAAGGTTTTTAGTTACAAAGGAAGAAGATTATGTGTGAAGATTAAATAAATCTTTGTATGTTCTAAAAAAAGCACCTAGAGTATGGTATTCAATATTGGATCAATACCTGAAATAATAAGGTTTCATCAAAATATATGCAAACAACAATCTATACTTTAAATTAGAAGATGATCATATGTTGATTGTTGCTATTTATGTATATGAAATCATCTTTGGTGGTATAAATAACAAAATGTTCAAAGAATTTACTATAAAAATGCAAAGTGAGTTTGAGATGTCTATGCTAGGAGAACTTTCTTTCTTCCTTGGTCTACAAATATCACAATTTGATAAAGGCATATTTATATCCCAAACCAAGTATGCAAAGGAAAATCCCAAAAAGTTTGGAATAGAGGATAACAAACCAATTATTACTCCAATGATAAATGAATGCAAGTTGAGTAAAGATGATGAGTCCCTTGATGCAAATTAGACTATGTATAGATCAATGATAGGTATATTTTTATACCTAACTACATCAAGACTAGATATCATGCAAGTAGTGTGCATGGTTACAAGATTTTAGGTTGTTCTTAAAGAGTCACATGTTAATACAATGAAAAGGATCTTTAGATATATCAAGAGCATGATTGACTATAGCCTTTGGTATCCTACAAGTGAAGACTTCACTTTGATAGAATATATAGATGCTAATTGGATATGAAGTGTGGATGATAGAAGAAGCACTAGTGGTGGTGAATTTTTTCTTGGAAACATGCTTGTTTCATGGCTAAGCAAAAATCAAGAGTCAATTACTCTTTTTATAGTAGAATCAAAGTATGTATCAATAGTGGTATGTTACACTCAAGTCTTGTGGATGAAACAAACACTCAAAGACATCAAGGTTGAATACAAGTCACCTATATCTATTATTTATGATAATTCAAGTGATATTAACATATAATAGAATCCAGTGATGCATTCTATAACTAAGCTCATATCAATCATCACTTTTTAAAAGAGAAGGTTGTAGATCAAGAGGTCAAAATAGACTATGTGCCAACTAAGGATCAAATTACATACATATTCACCAAACCTCTTCCCAAGGAATAATTTGATATTTGAGACAAAATTTGGGAGTGGTGGATCCTACACCACATCTCTAGATCCTAGTGATAGGGCATGAGTCTATGGGGAGTATCATGGAAGCTTTGTTAATCACTGAAAGAAGAGAGAAAATGAAACTTATGTATGCATATATTTGCAAAGTTCTAATGAGTTGATGGCTATATATTCTTGGATAAACTCCTTTATCTGATAAAGGTGTAGACACTTAAAAAGTGTCTAACCCTTGGTCTTCCTCTCTCCCCTTGGTCCCTTGCCACTTCGACTATCCCTAACCTACCTAGGTCTTATTAATTGAAAATAATCATCTATTGTTAATTAATAAGTCCATTTTTCCCTCTCCTTGCCACCTCACCACCCTAGGATACCCTCCTTGGATCCCCTTCATTCCCCACATGGCCATTTCATGCCTTAGACTCCCATTCCAACCTCTCCTCTCGCCCATTTAACCCCCGTCGACCGTTTCATCCTCGCATTCATTTGACCTGGCGGCTGGGAAACGGATAGAAGGCTATTTTTAGCCTTTTTCCGGCATTTTATCCGCTGACGTCAGTCATCCTCGGCCGACAGCGGCTATATTTCTGGCGTCGGCACCCTTCATAACGGTTTTCTTCACCGTTATCTCTCTCTCTGGTTCCGCTTGGCTTCACTTGACTTCTCTACGTCTCTAGCTCTCGCATCCCGACTCTTGAATCTTTGGCATCAAACCCTTGTATCAGCAATCTCACTACCAATCAATCTGACTCTCCCCCTCAGGTACACAGCAAGCTTCTGCAAGTGAACAACGGGGATTATTCATCAGCAACAGGTCTTCAACAAGCGGCAACAACAACACCTTCTTCAGCAGGGCACAGGTATGTAGTGCTCTGTTTATTTTCTTTATGCTTTTTAGTTATCATGTTTTAAACTAGATTCAGCTCTTCTACCCCCCAGACAGTTAACCAAACCAGATAGACCCAGATTCCTATCTCCCTGATTGGCTTCCTCTATCTCTCTATCCCTCTCTGTCCATTTGACTCTCCTGTAGCTCTGCACAGACCCCCTGACTGCCTCAAACCAGACTCAAACCCATCCACAGACCATCTTTAAACAGACCACAGATCAAGACCCGGACCATCCATAGACCAGACCCTGCCCTAACCCGTCTGGAGGCCATTGCCCCGACCGACGCTGGTCATTAAACCCACCAACGTCGGCAGACTAACCGACATCGGCAGACCCGATAACCGACGCTGGTAGGACCACCGACGCCGGTGACTGTGACCAGGCCGACAGCTTCTTCTAGGTAAGCCTTTGCTTCCTTTTCTCTTTCAGTTTGCTATCATTTCAGTCTATTTTAGCATTCTATCTTTTTATCAGTCATTTATCTCTTTATCAAATAGTGGGTTGACCTCCCTTAAGGAAGTTCTTATACTTCTGGGAACAGGCTTTCGCTTGGCAACCCACCGCCTATCCATCTAACGCCTTTTTGTCCAAGTTTTCTTCTTTTGCAGGTGTCATTCCTCCACAGCCAAAGAGGAGTGCTCACAAGTGTCTGGATTTACGGTGCACAATCTTTAGTCCAGGTACTTCCCATGCCTTGTCCATTACTTTTTTAGTTTCTTCTTTCTCTTAGATCTAAAAGCGAATTTTGAATAGAAACATTTCTGGCACGCCCGGTGGGACCCTAGGTTCCTCCTGGGTTCCTTTTTCTTAATTCATTTAGGAGCATTAGGTTCTTACCTTTTCTCCTCCTTCTTTTCTTCTCAATGACACTATAAGCAGGACTAAAATGAATCTTTCTTCCTTGCATTTCTAGACTAGTCTAAACATCACACTCTCAACCCTTTCTCAAGCTTGTCTTCATAACAAACATCACATTTCGACTTGGGCATTAAAACGTATTGCACTTTCATTTCTGCTTGTGCTTGCATTAGTCCACATCTAGTAACTTAGACGCATATTGAATAAATCGTAGACACTCGATGTTACACTACCGGACCACATGCACTAAAACAAACATAAAACATACCTGAGACAAGGCCCGACTGGGATTTCATCCCCCAGTGGATACCTTACCCGTCCCGATGACCCTACTTGGATTTCATCACCAAGGGGGAAGCCCACTCCGTTCTCTGGCGGAGTCTAAACTCTAGGCGAGGTATATCTTGGCTAAGTGAGACCAACTAACCACTGGAATCGTGAAGTGAGGGGAGCTTCCTCCTTAGCACCAGGCCACGTACCAGACCCTAACACAGATCTTTGAGCACCTAAAACAACACCCGAAACCATCTTTAGACCGCCTTCTTCTAGGACCCATTTTTCAGCCAATCTCCCCAAACATTCATCTAAGGCATAAGCCACAATTTCTAAGGTTAATTCCTAGGATTTATCGCTTAGGCTTGTCTGTCTCTCTCTGTTTTCCTCTTCTCATCTGATTGTTTGAGTGTGTGAGGACGCTTTCTTCTTTGTTTTTCCAAGAATCATCAAACCTTTTGGTTCTCTGGAAGACACAGTCACCGACATCGGTTCTACCACCGACGTCGGCCTTCCCCTGTCACCGGCATCGGTTCTGCTACCGACGTCGGCTTCATCTGTTACCGGCATCGGTTATCTGACAGACGTCGGCCACATTTATTATCGACATCAGTTTTTAAACCGACGTCGGTCTCTGTCACTATCCTTTTTCTTCAAAACCAGTAGCCTGAAACCTATCCCTTCTCTGTCAAAAAACTCCATTCTAGTTTTCTGAGACTGCAAAAACATAGTTTCTGGAACCAGGACTCTCTTCTTAACCACTTTAGCCAACAACCACTTCCGTCTATCCTGTCTCTAACCAGTCCTATCATGGAGTTCCACTCAGAGACTGAAAGAACTCCTACAAGACCGACCCCGACCCCGACCCCGACTCAAATTCCCATCATCCCTGAAGGGGACCAAGATTTCGAGAGATTCTTGGACCTCAATACCGCAGTCCTCCAAAACTATCTCGCGAGAAACCCAACGCGAGACCTTTCGGGTGATGTGGCGATGAAATCCACACCATTCGCCACCCAACCCTTTATGACTCAGCCTTTCACCTCAACTATTAACCCAACCATGGCCAATACGCAAAGTTTGGCCTCCCCATCTATTTTTAGACCGACCTCCATCGGGGTTCCATTACCCCCTCAACTACCTGCAATTCAACCAAGTTCTACATCATATCAGAACTTGATTGCCTCGACCCCTCACACTCTTGCACCCACAAATGTAGGAGTGCCAACCTATCTTTCTACCAGTGCCACCATTCAACCACCTTTGGCAGTGCCCAGTCAACCTATACCTTCGACCTTCATAACGCAACCACCTCTAGCCTCCACTTCCGCCCCTGTGACTAGTCATCCGTACATTGTACAACCGACTATGTCGCACGCCTCCTCTAACCTCTTCCAAGCACCTTACAACTTAGGGGGCACTCAACCTGCCAATCCATTAGCAGATCTTATCAAGATGCTGATGGATAAAATGTCCAGTCTCGAAGCCTCCATTTCTGGTTCAAGCAATACTTTGTCATATGAACAAATTTGCAATGAGCCCATCCATCCTTCCGTCCCTATTCGACCATACCCTAACCATTGGGAGCTTCCTAAATTCACTCGCTTTCAGAGTAAGGAAGACCCACAACAACATCTACGAGCATTTAGACATGCCTATTATCTTATCACCCACGACGATGCGTTACTTCTACGCACGTTCCCTATGTCCCTTTCTGGCCCTGCCCTTGACTGGTATAGTTCTCTTGCCAGACACTCTATCTTTTCATTCATCCAACTTGCCCAACTATTTCTTGACCATTTCTCAATCAACATCACCAAACAAGTCTCAATCACAGACCTTTACTCCATCAGGCAATTTGACGACGAATCAATTGTCGACTTTGTCGCTCGTTGGAGAGGTCTGATTAACCAGCTCTCCTTCTCTTTACCTCAACCTGAGCTCTTCTCTCGAGCATGTGCCAGACACATCTCTTCTACCTTGCGGATTCAGACATTTCACACTTTTGACGAAGCTTTCATCATGGCTCGAAAGCTTGAACTCCGCGCCCTTGAAGAAGATAAGGTCAAGTTGCGTCATACCAACGCAAAATCTACTGACCATTCTTCTTCCAGACCTTCTTCTTCTGCCGACTCCAAGTCTAAAGGAGTGGCCAACACTGTGGTCATTAGATCACCATCCTCAACAACAACGAATTACTCTCAACCTTCGACATCTTCCAGCATCACCAAATAATTCCAACAACGGTACATTCAGCGTTCTTACACTCCACTTGGAGAACCATACGCTTCCGTTTTGGAAAAACTTCTCAAGCAGGGGGTCCTTAATCTCCCTCCAATCTGACCACCTCAATTTGACCCTTCAAAGGCCATCCCTACATGGTATAGGGAGGCCGACTTCTGTCCCTTTCATCGCGTCCAAGGCCATGACATCGACAACTACCGAACTTTCAAAAACATCGTCCAAGACATGATCGACAAGGGGGATCTTATTTTAGATAACCCGAACGCCCCACCTAACCAACATATTGACATCTTCAAACAACCATTTCCGAATCATCCGCCTACTCAAAACAATGTCCAGACTTCGACCAATGACCCTCAAGACCATGACATTCACACGATTAGCACTATCTTGCCTCTTGTCCTTGACCAACCTCTTCCATTAAAGGATGAGGAACCTCCTTCTCCTACTAGTCCTCCATCTACCTCTCTTGTATCAGAGGATGCTTTGACCACATCAACGACATTAAGCCCACCTTCATCCGAAGACCCTACCTTACCTACTCCTCAACTACAAGTAGAAGGCACGATCATCCATGCCCTCTGCCCACTTGAGGAGCCAAACTCTCTTATTTTCTCTCCACCAAGAGAAGAACCAGTCTCTCCACCCGTTTCAATCAAGGAAGACCCAGTCGCGGTTTCCTCTTGCCCTTTGCCTGAGATTGTTACATCTCACTCACCTTCATCCACATCCAAACCCAAACCCACATCTAACCTCGCCTCGCACAGCGGTGGCCCTCGACCCAAACACACGAAAGCTACTAGACCACACCGGAGAACTCCTCCCCCACCTTCGTCATTACCTTCAATCTTGGGCCCGCATCCATCCACTTTAATAGGAGTGCTTCCCACTCCCATCCTTCACAGAGGCACATCGCCTCCATTACTTCCTCATCCCATCAGACATACATCTCATCCGAACTCTCGACCTATGCCTCTTTCACCTCCCAAACCAACGTCACCAACCCTCACTGCAATAAAGCATCTAGACCCGTTAGCAGGTTCATATGTCTTGCTCTTATGACACTTATTGCAGTCGTCTCGTATCGACCTCCCGCCTCTTCGCCAATATCAATCTCTCGGACCTAAACCACCATGGTTCGATGACACTCACATTTGTGCATATCATCACATGCCTGGGCACGACACGGAGCATTGTCATGCCCTCAAGGTCGCCATTCGCCAATGTCTTGGGAATGACACCCTTCTTCTCGACCACGTTATCAACAAACCCTCAACACCACCCCACTCATCAACTCTCAGATTAAGACCATCTTGGTTCGACAACTCCACATTCTGCCATTATCATCACACTCCGGGACATGACACTGAGCGTTGTTGCCCTCTTAAAGCTGTCATTCGTCAGCACCGGAAAAAGGATTCCCTTCTCATCAAGGGTCCTCTTGACCACCTTTTCGACAAAACATCAACCCCGACCCATGCCTCTCCAACCTCATCGCCTAAATTGAGATCTCCACGACAAATTATGGTCCCTTTACCGCCTTTGACCCCATTATTTGACATTAACACAGTCCATTTAATCACCAAGCCTCAGTCAACCTTGACTAATCTATCCAACATTCTCCCTAAGCGACTGGGGGAATCCAGCCTTATCCTAACTTCGATCAAACATTCAACCAAACCTCGACCAAGTCTCAACCAACCCTCGACCATGACATCGACCAAACCTTTGACCAAACCTTCAACAAACTTTGACCAAACATTTTACCACACTTCAACCAACTCTCGACCAATCAACAATCAAATATCATTCAACCAATCCTTTTTATCTAAAATATTCAACCAGTCTCGACCAATCAACAACCATATCAGTCAACTTCACGTCCACCATCAACATCTGACCAATCTGGAAAGAGCCAAATGGGGCAAGTCCGCTCCTAATTGACTCGGACCTTAACATACTAGCATGGCCCAGGGTCTTATTAGACCTTAAACCCCTTTTTATGTCTTGCGTCTTCGACCTCTCTTCTGTTAGTTGAGTGCTCCATCACTTGACGTTTTACTTGAGCTCGTCCCTTGAGCAACCCCTTGTCATTGTCATTCCTTTTCCTATCAACCCTGCTTCCTAACCCTTGTCAACCCCTTTTTTGTCAAGTAGTAATGCTTTGTCCTAATAAAAAGGGGCATCCTTGAACTTCTACAGCCTTGTCCATGACTCTAAATCAAAAAAAATCAAAATCAAGATGTCAAAACATATCCATGGTCACAAAATCAAGTCAAAATCAAAAAGATAGACTGCTCCCTCGAAGGACAGCTGTACTATCATTGCTGTATTACTAGACTGATCCCTCGAAGGACAGCTAGGTCAACTTATCAAACATTATTAAGCAAAAATATAGACCACTCCCTCGAAGGATGGCTATGACTAAATCTTGCCTTTCTTAGAAGCTTCCCGCATTGATCAGCTTCGCAACATGACCACTACATCAAAAGACATCTCTATGTAGGCTTCCCGCATCGATCAGCCTGCGCAAAAAAAAAAAAAAAAAAAGCTCAGGGTCTCCTATAAAAGGGGCAAGGTTATTCCTGCTCTTAAACTGGGTTACCCTATCCTCCTCCTATCACCTGCTCAAGGGACTTCAAGCTCACTTTAATGTCAAAGTGATTTGATTACTGTTCTAACTCAACACTGGTCAACGACGTAATGCATGAACGGGGCTTTTATTCTAATAACCCCTATCTATGCTTCCTTTTTGGTCCTTGTCAATGAAAGAGCGATTTGCCTTTCATCTTTTCTCTTCGCTTTGGTCACATTTAACCACATCAATTAGCGACTCATCTCAAACCCAGCCATTTTCATCATTTTCAGCGGACATCATTCTAGACCATTTCACATAGTTTCTATGGACACCAGTACACATGGAAACTACCGACTAGACCCAATTTATGTTAAGCATAAACCAATACTTGCTGAAGCATAAATCGACTTCTATTCATTTTTAGCATATATCCATCGTGACTATGGAAACTTGCTAGGGATGAAAGACTCTCGACCAATTCTACAGAGTACACCATCTGTAGCATCATTTTATCCTCATCTTACCCTCGTCATTTCAACACATGACCAATCTCATCATCGACCAATCTTCTCAATTTGTCTAGACTACATTGGTCTGAGGCCCTATGACCAGGGCTATGTAGGCAGCACTCAGATACCACATCTTCTGAGGTTAGCTCGACCACCCCCTTTTTATTCGTCTCTATGATGGACAAACCCTCTCTTCTTTGACTCTTATCACGACCAACTCCGTCAACTTTGACCAAGACCAATCATTTTCTTTGACCAAGACCAATCATTTTTCTTTGACCAAGACCAATCATTTTCTTTGACCAAGACCAATCATTTTCTTTGACCAAGACCAATCAATCCCTCTGACCCTCCCTCCCTTTTAGGGAGAACTACATCGGCCTGAGGCCCCTACGACAGGGGCTATGTAGGCAGCACTCAGATCACATGACATTTTCTGAGGTTAGCTCGGCCGCATCCTTTCGTCCATCCATCCCCTTGACCAATGACCATCCTTCGACCTTCGACCACTTCCAAGACAATGTTGCCTTGGTTGTTTTTGCGTGTGTGCTACCTCACGGCTGGTTAGCAGAATTGTCTGCAGACTATTTTTGACCCTTCGCAAGTATAGGATCGCGAGCCAGTTGATCCCTACTACTTGTGGCTTTTTCATGTTTCTGGGAGCACTTCCTGAGCCCTGGATACCTAGAACATGATGACCATTTGGAGCTTCAGCTTAGATTGAGTGACCCGATCAGCAGATGACTAAATGCTGGGGCCTGGTTACTTCAATTTTGGCACTCCTTGACCCTCGACATGCGACAATTTGACCTGACCATCTTGTGCAGTGGTATGCACGCAATCATGACTTTTGCAGCGTTCTCACTCACCTCTCTCTTTCTCATCCACCTTTTGTCAAATCAGCACCTGACATCAGGTTCCTTCCCTCGACTCCTGCTTTGAGGGGGAATACCTCATCCATACTTCGGGGCAATCCACATCATCCCTCACATAGGGCAACCACTCCCTGTTTTTGTCTTGCAGTTCATCTAGAACAACCAACAAGACAAAAAGGGGCAAATGTAGACACTTAAAAAGTGTCTAACCCTTGGTCTTCCTCTCTCCCCTTGGTCCCTTGCCACTTAAACTATCCCTAACCTACCTAGGTCTTATTAATTGAAAATAATCATCTATTGTTAATTAATAAGTCCATTTTCCCCTCTCCTTGCCACCTCACCACCCTAGGATACCCTCCTTGGATCCCCTTCATTCCCCACATGGCCATTTAATGCCTTAGACTCCCATTCCAACCTTTCCTCTCGCCCATTTAACCCCCGTCGACCGTTTCATCCTCGCATTCATTTGACATGGCGGCTGGGAAACGGATAGAAGGCTATTTTTAGCTTTTTTCTGGCTTTTTATCTATCGACGTCGGTCAGCCTCGGCCGACATCGGCGATATTGCTGGCATCGGCACCCTTCATAACGGTTTTCTTCACCGTTATCTCTCTCTGGTTCCGCTTGGCTTCACTTGACTTCTCTGCGTCTCTAGCTCTCGCATCCCGACTCTTGAATCTTTGGCATCAAACCCTTGTATCAGCAATCTCACTACCAATCAATCTGACTCTCCCCCTCAGGTACACAGCAAGCTTCTGCAAGTGAACAACGGGGATTCTTCATCAGCAACAGGTCTTCAACAAGCGACAACAACAACACCTTCTTCAGCAGGGCACAGGTATGTAGTGCTCTATTTATTTTCTTTATGCTTTCTAGTTATCATGTTTTAAACTAGATTCAGCTCTTCTACCCCCCAGACAGTTAACCAAACTAGATAGACCCGGATTCCTATCTCCTTGATTGGCTTCCTCTATCTCTCTGTCCCTCTCTGTCCATTTGACTCTCCTGTAGCTCTGCACAGACCCCCTGACTGCCTCAAACTAGACTCAAACCCGTCCACATACCATCTTTAAACAGACCACAGATCAAGACCCGGACCATCCATAGACCAGACCCTGCCCTGACCCATCTGGAGGCCATTGCCCCGACTGACACCGGTCATTAAACCCACCGACGTCGGCAGACTAACCGACATCGGCAGACCCGATAACCGACGCCGGTGACTGTGACCAGGCCGACAGCTTCTTCCAGGTAAGCCTTTGCTTCCTTTTCTCTTTCAGTTTGCTATCATTTCAGTCTATTTTAGCATTCTGTCTTTTTATCAGTCATTTATCTCTTTATCAAATAGTGGTTTGACCTCCCTTAAGGAAGTTCTTATACTTTTGGGAACAGGCTTTCGCTTGGCAACCCACCGCCTATCCATCTAACGCCTTTTTGTCCAAGTTTTCTTCTTTTGCAGGTGTCATTCCTCCATAGCCAAAGAGGAGTGCTCACAAGCGTCTGGATTTACGGTGCGCAATCTTTAGTCCAAGTACTTCCCATGCCTTGTCCATTACTTTTTTAGTTTCTTCTTTCTCTTAGATCTAAAAGCGAATTTTGAATAGAAACAAAAGGGGTAGAAACATTTAAACAAATAGTTAGAAAGATTCCCTTTTACATTGATGTCAAATGGGGAGAAGAAGATCAAAATGCTCTCTACATAAGTTTGGAGAAAAAGTTAAAATGTCAAAGAAAAAGCATAACAAGTGTCCAAATTTAGTATTCGGCAAATGTTCCATTACCTAAGGGGGAACAAGTTTGGTATGAACAACCTTAATTCAAGTTCATTAGAAGCCAATGCAAGCAATACCAAAGAAGGAGAAAAAGATTAGAATATTAGAGCATTTAGTTTTCCATCAATGACAAAGGGGGAGATTGTTTTAAATATGATTGTCATTGATGTCAAAAAGGACATTATGACTATGTCATTGATGTTTATGACTAAATATGGTGATTAGAGGATATGAAAAAGATCCTATCAGAGGTCAAGGATGATTGAAGTGTTTGTGTGCATGAGTGGAATTCATTTGGCTCTTCATATTGATCATCTAGAAATTTTTTGGTTTATGATAGAAAAATATGAGAAGGCATTTTGTTGATGTCACTATAGCCACATGTGAATGAGTATGAGAGAGCTGATCACATGGTTATGATCAAATTAGTCCCTAGTTGTTATGCACCATATTTGAAGAAATGTGATGAATCATACTTGAATATATGGGGATGAAAAGTAGGTTACTTGGACAAAATTCACTAAGTTCCAACATTTAGCCAAATTTGCAAAAGGGTTCAACATATCCAAGTAAGCATATTGACGAGGTCAGTGTTCATACATATGGAAGTGCTAGAATAAAATGATCGTATAGGTCTATTTATTTTTGTACCTAGATTCTACACACTAAATCTTAGGTCATGTGACATAGCATGACAAAATATATACTTGATCAAAGTAGAGCTCTAAGGAATTTTGACAGTGTTTCCTAACACTGTCAAATTTACAATTTATAAGAAAAAGTTGAGAAGGCATTTTTATGATGTCATATATTGCACATATTAAGGCTTCAATAGAAACTAGATATATGGATATAATCCCCTATGTATGAGGATCTTATGCACTAAATTATAGGTCATCCAACTAAGTGCGATAAGAGTTATGCAAGGATAAAGTTGGCCTTCTAGGCAAGTTCAAGGTATAACTAGCTCTGTGATAGAATAATCTAAGTAGATTAATGGAATTATATCTTGTATGTGCAAAAGATTAAAAAATAAATGAGCATATGGGTTTGTTCACTATCATACCTATTTTATATGGTTCAAATTTTAGACAAGGTGATTGAGCGAAGTAGAAGATATGAAGGTGCAAAGTTAGCCTTCTAGGCATAATTGAGATGGTCCCCATACTTAGATAAATCTACACAAGGTAAAGTTTGAGAAATTCTCAAAGAGTTAAATGGAGTGTGTTGGCTCCAAGCTTCTAGGATGAAGTGAGATGAATATAGGTGGTCAAAGTTTAAATCTTGATCAATGGTTAACACTTATTATTATGTTGAAGATCTAACGAAGTGTAAGTAAAGTCAATTTGTCAAAGGGACCTCCATTAGTGATAAGTGTCATAATCACAAAACTTGCACAATAAATTTATGGTGTGGTTTAAAGTCAAAATATCAATGAGTAATGTGAGGATTCCAAGTGTTTCAATAAGAGGAATTGATAACAATGTGCAAAAGGCATGTGTTAATGCCAAGTGTCACATTATCAAGAGCTACGTAAAGATAAAGATCAAGCTTGTCAAAAGATATAATGGTGAGTGGATGATCATGAAAATGAGATATAATAGAGTGAGTGGACTCAATTGAGATTAAGTGATTGAAATTTAATGACATAATGGTGAATTAAAGACCGAGTAAGTTTGAGAAGATTAACAGAGCATAAGTGATCCAAATACTTAGGACGCAATGAGATGGGATAAAGAGCTCAACATTTCACATCAAGATAGAAGTAAATATCTTTCTAGTTTGAAGATATAACATCATGTAAGAGCTTAAATCAGGAAGATCAAAGGATGCATTTTAAATTTGAATAGTTAAAGTCCAAAAGTGATGTAGGGGCATATTCAAAAGGCCTTCAATTTTAAGTTGTCTTAGTTGTTAGAGGTCATATAGATGTGTTAGTCATAGTTAGGATGTTTAAAAGTCTATGGAATTTAATTTTTGGCTTAAAAGGGCTTTTCCATCCAATTCCCTTATTTTGAAATTTTAAATTCCTTATCTTACTATGGAATTGGCAATCATGACAAAAGAGGTCTCAATGTTGTAATTGGTTTAGGTTAGAGTTATGGAGGGTGATCAAGTTACCTATACATACATAGATCATGGGTAAGGCACTTTGAAATAGTCATGTTAGTGGTTAGATTGGTTAAGACTCTCCTCAATGCACTTGAGGGAGTTAATAGTTGGTTAAGGTATTTATAGGTTTTAAAATATTTGTAACCACACACACACACACGCACGCACGCACACACACACACACACACACACACACACACACACACACACACACACACACACACACACACACACACACACACACACACACACACACACACACACAATTTTGTGTGAAATTTAGTGAGAGTTAGTGGGGGTTGGATCTGAATGATAGTTGTAAAGAAACCCCAAAAAAATTAAAAGCAATTTTCTTTATTTGATAACTGATTGCAGACCTTCATTCTATGTTTTTTTTTCAAAGTTGAATTGTGATGTAGATTGATGGATTGTGTTTAAGGTTTTGAACGAGAAATAGTGTAGTATGGTGAATTTTTTGAAAATGTGTCAATAAATTACAAGTGGATTGAAAAGATGTGTATGTTGATTCCCAAGGAAAACCCTTATTCATAATATCTTGTTTATGCAGTGCATTTTCTGTGTTCTTGTTGCAAGGTAGATACTGAGTTATCAAAATGGTGAAAGATTGCTTGGAAGGTTGGATTGGACCATTTGAATAATTATTAAGCCTGTAGGTTCATTTTGAAAGTTTTTTATATGTTTTATTTCTTTTTTCATTATTAGTAAGTGATAAGTTATCACTAAATGCTGTTAGATGTAGTGAACATGCAAACTCAGGCACATTAATAAGAACAATAATAATTAAGGAGAAGTTGGGAAGTATCTACATTGTATGAACTTAGAATGAAATCAAAACAATCAACTTAAAGAAGTAATATCAGTGGAACCTTACAAAGGTAATGTATCACTGACAAATTTATATAAAACCTCTAGGTGGTAGTGTTTCTTATGAATAGTTAGTTGTAGAGTATGGTGATAATGTATAATAGAGGTTTTCAAAGGGTAAATCAATGGTTATACAAGGTGATTAGAAGGGTAAAAATACTTATCAATTATGAATAGAGTTTGTAAACCTTACTGGGAGGTCTAAGATTCAAAACTTACCTATAGAACCCTGCATACCATCACTGTAAGCTTAGAAGGATTGAAGACATTCTAAAAATATTGAATAGAGGGTTGATAGGGAGACCCTAAGCATTGGAAAAGGTAAATAGTGAAGGAATAGAGATTTGGAAACAATCCAAGTTATTTGAAACTCTTTATAAAGCATGAAACTTGCATTTTACCCTTCTCAGGTCCTTATTATCTCGCACAAGCCCTGTTTCTAGGGTTTTAAAAGAAAATAAGGATAATAAAAGATTAAATCAGCTAAACAATTCCAAAATTGGTAGTTAATGAGGGCCTAGTGTATAGAAGGATATTTTAGAGATTTTAAGTCAAACCTATATGAATAAGTATAGATATTGGATATTGTGTGCACAAATAGGAGATAATGATTTAATAGGGCTAAATCTAAACCTTAAAGGTGAATGAAAATATGAATTTTTCATTGAGTAAGAGCATGAAAATTAGTGAGTAATAAATAGTAGATAGAGGGTATTGGATAATGTATTTAGTTTCCCAAGGTGAGGTGGCATTTTTCCATATAAGCAATAAATGCCAAAAAAAGACTACTATAAGAGCTTGTCAAGATTAAATAAGTTGTGAACAAGGTAAAAAATGAATTGAGGGTGTATAAGGGGACTAACAGGTGTAGTTTAAGCATGCTAAAGATTGAAATAAACCCTAAAGGATCACATAATCAACATTTAGTGTGAAACCAAGGTGCCCATTAGAACAAGGCTAAGAGGAGTGAGATTGAGGAAGATTAATAAGATAAGTAAAGATAGAATTGATAAGAGTGAGTAGTTGTTAAGATGAGTGAATGTTAAAAAGAGAATGGATTAGTTGAAGGAATTAGAGGAGTTTAAGGTATATTGAATGTATTAACCAAAGGAGCTTATTGCATAAGTACATGGAGGAGAGTGACTAAAGTTATAGTGAAAACCAAGAAGATTAAAAAGTATTGTTTGTTTGAGTTTATACTTTGCATATGTGAGATTGATAAGGAAGAGATGAGGATAAGCTTTGCATCATTTGGTATCAAAGTGAGGAGTTCATTGGGAAGAAGCTAAGAAAGGTATGCATAAAGAAAATGTACATATTTTTTTATTTTAGTTTGTGTATTTGATAGTTCATTACAAGAATGTTTTAAGGTTGATAAATAAGTTATAGGTGTATAAAAGAGAGGTAAAAAGGTGAGAAGTTTTGGTAAAGACCTTAGCCCATAGTGGCTTGAAGAGAGATAAGGGGAACCAATGATATCTCTAAGAGAGAAGCTCATAGGTGATTTTGAGAGAGTATTTTAGGTAGGACAAGAGGAAAAAAGTTCCAAGTGAGGACAAGAAAAGACTCCAAGAGAGAGAGAGAGAGTCAAGGGAGAGAAACCCAAGTGAGGTCAAAGAAGGCAAGTATAAAGGCTTGTCAAGAAGAAGAGAGATAGTGAATAGAATGAAATGCTTTAAGCAAGGAAGTAGACACAAAGAGAAAAAGGAAATGGATATGAGTGAGATTTCTGAGTTGAAGGTAGTGTTGGCAAAGTTGGAACAAGCTTTGCTTGACTTAGACCCAAGTTTTTAGTTGGGATTAGGAAACTTGTGAGATGTCCTCTCAAATACATCATGAAGAAGAGGAAAAGATGAAGAGGAGTGTGCCAAGTGAAGAAATAATTGAAAGCATTAATTAAGTAGCCAAAGATGAAGGATAAGAAGGAAATCAAGCCTCATGTTTTGAAATCTAATGATGTATTGGTATGTGTGAATTTAGGTTTGAGGAGTGAAGAAGAGAATGAGAAAGTTGGGCCAATGCATATGCTCAAGAAACAAGTGGAAGAGGCATATGACCAAGTGGTGATCAAGATAAGTCAAGATGAATAAGAGACTCAAGGTAGAGTCATGTTGATGGAACAAAAACAAGCAAGTCGGCCATCTTTGAAGAAAGATAGCATGAAGAATGAAGAGATCCTTACTCAAGAGGATATAAGTGAATCCAAAGGAGCAATAAGAAAACAACATAAGGAAAGGTATGAGGAATATTCTAGTTTGTATGAGTCTTTGAATAGATAATGTGGTTTTGATCCTCATCAAATGTATAGAGAAATGGTTAAAGAGGTTACCAAGGAAAACATAAACTTGTAGAATATAGCAGTGGTGTCCAATATAAGGGCATTAATGAAGGTTAGTAGAAGTCAAGTACAAAGAGTCAGTCTACAAGAAGAAGTTTTAGCTATTGAGGTTGAAATATAGGTTATAGATGAAGGAGAACACATGCAAGGAGAAGAACAAGGTGCATTGATGGCTGATGCAAAGAGGAAGAGTGAAGCATACAAAACACATGATGGTGATTGGGAGTAAGAATAACATGCAAGCAAGGCAAAGAGTTAGATAATGCCTCAAGGTCATGAGAAAGAATGTGTTTTCCTTAATGAGTTATTGTATCTTTTAGGTATATCATGAGAGAATATGGAAAGAGCCAAGAGAAGATATAGGTGTGGCTCAAGAGAGCATGCACATATACAAGAAGAATCAATTGTAGTAGTAGAAACAAGGCATGAAGGTCTACAATCCTCAAGTATTCCTTGGGATCCAATAGACCAAGAAATGAAGATCAAAGTTAGCAAGAGAAACACATCATGCAAACATTTGTTATAACTTTCAAGGAATGTTTTGCTTACCCCTGGGTAGTATAATGTAGGGGCATCTTCAAAACTCCTTCAATTTTGATTTTTCCTAGTTGTTAGAGGTCATATAGATGTGTTAATCATAGTTAGGATGTTTAAAAGTCTATATAATTTGAATTTTGGCTTAAACAAGATTTTTCCTACCAATTCCCTTATTTGAAATTTCAAATTCCTTATCTTATTATAGAATTGGATATCATGACGAAAGAGGTCTCAATATTGTAATTGGTTTGGGTTAGAGATATGGAAGGTGATCAAAGTTACCCATACATACATGGATCATGGGTAAGGCACTTTAAAATAGTCAAGTTAGTGGTTAGATTGGTTAAGACTCTCCTTAATGTACTTGAGGGAGTTACTAGTTGGTTAAGGTAGTCATAGGTTTCAAAATGTCTGTAAACATACATACATACATACATACATACATACATACATACATACATACATACATACATAAGCACACATGCACGCACACACGCACGCGCACACACACACACACACACACACACACACACACACACACACACACACACACACACACACACACACACACACAGAGTTTTATATGAAAATTTAATGAGAGTTAGTGGGGTTATATCTAAATGAGAGTTATAAAGAAACCCCAAAATAATCAAAAGTGATTTTATTGATTTGATAACTGATTATAGACCTTTATTCTATATTTTTTTTAGTTGAATTGTGATTTAAATTAATGGACTGTGCTTAAGGTTGTGAAAGAGAAACAATGTAGTATGGTGAATTGTTTTCAAATGTGTTAATAAATTACAAATGGATTAAAAAATGTGTATGTTGATTCCCAAGGAAATCCCTTATTCATAATATCTTGTCTATGCAATACATTTTCTATGTTCTTATTGCAAGGTAGAGATTAAGTTGTCAAAATGGTGAAAGATTGCTTGGAAGGTTGGATTGGACCATTTGAATAATTGGTTAGCCTATAGGTTCATTTTTAAAGTTTTTTATATGTTTTATCAATAAGTGAGAAGTTATCACTAAACCCTATTAGAAGCAATGAACATGCAAACTTAGGCACATTAAGAAGAATAATAATAACTGAGGAGAATCTAAGTAATATCTACATTGTATGAACTTAGAGTAGAATCCAAATAATCAAGTTAAATAATTTATATCAGTGGAACCTTAAAAATTTAATGTATCATTGATAAATTGATATAAAACCTATAGGTGGTAGTGTTTCTTACATAGTTAGTTGTAGAGTATGGTGATAATGTCTAACAAAGGTAGTTAGATGGTAAACCAATAATTATATAAGATGAGTATAAGGGTCACAAGACTTATCAATAATTAATAGATTTTTTTAACCTCACTAGGAGGTCTAAGAGTCAAAACTTACCTACAAAACCCTGCATACCATCACTATATGCTTCGAAGGACTAAAGACATTCTAAAAATATTAAACAGAAGGTTGATAGGGAGACCCCAAGCATTGGAAAAGGTGAAAAGTGAAGGAACAAATCTTTAGAAATAATCTAAGTTCTTTGAAACTCTTTATAATCCATGAAACTTGCATTTACCCTTCTTGGGCTCTTACTATCCTGCACAAGCCCTGTTTCTAGGGTTTTAAAAGAAAACAAAGATAATAAAAGATTCAATCAATTAAATAGTTCCAAACTTGGTAGTTAGTGAGGGCCTAGTGTATAAAAGGATATTTTTGAGATTTTAAGTCAAATCCATACATGTAAGTACATATATTAGAGAATGTGTGCACAAATAGGAGACAAGGATTTAATAGGGCTAATCTAAACCTTAAAGGTGAATGAAAATGTGAATTTTGCATTGAGTGAGAGCATGAAAATTGGTGAGTAATAAATAGTAGATAGAGGGTATTGGAAAACTATTTTAGTTTCCCAAGGTGAGGTTGCATTTTTCTATATAAGTAATAAATGCCAAGAAAAAGGCTACTACAAGAGCCTATCAAGATTCAAGAAGTTGTGAATAAGGTAGAAAATGAATTGAGGGTGTATAAGGGGAATAAAATGTGTAGTTTAATCATGATAAAGATTTAATTAAACCCAAAAGTATCATAAAATTGATATTTAGTATGAAACCAAGGTGCCCATTGGAACAAGGCTAAGAGGAGTGAGATTAAGGAAGATTAACAAGATAAGTAAAGATAGAATTGATGAGAGTGAAGAATTGTTGAGATAAGTGAACGTTAAAAGAATAATGTATTAGTTGAAGGAATCAAAAGGGTTTAATGTAGATTGAATGTATTAACCAAAGGAGCTTATTACATAAGTACATGGAGGAGAGTGACTAAAGGTCTAGTGAAAACCAAGAAGATTAAGAAGTATTATTTATTTGAGTTTATACTTTGTATGTGTGAGATTGATAAGGTAGAGATGAGGATAAGATCTGCATCAAGAATTGTATAGGGATCCAATGAAGAGTGTGAACCTATCAAAGATCAATCGAATGGATGCATTAAAAAGTTGAGATATTTAAATAAAGACCATCAAATCATGGTGCCAAGTGTAACATCAATGATCGATATTAAATATATGTTCAATATAATAGTTAGATGCAAGAACATGCAAGTAAGCCATAAATCATGACATTAAAAATGAGGTTGATCGATGTAACTGATCAAATCTATGTAAATGTGCATGTGCATCAAGATACTAGAGTCCAAAAAATGATATAGATAGTAATGAGACTAGTAATCATAATGTTGATGCATGAATTCTAGACATGAGAAACTTATAGTTAAAGAGATAATGAACTAAGTCAAGAATAGAATGTGATGTGTTTATAAATAAGTGTAAACATAATGAAGATGTGAAACCCTAAATTAATTATTTATATATATGACATCTTGGACACAATCAAAGGTTATTGGAGCTATTGCTATTTAATAGAGTTGAATAGAGAGATAGAGGCAAAGAGCAAGGGAAATGAAGTGTGTTGAATAGAGATAAATATAGACATAGAGATAGAGGGGAAGAGAGGAAGACAATGTGAAAAGTATGATTACTTATTAACTAGACCTGTAACAAAGAACATAGATATGGATTCATTTATGAATATGTTTTGTAAATTAGAGTTAGAGTTCCATAATAGATCTGATTGGTCAGTGCAATTAGACAAGCTGAGTTGGTGCTCAGTTAGGAAGTGGGTGCTTATTTAGAGTTGAAGATCTTAAATCAAGGGATTGGTGTCTCCTTAGGGTTGGTGCCCTTAAAAATTAACTAGTGAGGTTACTTATTATGAGGTTTGATTAGAATGGTAGATTCTAGCATCTATTCTCATGGTGGGTTTTCCCATATTGGGTTTTCCATGGTATATCTTATGTTATGTGTTTTTGTGTGTGTGTGTGATCTCTACATATAGTTTTAATATACATTAAAAGGTTTTGAAAAGGAATAAGTTAATCAATATACTAATTCACCCACCTCTTAGTATCTAATTGTGTTCCATCAATTGGTATCAGATCCTTAGTTCCTTAGAAGAAGCATAATTAGCTCAAGTAGATCTTGGAATGGTGAATAAAAATGGCTAGTCATGAAGGATATTCATCAAACAAAGAACCTCTCTTTGATGGATCAAACTATGCATTTTAGATCATAAGAATGTAAACATATCTATCTTCATTAGGGTTTGATGTATGTATGTCTATTGTGATTAGATATATAACCCCTACTAAAACTCCTATTGATCATGTTGCTATGAAAGCATATGAGAGTAATGCTATGAAAAATAATATTATTTTATGTGGACTGTCTAATTTAAAATTTGTTAAAGTGATGCATTGTCAAAATACATAAGATATCTAGAACAAACTGAAGAGATCAATGGGAGAAGACAAGGTAAATCAGGCTAAGCTACAAAATTACAAAGGCAAGTTTGAAAGCCTTAAAATGAATGAGGAAGAGAAAATTGTAGACTATCTCCTCAAAGTGGATAAAATAGTCAATGCAATCAAAGGCCTTGGAGAATAGATGAAAGAATCAATCATCATCAAAAAGGTCTTAATATCTAAGCCATCAAGGTATGACTCTAAAATATCTGTAATAAATGAAGAAATAGATCTGAATAAGCTCACTCTTGATGAGTTGCATGGAACCTTCACTGCCTATGAGATGAAAATGGGAGAAGTAGACAATTTCAAGATAAAATATTGCATTCAACGTAGCTAAGCAAGTAAAAATAGAAGCATCCTCATCCAGATCTAATGATTTTGATGAAGAAGAGTCCAACTTTGTCAGAAGATTAAAGAGAGGGTCTAGAAAGTACAGAGGTAAGTTACCCTTTAAATGCTTTAACTATGGTAAAGTAGGACATTTTTCTACTAAATTCCCTTTTAATAAGAAGGATAATACTAAGTAAGAAGAGAATAGTAAAAAGGTGAAACATCACTATTCCAAGAAGAACTTATTCAAAGATAAAAAAGGCCTATATAAAAAATAAGACTTTAAATAAATGGATGTTAGTGTTAATTCTGATGATGATCATGACTGTGCTTTTGTGGTTGAGGAAAAGGAAGTCTTATTCATGACAATATGATCAAATTATGTGGATCAAGAAGAAATTAAAGATTCAAATGAAAAATAAGGAGAAGTAGATCTATAGTTTGAAATCACATGTGCTCTAGAGCAAATTGATAAGATGAGAAAATAGAACTCAAAATAAAAAAAATAGACAAAAGGAAATTGAGAAAATATCCAAGAGTATTGAGAAATTTGATCAGATGATAGTGAGCCTAAAGACACAAGTTAAAGATGCTAAAATAATATAAAATGTAGTCAAACTTGAAATACAATCTAAATATGATGAGTTTATGAAGTCAGAAGTAGAGATAGTGAATATGGGAAAAGAGATTGAAAAAGCCTAAGGTCAACTAGACAAAACTTTGAAGTTGATAGGAGGATCAAACATTCCTGATTAATTGATCAACTTTCAAAAGCCCTCAAAAGATAGATTAGGTCTTGGTTATGAAAAGGGAATTTTTTTCAAAACTAGTACATATGCTAGCCTATGTGAAAAATTCAAATTAAAAGGAGAATCAAGAGTAAAGAAAGAGAAAGCTTGTAAGGGCACAAAGCTAGACATAATCACTACTAATGTGAAGAAAGTTAAATGAAAAAATAATCTTGAAGAAAAAAATAAGACAACGGTAGCTGATGCAAATGGATACACAAAATTGAGAGACTTGAAGAAGCTATATATTATAAGAGCTCCTCATACTAAACAAAGAAATGCTATGACCAGGTATTCCTCAGATTTTTATGGTTATTACTATACCTATAACTAGTTTGGTCATAGGGCTATTGATTAAAAAGTTTTACCTAAAATGAGTTTTTTTTTGCAAGTAGAAAATCATCTTCTCCATTGTTAGATATAAATGTAATATGTTATAATTACAATAATTTTGGTCACATAGCTAAACAATGTAGAACTAGATTTGTAATATCAAAATTACATAATGTAAAGAAAGGTATGAGTCCTAATGTGAACAAAGGTTCACAAGTTTTTTAAAAGAAGACAAATAAGAAACCCAAGGATGTGTGGAGAGTGAAAAATCAATCTATGATTGCTCAAACTACACTCCATGCCAAGGACCAGAATTTGTGGGTGGTAGGAAGTGGTTGCTCAAAGCATATGACTGGTGACAAGAGCAAGTTCATCAAATTGATAAAATGTAAGGAATGATATATCAGCTTAGGAGACAACATAATAGTAAAGATCAAAGGTAAAAAAACCTTAAACATAGATGGAAAATTGCCTACACATGATGTCTTTTATGTTGAAGGATTGAAGCATAATCTGCTAAACAGTAGCCAAATATGTGACAATGGATATAAGGTCACATTTGATGTAGAAGGCTACAAGTTAAATAGATTTGGAAGAATATTTTCAGAAGGGAAAAGGACTGAAATCAATATGTATAATCTTGTTGAAGTGAATGGTAATAGACATCTGATAAGAGATATTGATGAGAGTTGGTTATGGCATAAAATAATGGGTCATGCCAAATTTGATAACCTAGTCAAATAAATCACAAATAAGAGTGTTAGACACATTCCAAAGATAACTAATCCTATAGACACTACTTTAAAGGAATGTCAACTAGGCAAGTAGACAAGGGTCAGATTTCAAACAAAGGAGTATGCAACTATAAATCCTATAGAATTAGTTCATATTAATCTTTGTGGTCTTATTAAGATAAGAGAATTTAAAGGAGAGAGATAATTCATGTTGTTTGTAGATGATTAATCAAGAATGACATGGTTAACCTTTTTTAAGGATAAGTCATAGTAATTTGACAGATTCAAGATATTTAGGGTCATGGTGGAGAATGAGATTGGATGAAAGATCAAATGCTTACGATCTGATAAAGGTGGAGAATTAACCTCAAATGAGTTTATAGAGTATTGTGAGAATCATGGAATCAAAAGGCATTAATCTATAGCAAGGACTCCACAACAAAATGGAGTTGTATAGAGAAAGAATAGAATAGTCAAGGAAATGGCCAAAATAATGCTAAAATAGGCCAAGTTACCAAAGGGATACTAGAGAGAAGTAATCCAAACAATATTATACATCTTGGATAGAGTTTAACTAAGGGTAAATAGTGATAAAACTACCTATGAGCTATGGTATGGAAAGATCATGTTGTAATTGATGTCAAAGGTTCTTATGAAAGGTCTTCATGAGGTTATTAAAGAATGTTCTTGTTTGATATCATCATTGAGAAGTATGAAATTTTATGAGGAGCATTTAAGACATGTAATCAAGGTATAAGAACATCAGGAAGTGTTTTAAGGTTAGTTTTCAAGTTTAAAGAGTTTGAGAAGCTTAGTCATGACACTGGTCATTATATAAAGAGACCTTATACAAAGATATGAACTTGGTATACTAGTGATATGGATGAAATTTTTTATAAGAGGATGTATAAGGTTGTTTTATCATGTTTATGATCTTTGGATCACTTAAGTGAGTCTCAGGGTAAACTTATAGGGGTAAGACCTTTAGACCTATTATGAAACTAGACCACCTCTAGACCCTGCTTGGCCTAATGAGGCAACATGAGTTGTTGAAAAGACATATAAATAATGTTTGAAATTGTTTTAGTATGTGATATGATTTATGAGCATGTATATGAGGTAGAGAGAACATGGAAAGAGACTTGAAGGTTAGTTTCAAGGCCTAATGTAACTTGTAGGTCAAGGCCTAAAGAGCAAAGATAAAAATAGTGACCAAATGGGGTATTATGATTAGTTTATAAGGAAATGATGAGCATTTGAGAATTATAAATTTTGTGATAGGTTTTATTAGGTTTTTTTACGAATTTTTAGTTCAAAGTTTTCAAAAAATGTGGTTTGAGGTTTCTCAAGTGCACATAATGAAGAGTTCTCAAATCAAGAACAAATTTCAAGTGTTCATTGGCACATGTAATCTCTGCATGGGAAATTAAGCTATTAAGGAGAGATGGGGAAGGTTAATAGATAATATATCTACGCATTATTTTTTAAAATGAGGGATAATCCTTTGTGATCAATCATTAACACTAGAAATAATGTTAACCCTCTCTAAAACCCTAATAATGACCTGATGTGAAAGATATTATTTTAAAGTGATAAAAATGGTTTGGTATATCTATTTAATTGATTAGATAATTTATAAAACTTTTTTAAACACCGAAAAGTGTGATTATTTTTCTAGGTGAGTGAGTGGACCCTATAGGAAAGGCCTTGTTTCTTAGAGATTTGATGTAGTAGTCAGAGTTGACCAAGTCAACTTTACCAAATTGATGAAGGTTGAAGCTTGAGACTTGTATTTTATGAAAATTGTATTTATTAGTATATTCTATCCCTAAGGGGTGATACAATATTCATCCAAGTTGACCAATCATTAACAGACCTAATGGTGCACACAGTGAGAAAACCAGGCAGAAGTGAGAAGTTGATTATGGATGTGTTATCATTGATTAGGGATGAGTCCAAGTGCATGGAGATATTTTAAAATAATTTTAGTACATATTAATTTTGGATATTTGTTTTGGATATCAGAGAATATGATAAAAAATGTTGTTCATAAGTTGACATGTCTAGTTCAGATGAGACAGTGAGATATAAGACTATGAGATTGGTCTGCAAAATCAATATTGCCATTTGAACATATTATCTATCTATCTATCTAATAATATTATAATGAACTCATAGGATCATATAAATGTATTTTAAATATTTTTAAGTAGTTATACAAGTGTTTTAGGTCTTTGTTTCCATGACTGTGTTTTGATGCTAGTTGGTAATTCTGAGTGGGCTACTTGCAGAAGAGGGTTTGAGTCATTTTACCATATATAATGAAGTATAATTAACTTGGTTAAGTTGTGAATTTATTTAAGGTTCTATATATATATATATATATATATATATATATATATATATTCCATGGTTTTTTTGACAAGATTATGTTTTTGGTTTAGTTGTTCAAGATATATTTTATGGGTATGCATAGGCCTAATAGTGAATAGTGTTTATGGCATGCTTCAAGTGGTGGTTGGAGATAAAAGGTGTCATAGACATAATATGAGATTGGTATGTGTATATTTAAGTGGAATATGATATGATCCTACTATGTAAGAAGTTTGGGAGTGTTCCAAGGTGTTTAAAGGGTAACATGTGCTAATGAATGACTAATTGAATTAGGTCTCTAAGGCCTAAAAGGGTTTTTGGTCCTATATATTGTGACCAAATTTTTTTAATTTTTTATTCATGTTTATGGAATTTCATAAGGCCTATTTTTTTGTAAATATAATTTTTCAAGTGTGTATGTAAAACCAAGGAGTGTATGAGCAAGAACCTAGTTTAAAAACAAGGCCTAATAGGCCTAATAGTCAAGTGAGAGATTGACATAGTTAAAGAAAATGAGATATAACTTTGAATAGATAAATTAGGTATTACATACCATCAGGAGGGTTTAGATAAACCATCATGAAGATATAACAAGGGTACTGTAGATGATTATCAAGGTCATTTGACCTAACCAAGTGAAGAAGAGGGATAATTGAGTGAAGAAGGATAGATACTAGTTTGAGAAAGATAGGAGTGTGTGAAGAGGTAAATAAGGAGATAATCATCTGTTGTGTGAGATTTTTTTTTTATAAAAGAGATCAATGGTTTTATGTGGCTAAGTTGGTGCTAAGTCATCTAGGGGGTTGGTGCCTCCTTGAAAGTGGGTGATTACTAAAGCCTAATTGAGTTGGCGCTTAGATAGTTGGGGCTGGTTCTCCAAGTGAAGTTGGTTCTTCAATGAATCTTGATGTTTGTCGTATAGGACTGTATTCCATTTTCATCATCAATGGATTTTCTTCCCCTTGAGCATTTCACACTCAAATAATTGTTTTATGTGTTATGCTTTTGTTTCATGTTCATGGCTCTTAATGTGTTGTTAGTTCACTCTATTATTTTGATAGTTCATGAATGATAAATTAAAGTTTCAAAATTTTTGAATACTAATTCACCCCCCTTCTTAGTCATTGTGCCTCCAACAAACTCTAATTTCTATCTTAAGACTGCTACAGGACCATTTTGAACATCTAGACTTAAACTAACAATTTTTGAATCTTACCCATTTTAGATAAATTATTGAAAATAATTTAAATGATTATAGAATGGATTTTTTTTAAGAAACTAATATCAATTCATTGGTTTCTCAAAAAGAACAAACCTAGACTATGACTGCGTTTTAGGTTTCTAGGCCTAATTAGTTCCTAATTGGTCAAAACACCAATTAGATTATTTTTAAACTTAGAAAAAACTTATTCTATATTATATAATGATAATAAAAAGGAATTAAATTTATAAATAAGGTTTTGACTTCATTACCAAGTGATTTGACTCAAAAACCACTCTTAATTATTATATCAAACAAGGACCTATAGGAAAATGCTACACAATCCTTTTTATTTATTTATTCACAAGTTATCTCTCTTCAAAATAAAGCTTGAAATGGTTCATTGAAATGATAATCCACCTTCCTACAAAGTTTCATTAAATTCTAATGGGTAAAAATAAATATGTGAGCCTATTTCTATCCATAAACCTTGTTTTAGGTTTTTTCTAGGTTTTAGAGGCCGAGGTCTCTTAATTATCATTCATACACTCTAGGGAATTTTTAATCAAATAAAAACTTATATACTAATATTATAAGATGCTTATAATTAATCCAAACTTCAATTGGAGTATAGGCATGAAATTTCACATGATTTAAATGACTAGAAGACTGTCTCCATACAAAAGAATAAGGGTTCTAAGATTTTTCAAGGTAGTAAACCTCAATATAATCTTGGACATGTTCAAATATTAAATGTGATATCTTAATTTATGAATAATAAACACATATACATATATTAAAAATAAATATCACTCTTTATTGTTAAGAAAATTGTCAAAATACACCTACATAACCCTATTTTTAAGATTGTAACTATCATCAAACCTTCAACAATGGATATTTTGTCTTCTTATGATTGAAAAAGGTCTGAAACATCTCCTACTCATTAGGTTTGATGCTAATATTCATGTTGGATCTTCAATTGAGCTTATAAGTGCTAAGTTTGGTTGAGATTCTCTCTCAACAACTGAGGACCAAGATAGAAAAATGACTTTTTATAATAATTTTATGTTGTATATTAATTTATTTTATCCTTTGAAGATAATTATGACTTATAGAACCATATAAATGTACATGTACCCATATTACTAACATACCATTTTAAATTTGTTAGAAGACTTATACAATAGTAAATACCTATACATTACTTAATACAATTTTGAAAATTCAAATTTATTATTTTGGAGGGAAACCTCCCTAAACTCCTAAATGATATTTAAACATAACTATAATTCCCAAGGACTTATTGAGACTTGATAGACCTGTAAGACTATTGATAAGACCATATTTACATCTTTACTATATGGACCAACATCAGATATGGTATGAAACATGTGAATAACGATAGAATATCCATTTTTTCTATTGGATCTATTCAGTGTAATGTCACACATGGATTTAAATCATGCTCTAATATGTTACATACTAGTCCATTTTTTCCCAAATATAATGAAAAACTTGGGAAATCATGGTTACTAGCAATGAAGGAAAACATCTCTAAAGCAAAGATACCGAATACAAACTCACCAAAATACCATGATATAGTTCCTACTTCTACTATTCACACATATGGCACATATTATTACAAAAAGGTTATACTGATACCACCCATTACCAATTCTCATCCATTGAATGAGATCATAGGGTAGTATTTTCCATTCACATATTCCAAAAATACTAAAAAAATATTTAAAAATCCAAAAATATGTTCAACATTTATAGATCTTATTAGATCCTTGGCATCTATATTGTTGGTTCTATGTTGGTAGATGGAATATTAGTTTTTCCTATATACATGTGTTTCACACATATTTTTAGTGTGATTTAGGCATACATAGATATATTATTTATGCACTTTTGTATGTTGGGCTTTCCCTCTACTCATTTCACCAAGATGTTGAGGGCATTCACCTCTATGATCATTTTACATATAGGTTATATCATTCTATGGTCACTTTAAATTATCATGTATAAGCTTATATGATAGACATGCCTTTATCCATTCTCATAAATATAACATTTTACTTAATATTATATGTAATTGATGCTTTTTTTCTTTAACACATATCTGGTGAATATTATGCAATGTGTATTCTAGTTGTTTATGCTTTCATGTATGCACTTACTTGAGTGTCTTGCCTTGATATTATATTTCTTGTTTAAGTTTTTAAATGTTCTCCATTGTTTGTGACCCCCATGCTTTTTTTGCCTTATTGACATTTGAATATGCTATTAATTGATATATGTTGACATTTGAAGATGTCATTTATTACTTTGTGGATATTTGACTAAATCATGTTCCTTTTATTATGTGGAATTTGAGTATGCCCCTTGTTTATAGTATCCTTGGACCTTTATCTCTTGATTTGTGTTTTAAGTGCTATTGTATGTGTGCTTGATTGCTTGTTGAGCTTGTATCGTTACTATCTAGATGTTTTCATGATCTACATCATGCATATTAGGATTTGGTGTGATAAAATTCTTTATGATTCAATGATATATCTACCTAGACTTGTTACCTCTATATTCTACATGATACATTCATAGTTTACATGGTTAACTTTTCCTTTTGAGGTATGGTAAATACCAGTTTCTAATTCCCTTCACATCAAAGGGGGAATATTATTGGGGGCATGCATTGGAGTCATGAATTCCATATTTTTCATAGTTTTAGATTTAGTTGGGGGCATGTTATGGAAACATGTTCTCCACACTTAGTATGAAACACACCTAGATTATAGTGAGAACATGTTTTGGAAACATGTTCTCCACATTGACACTTATATCAGTTTTTAGATTTCTCCACATTGGCACTTATATCAGTTTTTCATATTTTTCAATGTATAGTGGGGGAATGTTTTAGAAACATGTTCTCCACACCTAAACAATTTAAATTTGGCCAAATTTCATAGTTATATGATTTAGATACATATTTACGGTAAAATTTTATACACTAGTCTTAGCATGAGACATATTTAAGGTGCATATATTATGCAATGTGTGCCTAATATTTACAAATCAAATTAGTTTCAAATTTAAAATACTTTCAAGGACTGTCACCACCTACCATATTAGATTGTCATGGGATATATTGAGCCAATATAATATAGTAGTAGGTTTACTTTTGGTATGGTTGAGGTGAGTAAATCACTTAATCTTGCCAAGTTTATAGGTTGGAATTGATTACATCATCCAACCTCACCAACTTCATGGTGTGATTTGACTTTGTTCACTCACACTCACCATAGTATAAATATGATTGGGTTGCATGGTTTAGCTAATCTCAACTCCTAGGTCATAACTCACATTTTCTCCAAGGTTAGGGCATGTTCCCTCCAATATCTTTCCAGCTCTTTAAATATATGGACTTTCCAAATTTATATGTCATAATATCACTTTTAGTGATTCATAATGATATAGCTTTCAAATTAAATTTCCAAAAGGTAAGAAATTTGCACTGATATATAGGTGTAATCCTAAACCTTACTCTATTTTGATTTCAATTATTTCAATGCCTTCAATTTTAGATTATATGCATTGATTATATACTATAACATGCTCTTTTTTTAGTTCAGTCACCAAATAATCAATCAAGTTGGACTTAAGCAAAGAGAAGGTGTGTTATACATACCCAAGTATAGATTTATTTTACTTTAAACTAGAAATTTCATTACTATATTTAATGAGGGGAATGTAAATGTTATTTATGAATTATATAACACCTCAATTTTGTACACTTGGAAAATACATATCATGGATGTATGTTTAGCTTCTAGACCTTTCCCACTACCAAAAATCTTGCATACACTATCTCCCTATGCATAATTTCTTATCTCTTGGTTCAACCAATGTTATTATGATGAATCAGACCTTTTATCTTTCCTAGAATTTTCTAAACCTACTTATCTTCCATATCTACAAGTTATTGACCTACACCTATTTTCCAAGTACCTAGACACTTGCATCCTAGTCAGATGCCTATGTTGATGCAAGTGTCATGTCTGAATGCAAGTGTACAGTACCCTAAAGTCATCCAATTTGAAAATGAAATGTATTCCTATGGTCATCCTAAGTGATTTAATGCAATATATTCTCTAAATGGATTGATATAAATATAATATCAACCCTCATTATTTATTCACCTAGAAAATACCAAAAGAGACCAAAGCAACATACCGAAATCATTCTATCAGGCATTAAAGTGAGAAAAACTTCCCTATTTTCTCCTATTTCCATATCAATCATAGGAATAACATATCTAAAGGTATGATGTACTGAAGGAACATACTAAGAGATATATTTTACAAGCTATAAGCTAGGTCACTATTATACTTGTTTATCACACATTACATGATTTACACATAAGTCAACACATATGGGAGAACTACATAAGTCTAAGGCCCCATTCATATTATTGGATACATAGGTAGTGCTCATTGATAGAGGGGTCTTTGGGGTAGTTAGACACCATGTTCCCACTAACCCATTTTTACCACAACTAATAAGAAGATGAATAACTAGGGTTTTACTATTTGACAAGGAGAAACAGTCTACGACCTCGATCTAAATGCACCATAGTGAAAGTGACACAAAACCTAGATGCATCTAGGTGGTTGCATCTAGTTTTAGTAGGTATTCTATACTGGAGACTTGCATCCAAGCTAGATAGTAGCATCTATATAACCATTCTAGGTGGATCCAAGTGTTTAAGGATACAAAGGTCAAATTTATAAAATTAGGTAACTATTCTAGAATCTAGATCTAATAAACTTTCTGTCTCTTTTAGATCTAGATCTGTATTAACATTAGAACCAACTAAGTATCTTTTTTCATTGTTATTAAAATAAAAATCATAGTTGTACTTTCTATCTTTAGCATCTTAACATACTAAATTTAGTATATGTTTAATCTATTTTTTTCAAATATTTGACCTACTTTATAGATAATCTACCATCCTTGTGCCCTAGGCTATCTCTACCCATTTAACCCTAGATTCTCTTATATCTAGATTTCAAGGTTAATAGAGTGAAACAAAGATTACAGTTAATGAAATATCACAACCTAATAATAATCTTTTAGTTTTCATTCCACCAAAGATGCATTTTTAATGATTACCTCAATCTCTTTATAAGATCCTAAAAAATTACTACAATGAAAATTCATATTTCTCCCCTTCAAAAATAGGTTGATATGATTAGGCCTCCATCTAAGGGATTAATAAATAATTTATACTTTTATTACCATATATATGTTTTCCACTTTAATAATATATCCTTCTTGCTAATACATAAGATTCATGATCTCATTCATGGTAATATTATTGATATTAATGATAATAGTACAACTATGAATGATTCAATACCCCAACCTAATGGGAATGCAAAGCTAAAAATGTTTTACAATCCTTTTCTTAACCATGCAATAAAAATAAATAAGGCTAATCCTGAAGTGCATATGAATTACAATGCACACCATCCTCCTCTAAAATAACATCCATTATATCATATTATTTATACACTTACGCACATATATACAATGACTTATAATTACATTTTATAATAATGAGAATATATAAGATGATTCTAGTTAAAATCCATTATTTTTACGTGCATACATTGATTCACTAATAATACATAGTGTCATAATCAACAATGGTTTGAGTGAAAATGTTTACACTATGACAATCCCTGCTACTCTTGGCTATAAAACACAAATTTTATGGATTTAACCAAGATAATTAAATAATTTTATGGAAAGAGACATGATAATTTTAGAAGTATTGTGCGACCACTTAAAATAGGTCTTATTATATTTATTACTCAATTCTTAGTTTTACCTAGTACAAGGGAATTTGACATGTTTAGACACATAAGCTCCATGTAGTACCATCTTCAATGTTTAGATGTGTGAACTATATATATGGAAATAGGGTGGTTATAGTTCTAGGTATTCCATAAGAATATCCTTTTCAACCAGAAGAATTTCTTCCTCCACCCCCACCCCCACCCCCACCCCCACCCCCACCAAATTTATTTATATAACCTATTTAGGCTCATTCTATGTAGACATTTTAGAGGAAAGTAGTTTATTTTTCTGGATGAACATTGATTCAACACCCATTACATCAAATATATATTCATGAAAACCATTTTTTACTCAATAACATCCTAAGCTAGGGTTACAGATGTTTCACTATATTCCATAATGAACACATACACATATTTATATTATAAAGTAGATTCTATGAGAGACCATTCCATCTATGGTTACTCATCACACATAGTACAATATGAATGATGATGATGATGATGATGATGATGATGATGATGATGATGATGTTGATGATGGATAATTTACAACATGAGATTACATCTTAGATTTAGATATAGAAACATGAATCCATTTTCTCATGATAGGTAACCATTCCCATGTTTGATAGATGACCTACATGTGACCATCTTGTTGATGGGATCATTGGTTAGTAGGAAAATAATAATTAAATATTAAAAAAACAAAAAAAAAACAAAAGATTCAAAAAACTAAAATATTACAAAAATAAAAAATTATGACCTAAGCATAACATTGTTTGCTAGTTGCCATTTTGATCTATGTTATTTATCACATATTTGGTATATTACATATCCTTTTCAATATGCACATAAATTTAATGATATATATGAATAATATTTAGGACATACAATTTATACATGACATAATTGTAGACATCCAATTCCTAACATTATTTGTGTTGAAATTGTCAATCTTACTTGAATTTCACTCAAATGTACATTTTAGGTCAAAATCATTAAAACACCCTAAATGGTTCAAACTTGTCATTTACAAGTTCCAATTTAGGCTAATGTATCCCTAAAGAGGGTAATGCATTTTATGTGATACCTAACTTTGATCAATTCATTTTGAGTCAAAATGATGATTTTGCCTTTTTGTGTTCTGGATCACTCTTTTCTTCTAATTCATTTGTACACATCACGTACCTTTGTTATTATATGTTATTAACATCATCAATGAGAATACAATTATAAAAAATCTAATATCACCTTTTAATTATTCCCAAGTCAAATTATGACCCAGTAATATGACTTTATGACCATTTTGATTAATTCACAGCCAATTTCTAAATTATTACACAAATGTTGATTAACCTTGTTTAAGTCTAATTGATCAAGGGAGGCATTACATTGTCCAATTGGATAAGTATCTTTTCCTTGTTCAAATTGTTATCAAAACTTTGTGTCATGTCACCCACTTTGGCACAATTATGCTACCCATTTGAGTCTAGATCATTTAACCAATTTGTTTAAGTCCCTCATTTATAATTCACATTCAAATTTTAACCTTTATAAGTTTTAAGGGTTGGTGTGTTAAATTGGGTTTGCCATTTACACACTAAACTTGTTCTAACTTGGGTTCAATTTTCCATTTGGATTGAGGGCTATTTATTTGACTCAAAATCACATTATCATCTTTGTGGACTCAATTAATCTTGTGTATCACTCACACTTTGAGTCCTAGAACATATTTTATCCTACTATAACCATGTGGTGACATTGTGCTACCCTTTTGGTCCTAGCTTTGTACGTAGTGATTCATGTATGTTTTTACATCTTGAGTTGCTTATTTCATATTGTCTTCTTCATAATTCAAATATTTTTCCTCTAATTTTATAGGATCAAATCCTCCTAGTTGAAACTATATTTTATCACATAGGTATATCACAAATATCTAAGCTTTGGTGTATTAGTTTTCACCTTGGATCTTTGAGTTACCTTACCCTCTTCTAATGTATACAATTTCAACTTCACCAAAAGTTGGGTACATTCATGAACCAAATATTCTAATTATGTGTGATTCCAATTCACCCTAAATTTATAGTCTCTCTGGTACCTTAGTTATTTATTTGAAGAGAACCAAAGCATACCTTTTTTGATAATTTTCAAAACATTGATCCAATTCTAGTCAAACTCAAAGAATGACTCTTTTTAAGCATGACTCAAAAGTTCACTCGTAGTGGGGCCTTTTGTTGCCTTAGCTATGAGGATGAGAAATTTTATGATGGTCAAGATAAAATCATTGTTTTTGATGACATACTTATAGTAGTAGGATCCAAAGATGATTAAAATGAATATCAACCCCAAGAATATCAAGATGAAGTACTTATTAGGTTGATAAAATCAAGTGTTAGACTACCTTTAGACTTTCCTACAAAATAATTGCATACCTTAGTTAGAGAAGGAGAAAAATGATGGTAATAAAAATATTTTGAAAAAATAAACATACTTTCTTCATCTAACAAAGGAAAGGAAATAGAAACAAAGTCAAAACCCACAAATCTAGATCTTCTAGCTAAGATCAAGATAATAAGTCAATGATATGTGGATCAACATGTCATAGACTTAACTGACTCGTTAGTTGCAACTTAGATTCACAATGATGATTCAAAATAATAGGGAAATGTGTTCAAAAGTATGCAAAAAACATTTGATGAGAACATAACCATACTGGATCAAGGTAATCTAAACCAACAGTTAAAATCATAAGAGATCTTACAAAATGTTCCATTTAACATGGAGTGTACATTCTTCAATGATCAAGAATTTATTGTTAATTTAAAAAATAAAAGAACCAAAAATTTAATTTGAATTGAGGAAATCCCTCAAGATAATTTGGATATTTCATTCCAACCAACATAAAAATTGGTAAACAAACACAAAACTTCCCAAAATCAATAAGGTACTAAATAGCTAAATTTAGGGAATGGTTTACAATCTAAGAATCAATGGACTATTCTATTGAATTAAGGAATGAATTAAAAGGTATACATTACATATATATCCACATAAAATTAGGTGCACATTCCACCCAACAGTAATAAAATCAGGGGCACATTCCACCCCAACAACAATAAAATCAGGGGCACATTCCACCCCAACAATAACAAAACCAGGGGTACATTCCACCCCAACAACAATAAAATCAGGGGCACATTCCACCCCAAAAATAACAAAACCATGGGTACATTCCACCCCATCATCTTATCCAATCCAAAAATGCACCAAACATGCAAGAGTGGAATTATATGAAGGAATTTTTTTAGATATTGGAGATAAATAATAGAGTTAAATAGTATAAATTTGATGAGATATGTCCATATCCATTTGATTTATTTATTCTTCAAAACTTACCTCATTTTGAGGCACCCAAATTTGACAAGTATAAAGGAAAGGGAGATCCACACGAGCACATATAGGTATTATTTTTCTTATGTCAAAAATTTGCTTATAGTAGTGAGTATTTACTTCAACTATTTCTAAGAAGTTTAGCAGGATAGGATTTAGATTGGCTACTTAAACTACCCAAGGGATCAGTTGTGGATTGGAATGACTTATCAAAAAAGTTAATTAACTATTTATTATATAACATAGAACATGAATTGACTAGTATTGAATTATGTAAAGACAAAAAATGTGATGGTGAAAGTTTTGCCACATATATACAAAGGTGGAGAGCATTGGCAGGCTTCTTTCAACACAACTTGCTAGACAAATAATTGATCGATATATTTGCAAAGAACTTGCATCCTGAAGTAGCACATAATCTATGGTTAGCTTGTGCTAACTCATTTGAATAAATTATTAACAAATGAGTACAAACTGAGAAGGCTCTTATTACCAAAATCCTTGTTAAGATTTTTGCATAGGGTCAGACATCTAATCAGACTCAATCACAAATTCAAATAGTTGTGCAGGATAATCCTAAGGGCTTTAATAAAAATAAGAACATGGTTGTAAATAGGGTGAATAAAATAAGGAATATACAAATGGTATAGGCTGCACCTCCCCTAAATGTATAATTAACTCCCCTAAATCCACCACCTACTTTGTAGAGACAACCTCTATGAAGGACATTTCATAACAATTTTAGAGTCTTTAGCAAGTTAGGAGAACCAATTGAAATAGTGTTACAAAAGTTCATCACTATTAATTTGATTGTATGGCTAGTACCAAGTCCATTTTCTCAAGATGAACCAAAACTATATTGGTATAAATAAAACAAATGGTGCAACTTTCATCGTGTTATTGGTTATGGTGCATATTATTGCATCTAATTATAACACATTATTGAAGACTTTATTGAAAGTGGTGAACTAGAGATTAAGTTAGCCCCTAATTAGGATATGGGGATCTATAAAGACCCCTTTCCTCAACATAATACACCAACACCAAGAAATAATCAAAACCAAGGTCAGAATTAAGGATAGAGGTATAATTAGAACCAACATTAGGGTCAAAATCATGATGAGAATAATCAGGATCATAATGCCCATAATAACAATGTGGCTTATAAAAACATGCCATATGACTATAACAATGTTATGGGGCATATTTATGTTTCCCAAATTTATACTATTATTGTGAAACCACATGTGAAATCTCCTATTTCTCGTAGTATGAGACCCATCATTATAGGCTCAACACCCTCTCCCCCTAGTAATACCATATTGAGTTTTCATAATCATGGTGCGATTACATTTGCATGGGTTAATAGTTATAAAAAATAACACCCTTTTTATAATTATAAGGGCTCTTCATAGACTCAAAATTATAGCAATATAGCTAGATGTATGTGAGTCACCATTCAAGGCCCTTCGCCTTCCTCTTCTAATTATAATGACTCCTTGCCACCTTTAGGTTATGCAGTCACAATTATACACCCATGAGTCACCATCTAAGGCCCTTCACACACTTCTTCCATGAATCCTAATGATAACATTATGCCAATAGTTCTAAAGTTGAATATTGTGCCAACAAAGACTAAACTAGCTCAATCCACAATTGAAAAGCCTCATAGTCTAGTAGACCAATTGAATAAAACCCCTACACAAATTTCCATATTAGAAATCTTGTAGACATATGATATCCATAAAAATATTATGAAAAACCTTTTGAAATAATCTATTGTGACTAATGATATTAACCTTGATCAATTCCAGAACCTAGTTGGACATTTGTCTCCATTTAGGCAAATCACATTTGACCACAAAGACATGTCCACTCTTGAACTAAACCATAATAACTCATTATACATTGAGATAATCATTGAAAACCATAATATCAAGTGGGTTATTATAGATAATGGTTCATGGCTAAACATATCTCTTAAATTGGTATGATGATTGGGCTACATGGATACAGACATTCAACCAAAAACTATTACAATCAAGGCTTATGACAATGCCAAGAGGGAGTCTTCAAGTATAATTTGGTTTCCAGTCATGGTTAGGTCTATTTATCATCACACATTATTCAATATTGTGGATATTTAACTTCCTTATAACATACTTTTTGGTCATGCCTAGATCCATGAAGTATAGGTAGTGCCATCCACTCTTCACTAGTGCCTTAAGTTTCCCAACAATGGGATCAAGGTTACTATTCCCACTGATTAGTATCCATATAAATATTGAAAACATATTGAAGCTAAGTTTCATAATTATAACTATTTCCCAAGTTATTAATTCATTGTGAAGAAAAATAGAGCCATTATTTCCCATCCATCTCCATCTAATTATATCAAACCTAGTGATCTAGCTTCCCTTGCGACTGATCTATTTCCTGTAGCTCTTGTAAAGCAAGTTTTTATTAAAGATGTGTGTATTTAATGTAACATCTAAAGGATGTCCTCCATTTTGAAATTTTTCCTAAATCCCTGAAATCCTTTATAAAACCTAAACCATCTAAGACTCATAATAGACCTAATCAGATTTGGCAGCCAAAGGAGAAACAACAAAAACTACCTAAGGTTTTTGTACCTGCAATCACACTATAGAAATAACAAGAAGATTTTATCAAGGGAGATTGGTTATATTCTAAAGGACTTGTTGATTAATTTTATAATCCAAAGTATCTAATCTCTAACAAAATAATGAATCATCTTGACTATATAGGGAAAAGCCTTGGCCCATAAGTGTAAGGAATCTTAGAGCCCTTATTAGTTGGAGTTGTCAATTAGAATTATGGTCTTTGATTTAGACCACTAGAGGGTGACCTCATGACTTTTGATAGTGACTCTTCTAAAGTGACTATTGATAAGACTCCTAGTAGTGACAAAATGTCCCATTATAGTCTTTTTGATGTGCTTGCTAACTCAGATTTATTTGATTCAAATACCATATTAACGATAATGTCTATTGGAGCTTCCCTCTATGATGGGTTCTTTATTTACCATTAGATATTTCTATCCTAAAGTAAACCCTCATTAATCCCTATGTCTTTGCCATCCTAAACTCATAGATTAAGACCAATAAAATTTGGTCATATAACTCTATGTGTTTCAAAATGAAGAATCAATTACAGAATACATGGGCCTATGAGATGTATCTCCCATTGGTGATCACATATAGATCTTTGATTTTTAATTAGATCCTTATACTTACTTTGGAGAGCAGGCAAAATTTTTTAGTCATAATAAAGAACAAACATTGATATCTTTGAGTGAAAACCTCTTTAAGGCAATCATTGATTAAGGAAAGAGTAAAGAAAAAGACAAGCCTTTGAGTGAAATCCTATTTTAGGAACTCCTAGGTGGGAAAGTTTACTCATCCCCTCAGAACATAGAAGGTCCATATAGCCCAAGTTTCATAGCCAATACAAGCATCTCTCCAAAATAACATCAAATGTTTGAGCATCTTGCTCTTGAGTTTATAGAGGTTTTTACTACTTGGCCTTTACCTAATATGGTAGATTCTAATTCTTCATACTATCTAGATCTTTGGGAGGAATAACAAGAAGATTAGGTACAAGAAGATAATCATGGCCATACCTTACCTACAATTTCGGAAGATGGATCTACACTCCTTGTGGAGAATATGATATAAGTGAACTTGGGAACCTATGAGGATCCCAAAATTTTTTATCTTGGAGCCTCCCTTACTGAAGTAGAATGTGATAATATTATATCCATTCTTAAGGATTATATAGAAATATTTTCATGGGCATAATCTGACATGCTAGGCTTGGACATTGATTTGGTTGTGCATCACCTTATTGTCCATCTTGATGCCAAACTAGTTGAATAAAAATTGAGAAAGATGCATCCATGCATCATCCTTTTAGTAAAGCCGAACTGGGAAAGTTGTTAAGAGCCATTTTTATTAGACTACTAGATTACTCTGAATGGGTTTCCAACATAGTCCTAGTGAGTAAAAATACCCCAGGTATATGTCTTTGTACTAATTTTTGAGATATTAAAAAAGCATGCCCCAAATATGATTTTCCTCTGCCCAACATCAACATGATCATCAACTAAAATGCTAGGTATGAGATGCTATCCTTAATGGAAATTTTTTTTGGTTACAATCAGATCAAGATAGCCCTTGAAGACCAACACAAAATTGTGTTCACCACTCCATGGGGGACATTCTATTACCAAGTTATTCTATTTGGATTAAAGAATATTGGAGAAACATATAAACATGTAATGAATGTCATCTTACATGACATTATGCACAACATTATGGAAGACTATGTTGATGATATACTAGCAAAGCCATTAACAAGATCTGGACATCTTGATGGTCTACAAAGAATCTTTGAGAGGCTTCACAATTATAAAGTCTATTAAATCCTAAGAAATGTGTCTTAGAAGTCACATCAAGGAAATTTATAGGGTTCATTTTATCACAATGAGGGATCAAATTTGACCCTGCAAAATTCAACACTATTGTGTAAATGCCTCCACCAAATAATCTTAAACAACTATGAATCCTACAAGGAAAGATCTAGGCTATACATAGGTTCATTACTCAATTGGAAGATAAGTGCACCCATTTACTCATATTTTGAATAAATGGGTAACATTTCAATGGGATGAAGATTTTCAGATAGAATGTTAAAATCTTAAGACATACTTCACCAATCCACTAGTCTTAAGACTACCAACATAGGGAAAGCCACCGCTTCTTTATATATCAATCACAAAACATGCACTAGGGGCACTTTTGGCCCAACATGATGATCATGGTAAGTAACACATTGTTTATGATTTAAGCCACACTCTATTTTGATAGATCGTTCACATCCCATAGATATGGAGCTAGCATATTGTTGATCATACCAAAAAGGGCTTTGATTCCTAAAGAATTCCATATACAATCTCATTATACAAACAATATGGCCAAGTATGAGGCATTGATTATAGGGCTTCAGCTTGTTATATAGTGGGATATTCAAAGCTTAAAGGTCTATGGAGATTCACAATTAATCATCAATAAAACCACTAACTATTATTAAATAAAAGATGACAAGCTTGTTACTTACAAGAAAATTATTGATAACCTCAAAACACATTTTAAATCTTTATAGTTTGAACAAGTTTCGAGAGTAAACAATAGATCCACCGATACAATGGTGATGATTGGTTCCATGATTCAAATGGATGGTAGTGCTAAAGAGTATCAATTCTTAATTGAAAATATTCTTTATCTTGCACATATTATAATAGATTTAAAGAGGGTATGCACCATTGTTGGTCATAATCCCCCACCTGAGTTACCATGGTACCAATATTTTTATAACTATTTTCATAGTCATGTCTTCCCCACCAACCTTTCTAACAACCAATATAAAATATTCCTTCATCATTTAACACATTATACTCTCCTTAAAAACATGATTTATCATAAAGGCTATGATGGAATGCTTCTTTATCATTTATCTTTGGGAGAATCCAAGATGGCACTAAAGGAGGTTCATGAAAGAATGTGTGAGGCCCACACCAATGGTGTAATCATAAAAAAGAAGATCCTCAGAATAGGATATTATTGGCCGAAAATGGAGATCAATGCTTGAAACTATATGAATAAGTGTGTTCCTTATTAGTAGCATAACAACTTGATACACACACCTTCTTTACCACTACAGGTGATCACAACACCATGGCCATTTTTAATGTGGGGTCTTTATCTCATCAAAAAAATTAACCCAACATCTTCAGATAGCCATAAGCACATTTTGACTACAACTGAGTACTTTACCAAGTGGATTGAGGCCATTCCTCTCACTTATATTATCAAGAAATATATAGCCAAATTTATTAATTACCATATCATCTATTGATATGGCATCTTATCCTGTATTATATCTGATAATGGTAGATCTTTTGTGAACCAAGATGTGAAATCTCTTTATGAAAAATAGCCCTTGAAGACCAACACAAGACTGTGTTCACCACTATGTGGGGGACATTCTATTACCAAGTTATTTTATTTGGCTTAAAAAACACTGGAGAAACATATAAACATTTAATGAATGTCATCTTACATGACATTATGCACAACATTATGGAGGACTATGTTGATGATATACTAACAGGAACCATTAACAAGAGCTAGACATCCTAATGTTCTACAAATAATCTTTGAGAGGCTTCATGATTATAAATTCCACTTGAATCCTAAGAAATGTGTCTCTGAAGTCACATCAAGGAAATTTATAGGGCTCATTTTATTATAATGAGGGATCAAAGTTGACCCTACAAAAGTTAACACTATTGTGGAAATGCCTCCAAATAATCTTAAACAACTGTGAATCCTACAAGGAAAGATCCAAGCTATACATAGGTTCATTACTCAATTGGAAGATAAGTGCCACCCATTTACTCATCTTTTGATGAAAGGGGTAACATTTCAATGGGATGAAGATTGTCAGATAGAATGTTAAAAGCTTAAGACATACTTCACCAATCCACTGGTCTTAAGAATGCCAACATAGGGAAAGCCACTGCTTCTTTATATATCAACCACCAAACATGCACTAGGGGCACTTTTGGCCCAACATGATGATCATGGTAAGTAACACATTTATGATTTAAACCACAAATTGGTGGCTTATGAACATAATTATATGTCTATTGAGAAGGCATGTTCAACTATGGTGTTCACCACTCATAAATTATGACATTATATGCTAAATAACAAAGGTGGACCCTTTCAAGTTCCTCTTGTCTAAAGCAAATTTTTAAGGATGCATGGATAAATGGTTTATGTTCGTAAGTGAGTTTGATATTGAGTGCCAAAATCAAAAGGCAATCAAAGGTCAAGTAATTTGTGACCAACTTGCAAAAGCTCCTATTGAGGATACTCAACCTCTCAAGTTTGAATTTCCAAATGATTCTATCATGATGATAGAAAAAACACCATAGGAACCTGAATAGCAGACACTCTATTTTGATAAATCCTTCACATCCCATAGATAAGGAGCGAACATATTGTTGATCATACCACAAGGGGATTTGATTCCCAAATATTTCCATATAAAATCTCATTGTACAAATAATATGGCCAAGTATGATGCATTGATTATATGGCTTCACCTTGCTATACAGTTGGATATTCAAATCTTAAAGGTCTATGGAGATTCATAGTTAATCATCAATCAACCACTAACTAGTATCAAATCAAAGATGACAAGCTTACTTACAAGAAAATTATTGATAACCTGAAAACACATTTTAAATATTTACAGTTTGAACAAGTTTTGAGGGTAAATAACAAATCCACCTATGTAATGGTGATGATTGGTTCCATGTGTTTCCACTCAAAATTCGCTTTTAGATCTAAGAGAAAGAAGAAACTAAAAAGAAGTAATGGACAAGGCTTGGGAAGTACCTGGACTAAAGATTGTGCACCGTAAATCCAGACGCTTGTGGGCACTCCTCTTTGGCTGTGGAGGAATGACACCTGCAAGAAAAAAAGGAAACTTGGACAAGAAAATGTTAGATGAATAGGCAGTGGGTTGCCAAGCAAAAGCTTGTTCCCAGAAGTGTAAAAACTTCCTTAAGGGAGGTCAACCCACTGTTTTGATAAGATAAGTGACTGATAAGATAAGACAGAATGCCAGAATACAGAAGTGACAAAGAAATAGAAAGGAAAGAAAAGACCAAAATGATTACCTAAAGGAGCTGTTGGGCTGAAGACAGTTGTCGAGGTCGGAAATGTTGCCGGCGTCGGTTATCTGATCTATCGGCGTCAGCTATCCTGCCGACGTCGGTTGGGGTAGTGACCGACGTCGGTCGGGGTTATGGCCTGTAGTCGGGTCTGAGTTGCTTTCTGGACTGTGGACGGGTCCGGGATGATAAGAGGGTCGAGACAGAGTTCAGGGACAAGTTTATATGGACTGGGGAATGCTCTGGTTCTGGTTGGGTGCCTTATGCAAGGTCTTTGTTGACAGGGGGATGAGGAAGAGGAAGATACACAGGGGACCGGACCTGAGAAGGCTTTGCAGCCTCTCAGGGGGAAAAATAGAGGGAGTAGAAGACAATAGATAGGATAGATGACTGAAAACTAAAGAAATGAAATAAAATGAAGAAAACCAGACTGTGCTTACCTTTGGCTTGCTGACTGAAGAGTTGAAGAAGCTGTTGTTGGAGCCACGGAGGACTTGTCAAGAAGAAATCCCTGATCCAGAGCCTTTGCACTTGTTGCTGCTGTTGCACGAGGTCCAGACGGAGGAGAGACAAATGCCAAAACACCAAGAGAGATCTGTTTGCGAGCTCAAGGGTCCAGGGGGGGCTGCAACGGATGCAGAAAGGGGTAATGAAGGATGCCGACGCTGGCAGTTTTGCCGACGTCGGTCGAAGGGTCACCGACGTCAGCGGTCGCAGAATGGGGACAGAGGCTAAAAATAGCCTCTGCCCATTCTTGCACACCGCCGAGCGAGGGGGGATGGGAAGAACGGTCACGAAGATGCCAAAATGGGCGTGGGGGGAAAATAAAGAAGAGATTTGGCCTAATAAATGCTAGGGGGAAGGTGGAGGGATTCAAGGGAGGATCCAAGGTGGCAAGGGTAGGGTGGAAAGGGGGCCAAGGTCAAGGGTTAGGATAGGGGCCAAGGTCAAGGGTTAGGATAGGGGTTTAAGGCCAAGGGGGAGGACCAAGGTGCAGACACGTTTGCGGTGTCTACATTTGCCCCTTTTTGTCTTGTTGGTTGTTCTAGACGAACTGCAAGACAAAAACAGGAGTTGGTTGCCCCAGAAAAGGGATGAGGTGTTCCCCCCTCAAAGCGATAGTTGAGAGAAGGGAACCGATGATCGAGTGTCGATTTGACAAAAGGTGGATGAGAAAGATGAAAAGTGAGTGAAAATGCTGCAAAAGTCGTGATTGCGCGTATACCACGTCACAGGATGGTCGGGTCAAATTGTCGCATGTCGAGGGTCAAGGAGTGCCAAAATTGAAGTAATCGAGCCCCAGCATTTAGTCGTCTGCTGATCGGGTCACTCAATTTAAGCTGAAGCTCCAAATGGTCGTCATGTTTCAGGTATCCAGGGCTCAGGAAGTGCTCCCAAAAACACGAAAAAGCCACAAGTAGTAGGGATCAACTGGCTCGCGATCCTATACTTGTGAAGGGTCAAAAATAGTCTACGGATAATTCTGCTAACCAGCCGTGAGGTAGCACACATGCAAAAACAACCAAGGCAACATTGTCTTGGAAGTGGTCGAAGGTCGAAAGATGGTCGTTGGTCAAGAGGATGGATGGACGAAAGGATGCGGCCGAGCTAACCCCAGAAGACCCCATGTCAACTGAGTGCTGCCTACATAGCCCCTGTCGTAGGGGCCTCAGGCCGATGTAGTTCTCCCTAAAAGGGAGGGAGGGTCAGAGGGATTGATTGGTCTTAGTCAAAGTCGATGATTGGTCTTGGTCAAAGAAAATGATTGGTCTTGGTCAAGGTCCAGGTCAAGGTCGCAGAAGAGAAGGTTTGTTCATCAAAGAAATGAACAAACGGGGGTGGTCGAGCTAACCTCAGAAGATGTGTTATCTGAGTGCTGCCTACATAGCCCTGGTCATAGGGCCTCAGACCAATGTAGTTCAGACAAAAAGTTTGATTGATCAATGATTGGATGTGGTCAAGTGTCAAAATGATGAGGGTAAGATGAAGATAAAATGATGCTACAGATGGTGTATTCTACAGAATTGGTCGAGAGTCTTTCATCCCTAGCAAGTTTCCATAGTCGCGATGGATATATGCTAAAAATGAATAGAAGTCGATTTATGCTTCAGCAAGTATTGGTTTATGCTTAACATAAATTGGGTCTAGTCGGTAGTTTCCATGTGTACTGGTGTCCGTAGAAACTATGTGAAATGGTCTAGGATGATGTCAGCTGAAAATGATGAGAATGGCTGGGTTTGAGATGAGTCACCGATTGATGTGGTTAAATGTGACTAAAGTGAAGAGAAAAGATGAAAGGCAAAATCGCTCTTTCATTGACAAGGACCAAAAAGGAGGCATAGATAGGGGTTATTAGAACAAAAGCCCCGTTCATGCGTTACGTCATTGACCAGTGTTGAGTTAGAATGGTAATCAAATCACTTTGACATTAAAGTGAGCTCGAAGTCCCTTGAACAGGTGATAGGAGGAGGATAGGGTAACCCAGTTTAAGAGCAGGAATAATCTTACCCCTTTTATAGGAGACCCTGAGACAACTACAAGCCAAGTCCGTGACTCATTTTTTTTTTTTGGTGCAGGCTGATCGATGCGGGAAGCCTACGTAGAGATGTCTTTTGCTTGGTGGTCATGTTGCGAAGCTGATCGATGCGGGAAGCTTCTAAGAAAAGTGCTATTTGATAGCCATCCTTCGAGGGAGTGGTCTATATTTTTGCTTAATAATGTTTGATAAGTTGGCCTAGCTGTCCTTCGAGGGATCAGTCTAGTAATACAGCAATGATAGTACAGCTATCCTTCGAGGGAGCAGTCTGTCTTTTTGATTTGTTTTGACCTAATTTTGTGACCATGGATATGTTTTGACATCTTGATATATATTGTTTTTTGATTTAGAGTCATGGACAAGGCTATAGAAGTTCAAGGACGCCCCTTTTATTAGGATAAAGCATCCATGCATCATAAAAGGGTTGTAGAGGACTTGTTAAAGGGAAATAGGGTTGAAAGGGATGAGGATTAAGAGGACGAGGATTGCTCAAGGGATGAGCTCAAGTTACGTGTCAAGTAGATGAGTACTCGACTAGCAGAAGAATGGTCGAAGACGTAAGGCATTAAGAGGCTCAGGTTCTGGCCGTCCGTCGAGGGAAGACAGACGATAAGTCCCTGACCCATACTTGTGCGTGATGATAAAAGGTCCAAGCCAATTGGGGGCAAACTTGCCTCATTTACTTCGCTCCATATTGGTCACGTGCTGATTCTCTTTGAGGACGAGGTCTCCGATGTTGAAATCTCGTTCTCACAGATTTTTGTCGTAGGCCCGCTTTATGCGACTTTGGTAGACATGGAGATGATTAAGGGCAGCAAGACGGCGCTCGTCGAGTAACTCAAGTTGAGCTAGGCGATCTTGACGAAAGTCGTCATTGGAGAGAATGTCATGCAGGGAGATGCAAAGAAACGCGATCTGTACTTCGAGAGGTAAGACAGCCTCTGTTCTGTACACGAGAGAGAAGGGAGTAGTACCCGTAGAGGTTCGAATGCTAGTGCGATAGGCCCACAAAGCGAAGGGAATATGAATGTGCCAATCCCTACCTGTATCGTCGACCACCTTCATGAGAATTTTAGTGAGAATTTTGTTGGAAGCCTCTGCCTGCCCATTTGCTTGTGGGTAGTAAGGCGAAGAAGAGCTGAGTTTGATGCCAAATGAGTCGCATAGTTTTTGGACAGTCTTGTTTTTAAAGGACTTGCCGTTGTCGGTAATGATTTTGTGAGGGACACCGAAACGACAGATGATGTGGCTGTTGATGAAGTCGGCAATTTTGTTGGCTTTTGTGGAGATAAGAGGAATGGCTTCCACCCACTTGGTGAAATACTCAGTGGCAGTGATGATGGACTGATGACGAAGAGACGAGTGAGGGTTGATCTCACCGATGAGATCCAAGCCCCACTGAGAGAAAGGCCAAAAATCTTGAGCGACTTGCAAGGCGTGGCTGGGGAGATGAAGCAGGTTAGAGTGCTACTGACACTTGATGCAACATCGAACATAGTCGCTACAGTCTTGATGAAGGGTGGGCCAATAATAACCCAGGTGAAGGATGCGTTTGGCAACCGAGTTTCCACTGAAGTGTCCGCCACAAATCCCGTCGTGGACTTGCTTTATGGCTTGAGGAGCTTCAGTGGAGGTTAGACAGCGAAGCAGGAGGCCGTCGAAGCCTCGTTTATAGAGAAGACCCCCTAGCATGGTATAGCGAGCTGTGCACTTGATGAAAGCTCGCCGCGCATTGCTTGAGAGGTTGGGAGGAGTGACAGAAAGAGACAAGTAGTCCACGAGTTGCTTATACCAGTCATCTCGTGGGCTAGAATTGATAGTGTTGATATGGTCGATGTGAGGAGAGATGTATGAAGGCAAAGGTACACGATGCACTGTGACAAAAAGGCGAGATGATGATGATGAAGATGGGATATGCGAAGCAAGAGAAGCCATGGTGTCGGCAAACTTGTTCGTAGAGCGTGGAACAGTCTGCAAGAGGTAATGGTCGAAAGATGCCAAAAGAAGGTCCACACGATTCTTATACCTCTGTAAAACTTTGTTTTTACAGAGATATGAACCGTTAACTTGATTAACGATGAGCTGCGAGTCGCCGAAGATGTTGATAGACTTGATGTGGAGAGAAAGAGCAGTCTGAAGTCCCAAAATTAAGGCCTCATATTCGGCCATATTATTGGTACAATCAAAGTCAAGCTTGAAAGATAGAGGCATGGGCTCCCCTTCGAGTGGGATGAGGATGACCCCCGTACCCCCGCCGAGTTGACATTTGGAGCCGTCAAAGAACATGGTCATTTGGTAGACGGTGTCATCGGTGGAAAGGGTAGCGATAGACTCGTCAGGGAACTCACAGTGGGAAGGTTGGTTGTCAGGAAGAGGGGCATCTGCCAGTTGGTCAGTGATGGTTTGCCCCTTGATAGATTTCTGCTAGATGAATTCGAGGTCAAACTCAGTGAGCAGCATAAGCCACCGAGCCATACGTTGGTTCTGGTATGGCTTGGAGTGCATGTACTTGAGAGGGTCGGTGTGAGTGACGACAAAGGTTTTATGGTTGAGAAGATAGTGGCAGAGCTTGGTAGCGGAAAAGACTAATGCCAAATAGAGTTTCTCGGTATGAGTATACCGAGTTTCATAGTCGACCAGTGTTCAGCTGATATAGTAAACTGCTTGCTCACGATGATGCTCGTCTCGGTGCGCAATCATGGCACCTAACGAATGGTTGGTGGCAGAGATATAAAGGTAGAAGGGTTGGTCATCCTTAGGTGGAATGAGGACTGGTGGGGAGACCAGATAGCTTTTGAGGGCCTCAAAAGCCTGTTGACAGTCTTTATCCCATTTAAAGGAGACATCTTTCTTAAGGAGGTGACGGAAAGGTTGGCAGCGGTCTGAAAGTTGCGAGATGAAACGGCGAATGGACTGGAGCTTCCCTTGTAGACTGCGAAGCTGCTTGAGATTGGTCGGGGGTGGCATTTCGAGGATAGCACAGATCTTGGCGGGATCTATCTCGATACCATGGAAGGAAACGATGAAGCCGAGAAGTTTGCCTGAGAGGACCCCAAAGACACACTTCTTGGGGTTAAGGCAGACATTGTATTGAAGAAGGCGAGAGAAGATGATTGTGAGAATGGTCAAGTGGTCGCGGCAAAGTTTGGACTTGTCGAGAAGGTCATCCACATAATCCTCCATGATTTTGTGGAGGAGATCGTGGAAAATGTAGGTCATGGCATGCTGATAGGTGGCACCAGCATTTTTCAAGCTGAAAGGCATGAGTCGATAGCAAAAAGTCCCCCATGGGGTGATAAAGGTAGTCTTGTGCTGATCTTCCGATGCGATCAGGATTTGATTGTATCCTGAAAACCCATCCATGAGAGATAGCATCTCGTGGCCGGCCGTGAGATCAACAAGCTGGTCAATGTTAGGAAGAGGAAAGTTGTCTTTGGGACAGGCTAGGTTAAGGTCGCGATAGTCCGTGTAGATCCGAATCCCCCCAGTTGCTTTAGTAACTGGGACGATGTTAGAGACCCACTGTGGATAATCGATGGGTTGGATGAAGGAGACAGAAAGAAGGCGTTGAAGTTCCTCTTTGACAAAGAGCGCAACGCGAGGATGCATCTTTCGAAGCTTTTGCCTAACAGGCTTAGCCTCTGGTTTGGTGACAATGTTATGGGTAGCAATGGTGGGGTCGATGCCAGGCATGTCGCTGTAAGTCCAGGTAAAGGCCTTGCTATGGTTGGAAAGGAATTGGGCATAGTCAAGCTGCTCCTAAGCGTCTAAAGATTGGCCAATCCTTAAGACGTGGGGAACATCGGAAGAAGAAGGGAGGTTGATGTCAATGGTGGATTCATTTAACATAACCTGGGTCTCAGAAGGGAGGAAATGCTGGATGAAAGAGTCGTCAGCACCCATGTAGGAAAGGATGGCGTCATCGTCAATGCAGTGGATAGTGTGAATGGTTGCCGACTCATCTTCTACCATGCTAGGAAAAATGAGAGGGAGAGACCTGGACACCCCATTGAGCTGATAGATCAGGGGTTCCAGGCGGATGGTGTTTATGGAAAAAAAAACTAGGAGGGATGGAAACCACCGACTCCGAAGGAGAAATGGGCGAGTCTGGAGGAGATTGGTCGATGGTTGGCTCGGGACAGAGGTCAGAAGGAGCCTGAGTGGGGTCATGATATCCCAGGCCATACCATTTCTTGGCATCGTGATCATTGAGCGGCTCGATGGGCTGATGGGAGCCCTGCTCATAATGTCCGAAACCAAAACCCTTCCATGCACACTTGTGAAGGTAAGTGTGTGCAAAGGCGGGGTTGCCAAGAAATAAGAAATCAGATGTGAAAGGTTGGGGTGAAGAAAGGGAATTGCCATTGGTAGGAGCTTGATTAAGCCCCCCATAGACAAAGTTGGTTTGGAAGTGAGGAGGACCATAAGGTACGACCGTCTCGATCCGATGGTCGTAATTGGGACTGAGGTGAAGGCGTCCATACTCTTGCAGAGTTTGGAACATGTCGAGGGTCAACAAGCGATATTCCCCAAGTGATAGTCGTTGGAAGATGTCTTCCATGGGGTCTTTGGTCGACGCTTGAAGAGGAGGGGCGAGGGCGACCGCCGATTGCGAATTGGTTGAAGCTTCCGCAGATGGAGGCGGTGCCGGAGTTGACGGTTTGATAGGAATGAGGACATCATTGGGACGGTAGGTGGTGTTGCAAGTCTTGAAGGGTGAAGGGTCAGCGGGAATGGTATGGACTTGCCCGTCATGCTCAAACTTCACACAACGGTGCAGGGTGGAGGGAATACAGGCCATGGCACGGATCCAAGGTCAGCCTAGTAAAAGGTTGTATTGAAACTCTCATTCGATGATATAGAAGAGCTCTGGGACTGTGCGTGGGCCAACGCGGATGTGAAGGATGACTGTGCCAATGGTCGTGGCGGTGGTGTCATTGAAAGAGCGTAAGATCGCGTCAGTTTTGGAGACACAATTCTTGGGAAGAGATAGCTGATCAAAGGCGTGAGTAGAGATTATGTTGATGCTAGCGCCACCATCGATCATAACGCGTTTGATGCGTGTTCGATCAACATAGGCAGTGATGAAGAGGGCGGCGTCCTGATCTTTCGTGTTAGATGTGGGAATCTCAGAATCGCTGAATGTGATGGAGTTGATGGGAGATAAAGAATGGACGAGGGCAGTGAGTGGTTGGGGGTCCTCGGGTTGGACCTCCGCTGCTTGCAAGGCTTGGACAAGGGCTTGACGGTGCTGAGGCGAGGTTTGGATAAGGTCATAAAGAGACATCTTCACAGGTGTCTGATGAAGCTGCTTCAGCATGGAGTCATGAATTGGCCCAGAAGAGGAAGACGAAGAAGGTTGAGACGCGCCAAGGATAGAAATTTTAGGCTTGGGCGCAAGAGGTGGCTTGACGAAGGGATAGGTCCAAGGAATGGCAGCTTTTGCTTTGGCCTTGTCCTGTTGTGACCTAGTGGTTATACGGATAGCATTGATTTCGAAAATGGGAGGTGAAGAAGGAGTCATGTCTTGCTAGTGAGATGTTGACGTGTTTGAAGAGGAAGGAGTCGGGGTCTGGTCGAGAGTGTCCTCAAGGAGAAGAGTGTCCTTCTCCATATGGCGATGGATGATGGCCTTGAGGGCACAGCAAGTCTCGGTGTCATGTCTTGGTGTACGATGATATAGACAAACTTTCGTATCATCGAATCAGGAGGGCTTGGACCCGAGAGGTTGGAAAGGCTTGATGGGCGGAAGGGTTATGTCAAAAGTCTGGAGAAGTCAGCACAATATCGACGAGTATGAGCCCAATAGAGGGTCCGTGTTATTTGATATGCGCGAGGTTGGTGACTTTTGCTTAGGCGAGGTTAGAAGAGGTTTCTGTACCACCTTATGGGTTGATGGCGCGGTGACAGATGGAGATGGCTCTGGCCTGGTGATTGAGAATGCCTTTTTAGGAGAGGGATGACTGGAGATAGGCAGAGGAAGCAGAGGAGGCAACGAGTTTTGTTTGAAGGCCGGAGTGGGAAGAATGCTGGCCAAGGTCGAAGGATGAGGGCCCAAAATTGATGGCAATGGTGACGGAGAAGGAGGCGTTCATTTCTGTGGTCTGGCAGCCCTCTTTGACTTGGTTGGAAGAGTACTGCTGGTCGAGGTCTGGCCTAGGTCCACCTTCACTTGCGGGTGAGTGAGGGCGGAGACAGGACGAACGCCAAATGACTTGATGGGTTTAGACGAGGTAGATGCAGGTTTTGGTTTGGACGGGTTTGGTTGAGGTTTGAGAGTCTGGTCTTTGTCAAGAGTCTGACGAGATTCTGCCTTAGGAGGATTAGCGGCATGTGATGAGAGGGCGCAGGTATGTTGAAGGGCTTTAAGACGCTCCCACAACACCTGAGGCGTCACTTTCCTTAGAGGGAGAAGCGCGATTTTCTCCACTAACCGGGAAAATGGCTGAGAAAAAGATGTTGATGGTTGCGAGGTTGAAGACGAGATGGGTGTAGTGGTCTTAGACGCCTGGTGTGGTGAAGTCATGACAGATTTAGATGAAGACGCAGGGGAGACAGGTTCTTCCCTAGGTGGAGAAGAATCTGAAAAGTGAGGCTCCCCGAGTGGGTAAAGGGCAGGGATGACGGTGCCCTCTACTTGCGGCTGAGGAGTAGGAAGGATCGGGTCCTCCATAGGCAGTAGAACGGAGGATGGCGAGACCGGTGGTGCAGGTAAAGCCGAGGTGTCCTTCAAGATGAGAGAGGTTGGTGGAGAACTAGCTGGGGAGAGAGGTTCGTCCACATGTGACGGACTGATTGATGGACTAACCTCTTGAGGTTGATTGGGGACGAATGGAGAGACCGTATTGACTGTTCGAACGTTGTGCTCATGATTGTCGTCAATTAAGGTCTGGACGTTGTTTTGAGTTGGCGAATGATTGGGGAAATGTTGTTTGAAGATGTCAATGGCCTGATTAGGGGGTGCATTTGGATTGTCTAAGATGAGATCCCCCTTTTTGAGCATGTCTTGGATTATGTTCTTAAAGGTCTTGCAATTTTCCGTGTCATGGCCCTTAACACGGTGGAAGCTGCAGAAGTCATGCTCCCTATACCACGCGGGGATGGCGTGAGAGGGATCGAATTGTGGAAGAGGTCGGGCTTGAGGGAGATTGAGGGCCCCCTGTTTGAAAAGCTTGTCCAGCACAGACGCATATGATTCTCTGAGAGGAGTATATCACCGCTGCATGTATCTTTGCTGGAACTGGCGAGTAGCGCTCTGAGATGTAGATGGCTCAGGCTGATTGGTCGAAGAGGATGAAGGTCTGACAACCACGGCATTAGCTGAAGCCTTGGATTTAGAATTGGATGATGATAGCTTGGCAGAGGAAGAGTCATTGGTCTTAGAGCTGGGATTCTTGTTCCGCAACTTGACTATATTCTCCTCGATGGCACACAACTCAAGTTTGCGAGCCATCGTGAAGGCTTCGTCAAAAGTGCGGAAGGTTTGAACCCTCAGGGTGGAAGAGATATGTCTGGCGCAGGCTTGAGAAAAGAGTTTAATAAGCTCGGCCTGGGGTAAGGAAAAGGAGAGTTGGTTGATAAGGCCTCTCCATCGAGCAACGAAGTCGGCTATGGACTCATCCTCGAATTGCCTGATAGAATAGAGGTCCGTGATTGAGACCTTCTTGGTTATGTTAATGGAAAAGTGATCAAGGAAGAGCTGAGCCAATTGTGTGAACGAGAAGAGAGAATGGCTAGGAAGAGAGCTATACCAGTCAAGTGCAGCACCCGAGAGAGACATAGGAAACGTGCGTAAGAGTAATGCATCATCATGGCCAATGAGGTAGCAGGCATGTCTGAATGCCCGCAAGTGTTGTTGTGGGTCTTCCTTGTTTTGAAAGTGAGAAAACTTCAGAAGCTCCCACTGGCTAGGATATGGTCTGATTGGGACAGAAGGATGAATGGGCTCGTTACAGATCTGCTCATATGAAAGAGTGTTGCGCGAGCCGGAAATAGAGGTCTCAAGACTGGTCATCTTGTCCATCAGCATTTTGATGATGTCTGCCGACGGATTGACAAGTTACGCGCCCCCTAAGTTGTAGGGCGCTTGGGAGAGGCTAGAGGAAGTATGCGACATAGTCAATTGTACAATGTACGGATGACTAATCGTAGGGGCCGAGGTGGAGGCTAAAGGTGGTTGGGTGGAAGACATAGCTGGGCCCATTGTCACCACGAGAGGTTGAACTGTGGTAACGGGGGCCAAGGGGTAAGAAGCCACCCTGGTGTTGATAGGGGCCAGGGTAGGCAGAATAGAGACGATAAGGTTTTGGAAAGGAGTGGATAGCGGTTGAGGGGGTTGAAGTTGACAGGGGGCCGGAACCCCAGTGGAAGTGGGCCCAATGATAGAGGGAGAGGCCACACCTGGAGGATTGGTCAAAGTCTGGTCGGTGGTCAAAGCGATGGCTTGGGTGTCTGAAGGTTGAACTACAGATGCTGTCGATACAGCCGTAGTCGCGGCAAGGGAGGTTGGCATTCCATAGATTGGATTGCCCAAGGAGTCTCGCGTTCGGCTATGCGCGAGATAATGTTGCAAGGCCTTGACGTTGAGGTCCAAGAATCGCTCGAAGTCTTGGTCCCCTTCTTGGACAATGGGAGTCTGCGGTGGGGTTGGACGAATGGGAGTTCTTTCGGTCTCCGAGTTGAACTCCATTGCAGGCTTGGTCACAGATGGGGTGGATGGAAGTGGTTGATGGCTAGCGTGGTTGACAAGAGCTTTGGCTTGGCTACGAGTCAAAACCATGCAAGGCAAAGAAGGTTCAGGTCTCAGGAACTGTGTTGCTCAGTTTCAGAAAACCAGGATGGAGTCTTTGGCAGAGAAAGGACAGGTTTCAGGCTGCTGGTTTTGAAGAAAAAGGATAGTGACAGAGACCGACGTCGGTTTAAAAACTGATGTCGGTTACAAATGAAGCCGACGTCGGTATTAGAACCGATGCCGGTGACAGGGGAAGGCCGACGTCGGTGATAGAACCGATGTCGGCGACTGTGTTTTCCAGAGAACCAAAAGGTTTGATGATTCTTGGAAAAACAAAGAAGAAAGCGTCCTCACACACTCAAACAAACAGATGAGAAGAGGAAAACAGAGAGAGACAGACAAGCCTAAGCGATAAATCCTAGGAATTAACCTTAGAAACTGTGGCTTATGCCTTAGATGAATGTTTGGGGAGATTGGCTGAAAAATGGGTCCTAGAAGAAGGCGGTCTAAAGATGGTTTCAGGTGTTTTTTTAGGTGCTCAAAGATCTGTGTTAGGGTCTGGTACGTGGCCTGGTGCTAAGGAGCAAGCTCCCCTCACTTCACGATTCTAGTGGTTAGCTGGTCTCGCTTAGCCAAGATATACCTCGCCTAGATTTTAGACTCCGCCAGAGAACGGAGTGGGCTTCCCCCTTGGTGATGAAATCCAAGTAGGGTCACCGGGATGGGTAAGGTATCCGCTGGGGGATGAAATCCTAGTCGGGCCTTGTCTCAGGTATGTTTTATGTTTGTTTTAGTGCATGTGGTCCGGTAGTGTAACATCAAGTGTCTACGGTTCATTCAATATGCGTCTAAGTTACTAGATGTGGACTAATGCAAGCACAAGCAGAAATGAAAGTGCAATACATTTTAATGCCCAAGTCGAAATGTGATGTTTGTGATGCAGACAAGTTTTGAGAAAGGGTTGAGAGTATGATGTTTAGACTAGTCTAGAATGCAAGGAAGAAAGGTTCGTTTTAGTCCTGCTTATAGTGTCATTGAGAAGAAGAGAAAGAGGAGAAAAGGTAAGAACCTAAGGCTCCTAAATGAATGAAGAAAAAAGAACCCAGGAGGAACCTAGGGTCCCACCGGGCGTGCCAGAATGTTTCCACTCAAAATTCGCTTTTAGATCTAAGAGAAAGAAGAAACTAAAAAGAAGTAATGGACAAGGCTTGGGAAGTACCTGGACTAAAGATTGCGCACCGTAAATCCAGACGCTTGTGGGCACTCCTCTTTGGCTGTGGAGGAATGACACCTGCAAGAAAAAAAGGAAACTTGGACAAGAAAATGTTAGATGAATAGGCAGTGGGTTGCCAAGCAAAAGCTTGTTCCTGAAAGTGTAAAAACTTCCTTAAGGGAGGTCAACCCACTGTTTTGATAAGATAAGTGACTGATAAAAAGACAGAATGCCAGAATACAGAAGTGACAAAGAAATAGAAAGGAAAGAAAAGACCAAAATGATTACCTGAAGGAGCTGTTGGGCTGAAGACAGTTGCCGAGGTTGGAAATGTTGCCGGCGTCGGTTATCTGATCTGCCGGTGTCGGCTATCCTGCCGACGTCGGTTGGGGTAGTGACCGACGTCAGTCGGGGTTATGGCCTGTAGTCGGGTCTGAGTTGCTTTCTGGACTGTGGATGGGTCCGGGATGATAAGAGGGTCGAGACAGAGTTTAGGGACAAGTTTATATGGACTGGGGAATGCTCTGGTTCTGGTTGGGTGCCTTATGCAAGGTCTTTGTTGACAGGGGGATGAGGAAGAGGAAGATACACAGGGGACCGGACCTGAGAAGGCTTTGTAGCCTCTCAGGGGGAAAAATAGAGGGAGTAGAAGACAGTAGATAGGATAGATGACTGAAAACTAAAGAAATGAAATAAAATGAAGAAAACCAGACTGTGCTTACCTTTGGCTTGCTGACTGAAGAGTTGAAGAAGCTATTGTTGGAGCCACGGAGGACTTGTCAAGAAGAAATCCCTGATCCAGAGCCTTTGCACCTGTTGCTGCTGTTGCACGAGGTCCAGACGGAGGAGAGACAAATGCCAAAACACCAAGAGAGATTTGTTTGCGAGCTCAAGGGTCCAGGGGGGGATGCAACGGATGCAGAAAGGGGTAATGAAGGATGCCGACACTGGCAGTTTCGCCGACGTCAGCCGAAGGGTCGCCGACGTCGGCGGTCACAGAATGGGGACAGAGGCTAAAAATAGCCTCTTCCCATTCTTGCACACCGCCGAGCGAGGGGGGATGGGAAGAACGGTCACGAGGATGCCAAAATGGGCGTGGGGGGAAAATAAAGAAGAGATTTGGCCTAATAAATGCTAGGGGGAAGGTGGAGGGATTCAAGGGAGGATCCAAGGTGGCAAGGGTAGGGTGGAAAGGGGGCCAAGGTCAAGGGTTAGGATAGGGGGCCAAGGTCAAGGGTTAGGATAGGGGTTTAAGGCCAAGGGGGAGGACCAAGGTGCAGACACGTTTGCGGTGTCTACACCATGATTCAAATGGATGGTAGTGCTAAAGAGTATCAGTTCCTAATTGAAAATATTCTTTATCTTGCACATATTATAATAGATTTAAAGAGGGTATGCACCATTGTTGGTCCTAATCCCCCACTTGAGCTACCATGGTACCAAGATTTTTATAACTATTTTCATTGTCATGTCTTCCCTACCAACCTTTCTAATAACCAATATAAACTATTCCTTCATTGTTTAACACGTTATAGTCTCCTTATAAACATGATTTATCATAAAAGGCTATGATGGAATGCTTCCTAGTAATTTATCTTTCGGAGAATCCAAGCTGGCACTAAAGGAGGTTCATGAAGGAATGTGTGAGGCCTACACCAATGGTGTAGTCATAAAAAAGAGGATCCTCATAATAGGCTATTATTGGCCCAAAATGGAGATCAATGCTTCAAACTATGTGAGTAAGTGTGTTCCTTGTTATTAGCATGGACACTTGATACATGCACCTTATTTACCACTACAGGTGATCACAAAACCATGACCATTTTAAATGTGGGGTTTTTATCTCATCAAAAAAATTAAACCAACATCTTCAAATGGCCATAAGCACATTTTGACTACAATTGAGTACTTTACCAAGTGGATTGAGGCCATTCCTCTCACTTATATTATCGAGAAATAGATAGATAAATTTATTAATTACCATATCATCTATCGATATGGCATCCTATCTTGTATTATATCTGATAGTGTTAGATGCTTTGTGAACCAAGATGTGAAATCTCTTTGTGAAAAATATCCCTTAAAGACCAACACAAGACTGTGTTCAACACTTCGTGGGGGACATTCTATTACCAAGTTATTCTATTTGGCTTAAAGAACACTGGAGAAACATATAAACATGTAATGAATGCCATCTTACATGACATTATGGAAAACATTATGGAGGACTATGTTGATGATATACTAGCAAAACCATTAACAAGAGTTGGACATCCTGATGTTCTATAAAGAATCTTTGAGCGGCTTCATGATTATAAAGTCTGCTTAAATCCTAAGAAATGTGTCTTCAAAGTCACATCAAGGAAATTTATAGGGTTTATTTTATCATAATGAGGGATCAAAGTTGACCCTACAAAAGTCAACACTATTGTGGAAATGCCTCCACCAAATAATCTTAAACAACTGTGAATCCTGCAAGGAAAGATCTAGGCTATACACAAGTTCATTACTCAACTAGAATATAAGTACCACCCATTTATTTATATTTTTAAGAAAGGGGTAACATTTCAATGGGATGAATGTTGTCAGATAGAATGTTAAAAGCTTAAGACATACTTCACCAGTGCACTAGTCTTAAGACTGCCAACATAGGGAAATCCACTGCTTCTTTACATATCAACCACAAAACATGTACTGGGGGCACTTTTGGCCCAACATGATGATCATGATAAGTAACATGTTTATGATTTAAACCACAAATTGGTGGCTTATGAACATAATTATTGCCTATTGGGAAGGTATGTTCAACTATGGTGTTCACCACTTATAAATTATGACATTATATGCTAAATAACAAAACTATTGTCATCACTAAGGTGGACCCTTTCAAGTTCCTCTTGTCTAAAGAAGCTCTTTAAGGATGCATGGATAAATGGTTTATGTTCCTAAGTGAGTTTGATATTGAGTGCCAAAATTTAAAGGCAAACAAAGGGCAAGTGATTTTTGACCAACTTGAAAAAGATCCTATTGAGGATACTCAACCTCTCAAGTTTGACTTTCCAAATGATTCTATCATGATGATAGAACAAACACCATAGGAACCTGAATAGTGGACACTCTATTTTGATAGATCCTTCTCATCCCGTAGATATGGAGCTATCATATTATTGATCATACAATAATGGGATTTGATTCCCAAATAATTCCATATACAATCTCATTGTACAAACAATATGGCCAAGTATGAGGCATTGATTATAGGGCTTCACCTTGATATATAGTGGGATATTAAAAGCTTAAAGGTCTATGGAGATTCACAGTTAATCATCAATCAAACCCTAACTAGTATCAAATAAAAGATGATAAGCTTGTTACTTAAAAGAAAATTATTGATAACCTCAAAAAACATTTTAAATATTTATTGTTTGAACAAGTTTTGAGAGTAAACAACAGATCCATCGATACAATGGTGATGATTGGTTCCATGATTCAAATGGATGGTAGTGCTAAAGAGTATCAGTCCCTAATTGAAAATATTATTTATCTTGCACATATTATAATATATTTAAAGAGGGTATGCACCATTTTTGGTCTTAATCCCCCACCTGAGCTACCATTGTACCAAGATTTTTATAACTATTTTCATAGTCATGTCTTCCCCACCAACCTTTCTAAAAACCAATATAAACTATTCCTTCATTGTTTAACACATTATACTCTCCTTAGAAACATGATTTATCATAAAGGCTATGATGGAATGCTTCTTCATCATTTATCTTTGGGAGAATCCAAGATGGCACTAAAGGAGGTTCATGAAGGAATGTGTGAGGCCCACACCAATGGTGTAATCATAAAAAAGAAGATCCTCAAAATAGGATATTATTGGTCCAAAATGGAGATCAATGCTTGAAACTATGTGAATAAGTGTGTTCTTTGTTAGTAGCATGGCAACTTGATACACACACCTTCTTTACCACTATAGGCAATCACAACACCATGGCCATTTTTAATGTGGGGTCTTTATCTCATCAAAAAAATTAACCCAACATCTTCAGATGGCCATAAGCACATTTTGAATAAAAATGAGTACTTTACCAAGTGGATTGAGGCCATTCCTCTCACTTATATTATCAAGAAATAGATAGCCAAATTTATTAATTACCATATCATTTATCAATATGGCATCCTATCCTGTATTATATCTGATAATGGTAGATCCTTTATGAACCAAGATGTGAAATCTCTTTGTGAAAAATTCAAGATCAAGCACAAGAAATCAACTCCATATAACTTGTAAGGAAATAGACAAGTTGAGGCATTGAACAAAACCATTATATCTATCTTAAAGAAGATTGTCAATGATGCTAGTTGTAATTGACACTTGCAGCTCTTTCCTACCTTTTGGGCTTATAGAACCAATCATCGAACCCCAAATAGAGCCACTCCATACTCCTTTGTTTTTGTCACTAAAGCTATTATCTTGGTCAAGATTGAGATACCATCATTATGAATGTCACTAGAACACATTGAAGATGATGAAGACTATAGAGCCTATTAGCTGTAAGAACTAGAAATTCTTGATGGTAAGGGTTTGGATATCCTAAAAAAATTGTAGGCCTATCAGAATAGATTGTGAAGAGCTATAACAAGTACATTATCCCTCAAGATTTTGATATTGGTGACTTGGTTTTGAAAGAGAAACAAAAGAACGTGAATTCTAAATGCAAAAATAAAGGTAAGTTTTAGCCTAATTAGTTAGTACCATACATTGTCATGGTGAACTATGGATCAGGGGCATATAAACTAGATAAACCTAACAATGAAGAACTTCCAAATCCCATGAACATTATACACCTTAAGAGGTTCTACACATGAACAAATTTGAACCATTGTCTACAAAACCTCTAACTTAGGGGAAACTTATGTTGAATTAATTTTATCCCACCCTTTTATCCTACCCTAAACACATTTTATACTACCCTAGTCCACTCTTTAAGACTCTAGATAGTGAAGGCTTTGGAATCATTGGCATTTTGAACATATTTCATCTTATTATAGATCATTCTCATTGAGAACCATATTGTTTGTTGTCTTGGGCATGTTGTAAGCTTGAATATTTTTTATCCCTCAACCAATTATGATCCTAATTATGTCTCATGAACATTATGACCATATTCAACACCAGTTATACAAAGCAGTTCTACCAGGACAACATTTTATAGCTTTTTTTGTAGATAAGTGAATAAGCACATCTTCTCAATTTAGGACCTTTGACACACTATTACAGATAAGTGAACACAAATAAATTTTTGAAGTTACTTCATGTTGCAAATTATGTTATATTACATTTTCTACTCTTTATATGCATTTATTATCTTATCAAGATCTTCACTCTCACTGATTTGTGAGCATGGGCCATTACAACCAGCTCAACTATTTTATTGGAACCTTTACTCTCAGATGTGCATTTCCTTGACTAGATGGTCCCACCTTGTGCATATTTTATCCTGAACACCAAAAACATTAGAAATACTTTGAAAATACCAAAAACATTAGAATATGATCCAAAAAATAATAAAAACATTATCTCACACTTCTATACATTTTTATATTCCCATCCCACCATGCTATGTTCTTATCATTTTTCAAGAAAAGAAACACCTATTCATCTTATCCCATGCACTTTCCATTTTGAAAGATAATTATTTCTCATCCCATCAGCTTGTTGTTTGCAAGACCATTCTCATTTGTTTGTTATATATTCCATTTCTTCTATAACATCAATTAGGTTGGTCTGATCATCATTTTTCTTCTATCCCATTTCTCGGGAGAATTACATTTGGCCTGAATTTCATGTTGAAACATGCATCCATGGAAATATGTAGGTAGCATCCACTTATTTTGTATATCTAGAGTTAGATCAGCCAACCGCTTCCTTTTCTTCTTTTCCCCCATTTCTTTTATCATTATTCTTCTTTAATTAGGTAACAATTGTTGTGTCATTGTTCTTTGTTATGTTGTGGTGGAAAGTAATGCCTCTACCACATATGCATGAACATTTATCTTTAAACCACACTAACTTAGTTTTTATTTATGTGTATTTATTTGTGTTTTCTTTGTGTTTTTTTGTGCTTTCACACCTCTCCTTTTATTTCTTCTTCTTTTCTCTTTTTTACTTCTTATTTCATCTTGGTCTTATGTTTCCTTGTATTTTTTTACTTATCTCTTCTATGTTTCATAACTGTTTCTATGCAAAATTGCTTTCTACATTCAAAGAAGAAATAAGAAACTGAAAGAAAATGGTTAAGGCTAGAAGTACCTGATAAAGTTGAGCGCACCGAAATCAGACGTTGGAAGATTCTCCTCTTTGGCTGTGGAGGAATGACACCTGCGAAGAAAAGAGACTAAAACATGGAAAGACGTTAGTCAAAGATATGGTGGGTTGTCAGGTGAACGCCCGATCTCAGAAGTACGAAGACTCCCTAGAAGGATATCAACCCACTGATAAAAAAAAGTAGAATATTGGACGAAAGTAGATAAAAAGATGAAATGACAGAAATAAATGACAGAAAATAAAATGCGTACCTGATATGCAGCACTATTCTGCACAGTCGCCAGCGTCGGTCTCTGTGGTGCCGGCGTCGGTCTGGGAAGGTGCCGACGTCGGTTAAGGTGCCGTCGTCGGTCGGGGTAGTGACCGGCGTCGGTAGGGGCAGGTTCTAAACAAAGGTCTGGGAAAGTTGCAGAAGGTCTTGACAGGGTCGGGACAAGATTTTAGACAGAGTCGGGACGGGGTTTTTGGTCGAGTCTGGGGGTTTGAAGCTTCGGGATGGCAGAAATAGGGAATAAATGATCAGAAAAGAAAATGAAATAAAACACAAAAGATACTTACCTGTGAGAAGTCCTGATTGAAGCCATAGTCGAAGTTCTTATGCAGTGCTGGAAGAACGAACGCTGGAGTTGGTGGATGCTGGAGTTGATGGATGCTGGAGAGCTTGTAGATGTCAGAAAAAATGGGAGCCTGTGTGACTGATCGGGGGGGGAGATTGAAGGAAGGCCCCGGGACAGTTTTAAGAGACGGTTTGATAACCATTTTGAAAAACCGATCGGGAACTGAATGGTAACTGATAATGGATAACGGGATGGCGACCGATGTTGGCAGGATTGCCGACGTCGGCCGATAAGTGACCGACGTCGGCGACATCGGCCGGGTAAAGACCGTCGTCGGCAGATGCACAATGAGGACAGAGTCTAGATTTTAGTTCTCTGCTCATTGTTACATGCTGCCAGGGTCAAGGTTGGTAGGACAAGTGATCGTCAAGGGTTAAATAGGCGAAGAAGAATAAGATGGAGAATGACCAGGGGAGTCGACACGATTTCGGTGTCTACATTTGCCCCTTTTTGTCTTGTTGGTTGTTCTGACGAACTGCAAGACAAAAAATAGGAGTGAGTGCCCCAGGTGAGGGATAAGGTTGATTTCGTCTTGTTGGTTGTTCGAATGAACTGCAAGACAAAAATAGGAAACAGATAGGTTGCCCCGATTAAGGATAAGGTATTCCCCCTCAAAGCAGGAGTCGAGGGAAGGGAACTGAGAATTGGGTGCTGATTTGACAAAGAGTGGATGAAAAAGGGGTGAGGGTGAACGCTGCAAAAGTCGTGATTGCACGCATACCACTGCACGAGATGGTCAGGTCAAAAGTGTCGCAGGTCAAGGGTCGAGGAGTGCCAAAATCGAAGTAACCAGGCCCCAGCATTTAGTTGTCTGCTGATCGGGTCACTCAATCTAAGCTGAAGCTCCAAATGGTCGTCGTGTTCTAGGTATCCCAGGCTCAAGAAGTGCTCCTAGAAACATGAAAAAGCCACAAGTAGTGCGGATCAACCGGTTTGCGATCCTATACTTGTGAGGGTCCAAAAAAGGTCTGTGCACAATTCTGCTAACCAGTCATGAGGTAGCATACATGCAAAAACAACCAAGGCAACAATGTCTTGGAAGTAGTCGAGGTCAGCGGAGATAGGCATGATCTCCAATGGTTGGTGGTCGAGGGGAGGAATGGACGAAAGGATGTGGCCGAGCTAACCCCAGAAGACCCCATGTCAACTGAGTGCTGCCTACATAGCCCTGGTGATAGGGCCTCAGGCCAATGTAGTTCTCCCTAAAAGGGAGGGGGGTCAAAGGGATAAAATGGGTCATGGTCAAGGATAAGATTATGGTTAAAAGAAGGAAAGAAGGTTTGTCCATCAGAGAGACGAACAAACGAGAATGGTCGAGCTAACCCCAGAAGACAGGCGTGTCATCTGAGTGCTGCCTACATAGCCCTGGTGATAGGGCCTCAGACCAATGTAGTTCAGACGAAGCGTCTGAGTGGTAGACAGGTGGTTAAAATGGTTGATAGATTGGTCGATGATTGGATGAAAGGATGAGGAAAAAAAAGATGTTGCAGCCTTTTCCAAATGGTGTATTCTGCAACATTGGTTGAGGGGTTTTTCATCCCTAGCAATATTCCATATTCGTGATGGATGTATGCTAAAAATGAATTGAGGTTTATTTATGCTTCAGCAAGTATTGGTTTATGCTGAACATAAATTGTGGCAGGTCAATAGTTTCCATGTGTATTGGTGTCCATAGAAACTAGGGTGAATAGGTTAGGTCAGGTTGATGGTTTGAAAAGAGAGTTGAGTTGAGTCGATTGACAAGTGATGAAGGTGAATGTGACCAAAGTGTAGAAGAAGTGAAAAGCATATTGCTCTTTCATTGACAAGGACCAAAAAGATAGCATAGATAGGGGTTATGAGAACCAAGAGCCCCATTCATGCGTGACGTCGTTGACCGTGGTTATGTTAGAGCGGCAATCGAATCACTTAGACATTAAAGTGAGCTCGAAGTCCCTTAATCAGGTGATAGGAGGAGGAAGAAGGGTAACCCATTTTAAGAGCAAAGATAACAATGCCCCTTTTTATAGGAGACCCTGAGACAACTATAAGTCAAGTCCATGACTCATTCAATATATATATATATATATATTTTTTGGCGCAGACTGATCAATGCGGGAAGCCTACGTAGAGATGTCTTTTGATGTAGTGGTCAGGTTGTGAAGCTGATCAATGCGGGAAGCTTCTAAAATAAGTGCTGTTTGATAGCCATCCTTCGAGGGAGTGGTCTATATTTTTGCTTAATAAAAGGGCTTTTAAATAGCTGTCCTTCGAGGGAGCAGTCTATTTATTACAGCAATGATAGTACAGCTGTCCTTCGAGGGAGCAGTCTATTTGTTTGATTTTGATATAGATATAGTGACCATGGATATGGTTTGACATCTTGATTTGTTTTGACAGAAATGTGAGTCATGGACAAGATTATAGAAGGTCAAGGACTCCCTTTTATGAGGACAAAGCATCCATACCGCATAAAAGGGCTATAAGAATTGTTAAGAGGAATAGGGTTGAAAGGAAGTAGGATTAAGAGGACAGGGATTGCTCAAGGGATGAGCTCAAGTTAAGTGTCAAGTGGATGAGTACTCAACTAGCAATAGAACGGTCGCAGATGCAACGCATTAAGAGGCTCAGGTTCTGGGCGTCCATCAAGAGAAGACAGACGATAAGTCCCTGATCCATACTTGTGCGTGATAATAAAAGGTCCGAGCCAATTAGGAGCAAACTTGCCTTGTTTACTGTGCTCCATATTGGTCACGTGTTGATTCTCTTTGAGGACGAGGTCTCCGATGTTGAAATCTCGTTCTCGCAGATTTTTGTCATAGGTGTGTTTGATGCGACGTTGATAGACATGGAGATGATTAAGGGCAGCAAGACGGCGTTCGTCAAGTAATTCAAGTTGAGCTAAGCGATCTTGATGAAAGTCATCTTTGGAAAGGATATCATGTAGAGAAATGCGGAGAGACGGGATCTGTACTTCGAGAGGTAAGACAGCCTCTGTTCCGTACACGAGAGAAAAAGGAGTAGCACCCGTAGAGGTTCGGATGCTAGTGCGGTAAGCCCACAAAGCGAAGGGAATGTGAATGTGCCAATCCCTGCCTGTGTCACTGACCACTTTCATGAGAATTTTGGTGAGAATTTTGTTGGAAGCCTCAGCCTGCCCATTTGCTTGTGGGTAGTAAGGCGAAGAGAAATTGAGTTTGATGCTGAAGGAGTCGCATAGCTTTTGGACAGTTTTGTTTTTAAAGGACTTGTCGTTATCGGTGATGATTTTATGAGGGACACCGAAATGACAGATGATGTGGGTGTTGATGAAGTCGACGATCTTGTCGGCTTTTGTGGAAACGAGAGGAATGGCTTCCACCCACTTGGTGAAATATTCAGTGGCTGTGATGATGGATTGATGACGAAGAGACGAATGAGGATTAATCTCACCGATGAGATCTAAACCCCATTGAGAAAAAGGCCAGAAATCCTGAGCAATTTGTAAGGCCTGACTGGGGAGATGAAGCAAGTTAGAGTGCTGCTGACACTTGATGCAACGCCGAACATAGTCGCTACAGTCTTGATGAAGGGTAGGCCAATAATAGCCCAAACGAAGGATGCGCTTGGCAACCGAATTTCCACTGAAATGTCCACCACAAATCCCGTCGTGGACTTGTTGAATGGCTTGAGATGCTTCAGTGGAGGTGAGACAACGAAGAAGGAGGCCGTCAAAGCCTCGCTTATAGAGAAGACCCCCTAGTATGGTATAGCGAGCAGTACGCTTGATAAAATCTCGTTGTGCATTACTAGAGAGGTTGGGAGGAATGATAGAGAGAGATAAGAAGTCCACAAGTTGCTTATACCAAGCATCTTGTGGGCTTGAGTCTATAGTGTTGACATGATGAATGTGAGGAGAGATATATGAAGGCAATGGCACACGACGCACCGTGACAAAAAGTCTGGATGCAGATGAGGAAGATGGGATATGGGAAGCGAGAGAAGCCATAGTGTCAGCAAACTTATTCGTGGATCGAGGAACAGTTTGCAGGAGGAAATGGTCGAAAGATGCAAGGAGAATGTCAGCACGATTTTTGTACCTTTGCAAAATATCATTTTTACAGAGGTATGAACCGTTGACCTGATTGACGACGAGCTGCGAGTCACCGAAGATGTTGATGGACTTGATGCTGAGAGAGAGGGCGGTCTGAAGTCCCAAAATTAAGGCCTCATATTTGGCCATATTATTGGTACAATCAAAGTCGAGCTTAAAAGACAGAGGCATGTGCTCTCCTTCAAATGGAATGAGAATAACCCCAACACCCCCACCTAATTGACATTTGGAACCGTCAAAGAACATAGTCATCTGATAGGTGGTGTCATCGGAGGAAAGCGCAGCGATAGACTCATCAGGGAATTCACACTGCGAAGGTTGATTGTCAGGAAGAGGGGCATCTGCTAATTGATCAGCGATGGTTTGCCCCTTGATAGATTTCTGCTGGATGAATTCGAGATCGAACTCAGCAAGTAGCATGAGCCACCGAGCCATACGTTGATTCTGATATGGCTTGGAGTGCATATACTTGAGAGGGTCGGTGTGGGTGATGACAAAGGTTTTGTGACTAAGAAGATAGTGGCGAAGCTTAGTAGCAGCAAAGACTAACGCCAAATAGAGTTTCTCGATATGGGTATACCGAGTTTCATAGTCGACCAGTGTTCGGCTGATGTAATAGACGGCTTGCTCATGGTGATGCTCGTCTCAGTGCGCGATCATGGCACCTAACGAATGGTGAGTGGCTGAGATATAAAGGTAGAAGGGTTGGTCATCTTTAGGTGGAATGAGGACTGGTGGAGAGACCAGATAGCATTTTAAGGCTTCAAAAGCCTCTTGACAGTCCTTATCCCATGTAAAAATGACGTCCTTCTTAAGGAGATGATGAAAAGGTTGACAGCAGTCAGAAAGCTGCGAGATGAAGCGACGAATGGACTGGAGCTTGCCTTGCAAACTGCGAAGCTACTTGAGATTAGTCGGGGGAGGCATTTCGAGAATAGCGCGAATCTTGGCGGGATCTATCTCGATGCCACGGAAGGAAACGATGAAGCCGAGAAGCTTGCCAGAGAGGACCCCAAAGACACATTTCTTGGGGTTAAGACAAACATGATACTGAAGAAGATGAGAAAAGATGATATTGAGAATGGTCAGATGGTCACGGCAAAGCTTGGATTTGCCGAGAAGGTCATCCACATAGTCCTCCATGATTTTGTGGAGGAGATCGTGGAAAATGTAGGTCATGGCGTGCTGATAAGTGGTGCCTGCATTTTTCAAGCCGAAAGGCATGACTCGATAGCAAAAAGTCCCCCATGGGGTGATGAAAGTAGTCTTGTGCTGATCTTCCAGAGCGATTAGGATTTGATTGTATCCTGAAAACCCGTCCATAAGAGATAACATCTCATGGCCGGCCGTAAGATCAACAAGCTGGTCGATGTTAGGAAGAGGAAAGTCATCTTTGGGACATGCTAAGTTGAGGTCGCGATAGTCTGTGCAGATCTGAATCCCCCCAGTTGCCTTGGTGACTGGGACGATGTTAGAGACCCACTGTGGATAGTCGATGGGCTGGATGAAGGAGACAGAAAGGAGGCGCTGAAGCTCCTCTTTAACAAGGAGGGCAACGCGAGGATGCATCTTTCGAAGCTTTTGCCTGACAGGCTTAGCCTCTGGTTTGGTGACAATGTTATGGGTAACGATGGTGGGGTCGATGCCAGGCATATCACTGTAAGTCCAGGCAAAGGCCTTGCTATGGTTAGAGAGGAAATGGGTATAGTCAAGCTGCTCCTGAGCGTCTAAAGATTGGCCAATCTTTAAGACATGAGGAACATCGGAAGAAGGAAGGTTGATGTTAATGGTTGATTCATTTAACATAACTTGGGTCTCAGAAGGGAGGGAGCGCTGGATAAAAGAATCGTCAGCACCCATGTAAGAAAGAATGGCGTCATCGTCAATGCAATGAACAGTGTGGATGGTTGCCGACTCATCTTCGATCATGCTGGGAAGAATGAGAGGGAGAGATTTGGACACCCCATTGAGCTGATAAGTCAAGGGGTCTAGGCAGATGGTGTTTATGGAAAAAAAAAACTAGGAGGAATGGAAACCACTAACTCCGTAGGTGAAGGTGGCAAAATAGGCGAGTGTGGAGGAGATTGGTCAAGGATTGGTTCAGGATAAAGGTCTACAAGGTCTTGAGTGGGATCGTGATATCCCAGACCATACCGTTTCTTGGCGTCGTCATCATTGAGCGGTTGGATAGGCTGATGGGAGCCCTGCTCATAGCGTCTGAAACTAAAACCCTTCCATGCACAACTATAAAGGTAAGTGTGTGCAAAGGTGGGGTTGCCAAGAAACGAGAAATCTGATGTGAAAGGTTGAGGTGAAGAAAGAGGATTACCGTCAGTAGGAGCTTGATTAAGCCCTCCATAGATGAGGTTGGTGCGGAGGTGAGGGGGACCATAAGGTATGATCATCCCTATCCGATGGTCGTAGGTGGGGCTGTGATGAAGGCGTCCATACTCTTGTGGAGTTTGGAACATGTCTAAAGCCAGCAAGCGATATTCTCCCAATGAAAGTCTTTGGAAGACGTCTTCCATGGGGTCTGTGGTTGTCGCTTGAAGGGGAGGTGTAAGGGCGACCGCCTGTTGCGAATTGGTCGAAGCTTCCACAGATAGAGGCAGTGCTGGGGTTAATGGCTTGATAGGAATGAGGACATCGTTTGGACGGTAGGTGGTGTTGCATGTTTTGAAAGGCGAAGGGTCAGTGGGAATGGTGTGGACTTGTCCGTCATGCTCAAACTTCACACAACGGTGCAGGGTGGAGGGGACACAGGACATGGCGCGGATCCAGGGTCGACCCAACAAGATGTTGTATTGGAACTCTCCTTCGATGATGTAGAAGAGCTCCAGGACTGTGCGTGGACCAACGCAAATATGAAGGATGACTGTGCCAATGGTCGTGGCAGTAGTGTCATTGAAAGAGCGCAAGATCGCGTCAATTTTGGAGACGCAATTCTTGGGAAGAGCCAACTGATCAAAGGCATGGGTGGAGATGATGTTGATGCTAGTGCCTCCGTCGATCATAACGCATTTAATGCGTGTCCGATCGATGTAGGCAGTGATGAAGAGGGCGGCGTCCTGATCTTCCGTGTTAGATGTGGGAATTTTAGAATCGCTGAATGTAATGGAGGCGATAGGGGCTAAGGAGTGGACAAGGGCAGCAAGTGGTTGGGGGTCCTCAGGTTGGACCTCCGCTGCCTGTAGGGCTTGGATGAGGGCCTGACGATGTTGGGGTGAGGTTTGGACGAGATCGTAGAGGGACATCTTCACAGGCATCTGGTGAAGCTATTTCAACATGGAGTCGTGGATTGGTCCGAAAGAAGAAGAAGAAGAGGAGGGTTGAGGCGCGCCAAGGATAGAAATCTTAGGCTTAGGTGGTTGAGGTGGATTGACAAAAGGGTAGGTCCAAGGAATGGTGGCTTTTTCTTTCGCCTTGTCCTTTTGTGACCTAGTGGTGATGTGAATGGCATTGATTTCAAAGATGGGAGGTGAAGATGATGAAGGGGTTGTAACTGGTTGATGAGATGTGGATGGATTTGAAGAGGTGGAAGGTTTATGAGAAGGAGTCAAGGGGCGATCGAAAGTGTCCTCAAAGAGAAGAGTGTCTTTCTCCAGATAACGGTGAATGACAGCCTTGAGGGCACAGCAAGTCTCAGTGTCATGTCCTAGTGTACGATGATATAAACAAATCTTCGTGTCGTCGAACCAGGAAGGTTTAGACCCGAGAGGTTGAAAGGGTTTGATGGGTGGAAGAGTTATGCTAGAAGTTTGCAAAATTTGTTGCAAGATTAAAGAGTATGAACCCACTAAAGGATCCGTGCTCATCGATGTATGCAATGTCGATGACTTTTGCTTGGGCGAAGTTGGAGGGGGTTTTCGTACCACCTTCTGGGTTGATGGTGCGATGACAGGTTGAGACGGTACACTCTTCGTGAGAGGTATCGCCCTTTTGGGAGAGGGTAAGCTAGTGGTAGGTAAAGGAAGTAAAGGAGGCAATCGGTTTTGATTAAAGGTTGGAGTGGGAAGGACTCTGGTTAGGGTTGAAGGATGCGGGCCCAAAATGGAGGGCAATGGCAAAGGAAGAGGAGGCGTTCGCCTCTGTGGTTTGGCAGTCTTTTGAGATTTAGGTTGAAGATTACTATTAGTTGAAGTTTGGGTTAAGTCCACCTTCACTTGTGGATGAGTGAGGTTGGAGACGGGGCGAACGCCAAGCGATTTGATAGGTTTAGGCGGAGTAGATGAGGGTTTTGGTTTTGATGAAGTTGATGAAGATGTAGACGGTTTGGAGGCAAAAATCTGATTTTTGTTAATAGTCTTAGGAGGTTCCGCCATGGGAGGATTAGCAGCATGAGATGAGAGGGCCCGGGCTTGTTGAAGAGCTGTGAGATGGTCCCACAATCCCTGATGTTCCACTTTCCTAGAAGGGAGAAGTTCGAGTCTCTCCACTAGTCGGGAAAATGGCTGAGAAGATGCGGGATGAAGTTTGGGCTCTTGAGAAGATGCCGATGGTTGTGGGACTGAAGGTGAGACGAATGTAGTAGTCTCGGGTCCAAAGCAAGGTGAAGTTGTGACAGGTTCATGTTTGGTTGGAGACGAAGGAGAGATAGGTTCTTCCCTGGGTGGAGAAGAAACTGGAGAATGAAGCTCCTCAAGCGGGTAAAGGGCAGGGATGATAGTGCCCTCCACTTGTGGTCGAGGAGTAGGAAAGGTTGGGTCCTCCATGGGCAGCAAGAAGGAAGATGGTGAAACTGGCGGTGCTAGTAAGGTCGAGGCGTCCTCCAAAATGAGAGAAGTTGAGGGAGAACTAGCCAGAGAAAGAGGTTCGTCCACATGTGATGGACTGATGGATGAACTCACCTCTTGGGGTTGGTTAGAAATGAGGGGCGAGACCGTATTGACTGTTCGAATATTATGTTCATGGGTATTGTCAGTCAAGGTTTGGACATTGTTTTGGGTTGGTGGATGATTGGGAAATGGTTGTTTGAAAATATCGATACCCTGATTAGGAGGGGTGTTAGGATTGTCGAGGATGAGGTCACCCTTTTCCAACATGTCTTGGACTATGTTTTTAAGGGTTTTACAGTTACCTGTGTCATGACCTTTAACACGGTGGTAGTTACAGAAGTCATTCTCCCTATACCATGCAGGGATGGCGCGTGAGGGATCAAATTGTGGTGGAGGTCGGATCTGAGGGAGATTGATGGCCCCTTGTTTGACGAGTTTTTCCAGCACAGACGCGTATGATTCTCCAAGTGGAGTAAACTGTCGCTGTATGTATCTCTGCTGAAATTGACGAGTGGCGCTCATGGACGTGGATGGTTCAGATTGATTAGTTGAAGGTGAAGAGGAAGAAGATCTAATAACCACAGCATTTGCTGAAGCTTTAGATTTAGAATTGGACGAGGAGGGCTTAGAAGAGGGGTCATTGGTTTTGGAGTTGGGATTCTTACTCCGCAACTTGACTTTATTCTCCTCAACGGCACGTAACTCAAGTTTACGAGCCATCGTGAAGGCTTCGTCAAAAGTGCGGAAGGTTTGAACCCTCAAGGTAGAAGAAATATGTTTAGCACAGGCTTGAGAGAAAAGTTCAATAAGCTCAGGCTGGGGTAAGGAAAATGAAAGTTGATTGATAAGGCCCCTCCACCGAGCGACGAAATCAGCAATGGATTCATCCTCAAACTGGCGGATAGAATAGAGGTCTGTGATGGAGACCTTCTTGGTGATATTGATGGAGAAATGATCGAGGAAGAGCTGGGCCAGCTGAGTGAACGTGAGGATGGAATGGTTGGGAAGAGAGCTGTACCAGTCAAGTGCAGCACCCGAGAGAGACATGGGAAACGTGCGTAAGAGTAACGCATCGTCGTGGGCGATGAGGTAGTAGGCATGTCTGAATGCCCGTAAATGTTGTTGTGGGTCTTCCTTGCTCTGGAAACGAGAAAACTTAGGAAGTTCCCACTGGCTGGGATATGGTCTGATGGGGATGGAAGGATGGATGGGCTCGTTACAGATTTGTTCGTACGAGAGAGTGTTGCGTGAGCCAGTAACGGAGGTTTCTAGGTTGGACATTTTATCCATCAGTATCTTGATAATATCTACTGACGGATTGGCAGGTGGAGCGCCTCCTAGATTGTAAGGCGCTTGAAAGAGGCTGGAAGAGGTATACGACGTAGTCAGTTGTACCAATAAGGGCGCAACGTACGGATGACTAGTCGTAAGGACAGAAGAAGTGACTAAGGATGGTTGGATAGAAGACATGGCTAGGTTTGATGTGGTCATGGGAGGTTGATTAGAGGTAACATGAGCCAATGGATGGGTAGCCACCCTAGTGTTGATAGGAGTAAGGGTAGGCGGAATGGAGACGACCAAGTTTTGAAAGGGGGTAGAAAGTGGTTGAGTGGACTGAGATTGATTGGGGGCCGAAACCCCAGTGAAAGTGGGCCCAACGATGGAAGGAGAAGCCACACTTGGATGGTTGGTAAGAGGTTGGTCATTGTTTGAGGTAACAGCTTGGGTATCTAAGGGTTGGACTACGGACGCCGTTGATACGGCCGCAGTTTCAAGGAGAGAAGTCGGCATTCCATAGATTGGATTGCCCGAGGAGTCTCACGTTTGGCTATTCGCGAGATAGTATTGCAAGGCTGTGGTATTGAGGTCCAAGAATCGTGCGAAATCTTGGTCCCCTTCTGGGATAATAGGCGTTTGGGTCGGAGATGGTCTGGTAGGAGTTCTTTCAGTTTCTGAATTGAACTCCATTATAGGGTTGGTTGTAGGCGGGGTAGACGAAAGAGGATGATGCCTCATGTGATCGACTAGAGCCTTGGCTTGGCTATGAGTCAGAACCATTCAAGGCAAGGAAGAACGTCCTCACAAGCTCAAACAAGCAGATAAGAACCAAAAAGATGAAGACACAAGCAGATCCTAAAACCCTAGAAGTAAATTATTAGGATTACAGTGGCTTATGCCTTAGAATATGTGTAGAGGAAGATTGGCTTTGTGAGTCAGGTCCTAGAAGAAGCAGTCTATGGAAGGTTTCGGGTTTTGTTATGGTGCTCAAGAAGTCTGTGTTAGGGTCTGGTACGTGGCCTGGTGCTAAGGAGCAAGCTCCCCTCACTTCACGATTCCAGTGGTTAGCTGGTTTCGCTTAGCCAAGATATACCTTGCCTAGAGATTATACTCCGCCAGAGAACGGAGTGGGCTTCCCCCTTGGTGATGAAATCCAAGTAGAGTCACCGGGACGGGTAAGGTATCCGCTGGGGGATGAAATCCCAGTCGGGTCTTGTCTCAGGTAAGTTAAGATGTTTGTTTTGTGCAGGTGGTTTAGTCGTGTAACATGAAGTGATCTAGATTAATTCAATATGCAGTTTAAGTTACTAGATGTGGGCTAAGAGATGCAGGCAAACAGAAATGAATGCAAAGTGTTTTAATGTCCAAGTCGAAATGTTTGTTCGTATGAAGACGAATGGAGAAAGAGTCGAAGAATATGAGTTTAGCTAGTCTAAAAGTGCAAGAAAGAAATGTTCGTTTTAGTTTTGCTTATGATGTCGTTTAAGAAGAGACGAAAGGAGGCGAAAAGGAAGAAACCTAATGTGCCTAAATGAACGAAAGAAAGAAAGAACCCAAGGAGGACCTAGGGTCCCACCGGGCGTGCCAGAATGTTTCTATGCAAAATTGCTTTCTACATTCAAAGAAGAAATAAGAAACTGAAAGAAAATGGTTAAGGCTAGAAGTACCTGATAAAGTTGAGCGCACCGAAATCAGACGTTGGAAGATTCTCCTCTTTGGCTGTGGAGGAATGACACCTACAAAGAAAAGAGACTAAAACACGGAAAGACGTTAGTCAAAGATATGGTGGGTTGTCAGGCGAACGCCCGATCTCGAAAGTACGAAGACTCCCTAGAAGGATATCAACCCACTGATAAAAAAAGTAGAATATTGGACGAAAGTAGATAAAAATATGAAATGACAGAAATAAATGACAGAAAATAAAATGCGTACATGATATGCAGCACTGTTCTGCACAGTCGCCGGCGTCGGTCTCTGTGGTGCCGGCGTCGGTCTGGGAAGGTGCCGACGTCGGTTAAGGTGCCGTCGTCGGTCGGGGTAGTGACCGGCGTCGGTAGGGGCAGGTTCTGAACAGAGGTCTGGGAAAGTTGCAGAAGGTCTTGACAGGGTCGGGACAAGATTTTAGACAGAGTCGGGACGGGGTTTTTGGTCGAGTCTGGGGGTTTGAAGCTTCGAGATGGCAGAAATAGGGAATAAATGATCAGAAAAGAAAATGAAATAAAACACAGAAGATACTTACCTGTGAGAAGTCGTGATTGAAGCCATAGTCGAAGTTCTTGTGCAGTGCTGGAAGAACGAACGCTGGAGTTGGTGGATGCTGGAGTTGATGGATGCTGGAGAGCCTGTAGATGTCAGAAAAAATGGGAGCCTGTGTGACTGATCGGGGGGGGGGGAGATTGAAGGAAGGCCCCGGGACAGTTTCGAGAGACGGTTCGATAACCGTTTCGAAAAACCGATCGGGAACCGAATGGTAACTGATAACGGATAACGGGATGGCGACCAACGTCGGTAGGATTGCCGACGTCGGCCTATAAGTGACCGACGTCGGCGACATCAGCCGGGTAAAGACCGTCGTCGGCAGATGCACAATGAGGACAGAGTCTAGCTTTTAGTTCTCTGCTCATTGTTACATGCTGCCAGGGTCAAGGTTGGTAGGACAAGTGATCGTCAAGGGTTAAATAGGCGAAGAAGAATAAGACAGAGAATGACCAGGGGAGTCGACACGATTTCGGTGTCTACAATAACATATTAATGATTCTCATGGATCTTGATTATTTATATCTTGATATTATGTTATTAATTTCTTCTTGGACCATTTTATTTATTTGATTATTTCTAGTGTCTTGTTTTTCTATTTGATTTTGCTTTTCTCTTTTGTGTTCAAGAATGTCTTGATGGTCCATGCACATCTTGATTATTTATATTTTGGTCTCATGTCGTTAAGATGTTATTTATTTTTGTTTTTAAACATTTTTGTTCCTACTTAAGTCTTGATTGATCATATCTTGATTTAAATTTAAGTTCATTTGTGTTTATTCTTTTTCTTTGTCTTTGCTTTTTTGTTTAAATGTAAATAGTTGTAACTCTAGTTTTGGTCATTATTTTACCATTATACTTAGTTATAGGTATTCACATTTGAATTGACTCAGTGAAATTGGAATATTATGTTATTCTAAGTCATTCATACTTATGTTGCCTAATTTATTTTACTTTATCAAGCACTTTGTTCTTAGGTTTCAAAGTCTTAACATCAACATCACTCTGATGAATAGTTCTCAAGAACACTTTGCATAATATAAGATCTAAATATGAAAATAGGCATCTAGGTATCATGAATTTTAGCACCTTGACTATATTCTTAGACATGCATCTCTTTACATACATTGTGAGTCTAATCAATTCTTGGTTAGTTTTCATCATTCCTCATTTCATTCTCTCCCAAACTTGGGTGACATACGTTGGTTTGAAGTGAATGTTGGAACATGAGTCTATGGAACTATGTAGGTAAAATCCACTTATCGTATAGATATAAATTTATCTCAGCCATGCCCATTCTTCTTTTCATTTATTTCATCACTTTGTGCATTCTTATATGATGGGTTTAATATGGCTTTCCAAGCCATCACACCATTGCATGTACGTGCTCACTTGTTTTAGCCTATATTTTGGGTTATATCCTTGATCTATTTTGCTTGATAATTTCCCACATTATGGAACAACATATGAAAAACATCAAAATCAAATCATATCTACAAGGGTAAACCATTATTTATTCTTTATCAATGATCAAAATTAGCCCTACTAGGGCATAACTATCTTATCATGTTCAAATATGATCTATTGGGGCACTTATTATTATCTTCTCTTTAGAGAATCAATTATAGTGGTTATTCTCTTCTTGAAGTGGAATTTTTGATCTTTTCCTCTAATTCCAAGCTCTCCACACTAATGCCCATGATATAACTATTTTAGTGTGTAACCTGTCTCAAGATTGATCAATGTCATAAGTACATAGCTTAGACTCTCAAATTGGGTACATTTAAAGTGTGTCCCTTACATTTATGGGATTTTTTCCCATTCCCCCCATCTAATAGGGCCTATTATACCTCTAATTATATTTTGATCATTTATGGCAATCACATGTGCAAGCATTAGCTAGTCTAGATGTGATCTATTCCATGGGATAATCTCTCACTTTCTCTCTCTTTTCAAGAGTCCATCCTTCTCTTTCATCCTATTATATCCTCTCAAGGAGGAATCATGGGTCTATTAAAATTTATTCTTGATAAATATTTTCTTTGAAAAGATGTTGCTTCATCTGAATGTCTCACTACACCTTAAATAGGGGAAAAATACAGACATCCAATTCTTAACACATGGGTATATTCCAATTTATTCTTTAAAATTATTTTCTTTGAAAATATGTTACTTTATTTGAATGTATTGCTACACATTCTCAAATAGGGCCAAAATGTAGACATCTAATTCCTAACACCATTTGTGTTGAAATTGTCAATCTTACTCGAATGCACTCAAATGAACATTTTAGGTCAAAATAATTAAAACATCCCAAATGTTTCAAAATTGTCATTTAAAAGTTATAATTTAGGCTAATGTATCCCTAAATATGGAAATTCATTTTATTTGATACCTAACTTTGATCAATTCATTTCGAGTCAAAATAATGATTTTGCCTTTTTGTGTTCTAGATCACTTTTTTCTTATAATTCATTTTTACACATCATGTACCTTTGTTATTTTGTGTTAGAAACATCCTAAATGGTAATACAATTCCAATGCATCTAACATCACTTTCTAATTCTTCTCGAGTCAAATTATGACCCAGTAATATGACTTTCTGACCATTTTGATAAATTGAGGGCTAATTTCCAAATAATTGCACAAATATTGATTAACCTTGTTTAAGGATAATTGATCCAAATCAAGAGCTTAAGTGGATTTTCCATGATATTTGTTCAATATTTATTTTTGGAAATTGATTTATATTAACTGCATCACCTAATGACATCATAATATGGGGTGGTATCCATAAGCCATAAATGCATAAATTATTAGGATTATGGGTCTCTGATACCTCATTAAGACCCTTAATACATATTAAATTCCCCTCCATCCCAAATATTTATGAGGTATATTTATGGATTTAATTATATAATTGGATTAATTCATGGCCACACATCTCAATCTTGAGATGGATGGTCATGGCTGATCCTGATCAATCTCAAAAACCTATAAATAGAGAGGACACAAAAATCATTTTAAAGCTTGATTTGTGTAAAGTTATAATGCTAAATTGTCTCCACACTCCTTTGTGTTGATCATTGTTTTTCATTAGCAAGATTCATTTGATAGGCTAGATTGGAGATTTCATCTACTTTGAGCCTAGGTTATGCAAAGAATTTTTGAGACATTGGAGGAGCTACCACCATTGTTGATGAAGACAAGAACTCTTGATCAAGGGAAAAAATGATTTTGAGTTGCACTTATATGGTGAATCCACTTTGGAAGTTAATTGGTGTTGCTTTCTTCAAGTGTTTATTGCTATCCTTTGTAATTCCCACATGAATAGATAGGCTAAGTTTTGTTATGTCTTTAATGCATTTTTCATGATTTCTTGACTAATGCTTGACTAAATATCTTGGTAATCCTCTCTACAATAATGATATATAGATGTAGGACATTATTATACCTAAGGGCCATGCCAATATTAAAGGCATCTCATTCCATAGGCTACATTGTTATGAGTTACATATTTTTATATCCTTTTCCATTTATCATGTTGAGATACATTTATTTATTAAACATGTATTGATCTCTCTTATATTATTTATAGTGATATATTTTATGGATATGTTATTTTTCTATGTTGTGATTTTGACATATATTGATGGTGTAAACTAGTTTGACTTGTTATATGTTCATTGTTTCTTTTTAATATTGGTAAATTTAAGATTTTGAAAGGGGACCTACCATTTTATAGTTGAGAGAAAGATAAAAAAAATCCAAATCCTATTGAAACTCCTCTTTCAACAGAAACTAACACAAACTATAGACAAGTTGTTAGATAGCTATAGACCAACAACAAAACATGTTGAAGCCTAAAAATTCTATGTCCCTCCTAAACCATTTTATTTTTTGGATACAAGAGACATAATTAGTGGTTCTAATTCATTCTTACCTTGGGCATTTTATTTTATTTCTAACAAAAATTAAGTCTCCTCCCTCTCCTAAAACTTAAAATGCATCAACTGGTTTATAGTTATTCAATGAAAAATAAGTCAATAAACCCTCACTTGAATAATGCATTGCACTGTTATTTTTTTACAATAGATTATGTCTTTGGTAAGGCTCCATTTAACTCAGATATATTCTCCTTAGTGTAAAATAAAGATTCCACATAAGGTTCAAAATCATTTAGGACTGAATCTAGATCTTTATCTAGCATTTTAGGTACTTCACTTACTATATCCAACTTTGAATCTTTCTCTAATTTTTTAGGCACTTCACTTTTATTGTCACTATTCTTGTTATCATTATATGATTCATTGTTGCTTAATATAATATTTGATTATGATTTGTTTGGGTTGTTGCCTTAGTTCATGAATTTAATTAATCTAATGTTTCATTATGAATCTTTCTTTTGGCCCTTTCCTTCATTTATGAATTTTTATTGATTGAGTTTCTCATTTTATGTCTTTTTATTTATAAATTATTGATTTTTTGTGTGGCATTTTATTGTCCATTTCATGTAGCTTTTGCCTTGTGTGACATTTTATTGTCCATTGAGTATGGCTCTTTCCTTATGAGACACCAAGTGATTATGAATGTGATTTAATATGTGTGTCATGTCCATGTCATTATTATACCATAGGATTAAAAGATGATGTTAGTTTCTCTTATTAGTGAAACAAAAAAAAAAAATCTATGAAAACTAGCATTCCTAGCCTAAGACTTAGGGTGAGAAATACAACAAACAAGACAAAAAGGGAACAAGAAGATAAATTGACACTTTTGCCTTGCTTGACAATATGAAATGCTTGTTGGAATGAAATTTGGATTGTTTTTAGCTTGTGGACAATGAATTATTCATCTATGCTAATTCTTTGTGGGCAACACTTCCCCTTGTTCATGTGTGGTTTAGATTTGGCATGAATTGGTTGTGTGAAGCTCCTCTTGCAAATTCAACATAGTAAGTGTGTACAAAAAAGCTTGTTTAGGAATGGGCATGACACTTTTATTTATAGGTTTAAAGTAACATTAACCCAAGTGTGGTTAGGCTATTGTTAGTGTTGGGAGTCCAAATGCAATTAATGAAGGATTTAATTATGTGTTTATGGATACATAGCTTAACATTTTTGACTTTTATAGAATTTATGTTAGTATTTTGCAATTATTGACTTTGAGGATGATAGCATCATCATGACCTCATATTTTGTTAAAATTCCCTTTTTATAAATTAAATATTCACTAATTCAACATGGAATTTACACTTAAGCATTTAATTTGATTTGATTGGTTAATTAATTCTACTTAGTCTTTTAGTCATTTCAAGATTTGGGTTAAGTGCCCTACTTAATTGGTCAAAAATGTTAGTTTGCTTGGTTAAAAATTGACTAGGGATGAATTTGTGAGATTTTATCATTGCCTATAGGGTAATAACCCAAATAGGGAAACTTTGATGTGATTATAGGAAATTATGTCTAATGTGCATATGAATTTGGGACATTCAATGATTTGTTAGCTTAATTTGCATAGTTTGTTATAAATTAGCTTGAAGTCCATTTAGACATGAAAGTGGTAAAAAAGGAGTGCCTACATTTTCCCCTTGTTTGAGAAGGCCTTACATGACACATACACAATAATTTCTTCTCAAAGAAATAAAAAGTTTTTATGTTGAAAATTTTAATGTTTTAAATGATGTGTTGACAATCATAGTTTATTATGATCCAATAGGTGTAGGTTCATGAATTAGGAAACAAATAATGTCATTAAATGATACCTTAAAAAGAGTAAATGACATGGTCTATTGATAATGGGGGTCAAAATACTAATTTGCCTAAATGCAGTTATAATCAATGGCACAATGACTTATTGTAGTAGGTCAGATAAGTATAAATAATTTATTACATCTTGACAAATTGGAAGAGGGACTTCATGTAAGAAACCCATAATATAGATTGATGATGAGTTGGCATAGAATACCAGTAAGAATTTGGGAGACTTTCTAGTATGAAGATGCACAGTCAAACTTTACTTGCGTATGACTAGAAAATAATGTTGTTAAATGGGTATAAAAAAAGGCCCAAGAACATGGTCCAATGATAAAAATGGTTGGAAGATTTTTTTTTCTTCTAGGAAAATTGGTTGAAATAATGATTTTCCCAAAGGTAGTTCTAATCAGTAGCTTAATAATTTCCCCAGTAAGGTAGAATAAATCATTGATCAATTGAAATAATTTACCATGTCTGGGAAAATTAGCAAAGGGAGTTCAATTAAGAAACATATAATAGAAATTGATGAGTAGCTAGCATGTAATAATAAACTAAATTTGGGAGGCTTACTAGTACAAAAATACATATTCAAACTACTATGTGGTATGACCAAAAACTAATGTTACTAAATGGGTCTACAACAAGGCTCAAGAATATGGTCCAGTGATAAAAAAGTTGAAAAATAAAAAATATATAAATGAATGATGTGAAAAATGGACCATAAAGTCAAGAACAAGAGCTCTTGGACCAAATGAAAGGAATCTTGGGACCTAGGGGTAGAAAAATTAATTTTTGAAGATATATAGTCACCCCTTGGGGTAAAAGTTTTTCATTTTTATCCAACCATTTTGATAAATTAAACTCTGACCTTATGAGAACAAAATGACAAAGGATGGCTTACGAACAAGGATAAAACTATGTGAGAGACCATGCACAAGATCATGGGCTACCACCATATGTTGGGCCATTAGTATATCAACTCACATGAGTTTTTTGTTCATTTATTTTATATTTATGGCTAGGGTTAGATGAAAATGGTGAAGTCATCATTTGTGTGGTAGGGAAAATGGTGGCTTTGTAGAAAAATTAATGGCAACATCACTTAAATTTAATAGAAATTATCAAACTAATAATTTCACCAAAACTGGTAAAGTCACCATTTTCATGAAAAATTAAAATGGAAATGTTGTCTAATTTCCATGGAAATCACCAAATTGGCAATTTGACCAAAATAGGTGAAGTCATCATTTTCGTGCAAAATGAAAATGACTTCATTTATTTTCTAAGGAAATTAGTTACTTCATCAAAAACACTAGGTAGGCTAACTTACGAAAAATAGGCATTTGGTAAGGTATAAGAATAGATCAATCCTCTAGGAGAGAGGGGTAAAATGGTATGTAGGTATTTGATAGGCAACAATATAAATACAGGCTAATGTTAATCTATCCATGGTTGTAGTAGAAACTAGTAGTATTGACAACATGTGATTCATATTCGTATTGCATATAGACTCCTTAGATCTAGACTGAGTGTTAGGGTGTGGAGCTAAAAGCTTCACCAAGGAGCACACTTTAACAGGTTCGGGTCTACACAGTCACCGGCGTCGGTCAGGAGTGACTGACATCGGTCAGGTGCAGTTGCAGAGACACCGGCATTGGTAGTGGGTCAGCCGACACTGGTCATAAGCAAGCAGCAGGAACCGGCGTCGGTTACCTGTGCATCCAGAATGCTATTTCCGAGGATAGAAGCGAGTGTTTTCATGATGAGTTTAAGTTGTAGTCTTAAGCTCGCGTCTCTATTATTAGTAATATTATTTTTAGAGCCCTTGTTCAAGAGGCTTAACTGTTGGTTGTAAGTGCATGCTCAAGTTTCCTAATTCTATATGTAGAATTAGATCTTCTTAGCTTTGTGTGAATTATTGTAGTAGTTCATTGTATGTGAATGTTGAAGAATAGTACAGAATTGAATCAATCTAGGTTTGTTGGAGTTGATTATTCTTGAGAGAGAGAGCTCTTGAGGGATAGAGATCTAGTGAGAGATATATACATCTAGGAGAGGGGTGGAAGAAAGAAGTTTCTTCAATTGTATTCCTTTTGTAAAGAGTTTAATACAAGTTTTTAGGGTGGTTTCTTGTATCTCTTGTTCTTGTTATTTATCATTCTAGTTACTTGTCTATCTGATTTAATTCCACGTTTATTGCTTTCATAAGTGTAATCTATTGTTAGTTGATCCCCAACAACTGGTATCAGAGCTCAGGTTCACTAACATGTGGTTTAGATCTGTGTAGTGTGTATTGATTACAGGTTCTCACAGGGGTTTCTGTAGGGATTTTTGTTTGAGTGGGAGAAGCAATGGCAGATGAAAGTAAACTGAGAATGGAAAAGTTCAATGGCAAAATTTACCAACATTAGAGAATGCAGATAGAGGATTATCTGTATCAGAAAGATCTCTACTTACCGTTAGGTGGGGTTGCAAAGAAGCCCAAAGACATGGAGGATGAAGAATGGGAATTTCTTGACAGAAAGGCTCTGGGGTCTATAAGACTGAGTCTAGCATCCATTGTGATATCCAATTTATCATAGGCAAAGTCTACGGTAGAGTTGATGACTACTTTAGCAAACTTGTATGAAAAACCCTCTGCTTCTAATAAGGTATATCTTATGAAGTAGTTATTTAATTTGCATATGAATGAAGGTGGATCTGTTTCTACTCATTTGAATGATTTCAATGGAATTGTGAATCAATTAAGTTCAGTCAATATAGTGTTTGATGATGAAATAAAAGCTCTTTTAATATTATGTTCTTTGCCTGAAAGCTGGCATGGCTTAGTAATGGTAGTTAGTAATACTGCATCTGCATCAAATATTTTGAAAGTAGAGGATGTTGTTAGTGTTATCTTGAATGAGGAAATACATAGGAAAACCACAGAAGAGACATCTGGGAATGCTTTAAGTTTTGAGAGCAGGGGGAGGTAGAAAGATAAGAGCAAGAGGAGATCAAGATCAAAGTCTAAGGTGAGAGGAAGATCCAAATCCAGGAATGGCAGGAAGCCACAATGCTGGAATTGTGGAAAGATTGGGCACATAAGCAGAGATTGCTGGTCAAAGCCTAAGGAGGGCAATCAGCACGAAGGAAAGGAAGAATCCAAGGTTGTAGGTATTGCACAAGATGCTTTAATTTTCTCTCTGCATAATAATATAGAATCTTGGGTGTTAGATTCTGGTGCATCTTTTCATGCTATCCCTAACAGGGAATATTTTAGTGACTATATCCATGGAGATTTTGGAATAGTGTATCTAGGGGATGATGAGCCCTATAAAATAATTGGCAAAGGTAAAGTGCAGCTGAAGATGCAGAATAGCAACACATGGGTGTTGAGAGATGTGATGCATGTTCCTAGCTTGAAGAGAAATTTGATTTCTGCAAGAAAGTTAGGGGATGAGGGTTGTACAGTAACTCTCACAGCAGAATCTTGGAAGGTGACCAAGGGTGCACTTGTTATGGCCAGAGGTAAGAGAGAAGGTACTCTCTATTTGTGTAATTGTGTTACTAACAAATCTCCTTCTGTATTATCTACTTCAGATGTGGATGCTAAATTGTGGCACTCAAGGCTTGGCCACATGAGTGAGAAGGGGATGTCAATTCTTAAGTCCAAAGGTATGCTTTCAGATTTAAAAGGCATAGATCTAGAGTTTTGTGAGCACTATGTATTTGGAAAATAAAAAAGGGTTAGTTTTCTCAAGACTAGGTCTACTAAGAAGAGGCATAAGTTGCAGCTTGTTCACATAGATGTGTGGGGACCGGCTTAGGTTGCTTCCATTAAAGGATCATAGTACTATGTATCTTTCATAGATGATGCTACAAGGAAGGTATGGATCTATTGTATTAGGAGAAAATCTGATGTATTTGAGACTTTTAAGATTTGAAAAGCCATGGTTGAGAATGAAACAGGTAAAAGATTGAAGTGCCTGAGATCTGACAATGGCGGTGAGTTCTGCAGTTATAAGTTTAGAGATTATTGTTATATGCATGGAATCTGCAAGCAAAGGACGGTTCCAAGGACACCTCAGTAGAATGGAATTACTGAAAGGATGAATAAGACAATAATGGAGTGTGTAAGATGTATGAGATTGCATGCCGATTTGCCCTTACAATTTTGGGCACAAGCTGTTGACACTATAGTATACCTGATTAACAGAGGACCCTCTACAGCTCTGGATGGTGGTATTCCAGAAGAGGCATGGACAGGTAAAAAGGTAGATCTATCATATCTCAAAGTTTTTGGTTGTGAAGCCTTTGTGCACATAGATAAAGAAAATAGAAAGAAGCTAGATGCTAAGTCTATGAGGTGCACATTTATTGGCTATGGCTCAGCTGATTTTGGTTACAGATTGTGGAATCTAGAAACTAACAAGGTAATTAGGAGCCATGATGTTGTTTTCAATGAAAGAGTGATGTATATTGATCAGCTAAGGAAGCTGAATCAATCTGAGTAGAGAAATGGTGAATTGGACGAGGTGAAGGTCCAATATGAGCTCGTGGGAAAAATAAATAATCACTTACAAGAAAACACAGAGATCGACGTCGACAGGGTAGGAACTGGCATCGACAGGATAGAGATTAGCGTTGGCCATACAAAGACCAACATCAGCAAGACAAGAACTGACGTCGGTCAGACAAAATCGATGTCGGCCAGTAACAGGTCTGGAGGTGACTGAGGTCAGCACTGTCAGAGAATTTAGGTGGACAGCGTGTTGTGAATGAGTCTCAGACACCCATCAGGAGGTTAGAAAGGGTGAGTAAGCCTCCAATTATATATTCTCCTTCTTTATTTTATTTATTGCTAACTGATGGTGGAGAACCAGAGAGTTTTGAAGAAGCAATACAGGTGGAGTCCAAGAGTCAATGGGAGTGTGGCATGGTTGAGGAGATGGAGTCCTTAAGAGAGAACCAAACATGGGATTTGGTTGAGTTGCCAGCAGGGAAAAGGACACTGAAGAACAGATGGACCTATAGGTTAAAAGAAGGTGAGAATGGACAGATGAGATATAAGGCCAGATCGGTGGTAAAAGGATTTGCACAAAAGCTAGGTATTGACTTTGGTGAGATTTTTTCTCTTGTTGTTAAAATGACTTCTATAAGGGTTGTATTATCTTTGGTTGCTTCTGAGGATTTGCATCTTGAGTAGCTAGATGTTAAGACAATGTTTCTTCATGGAGATTTGGATGAGGAAATTTATATGGAACAATCGAAAGGACTTGAGGTCAAGGGTAAGGAGAAGTTTGTGTGCAGATTGAAGAAAAGCTTGTATGGCCTCAAGCAAGCTCCTAGGCAATGGTACTTAAAATTTGACAGGTTTATGACTGAGCATAGCTACAGTAGGTGTCAATCTGACCATTGCATGTATTTCAAGAGATTTGATAATGGTAGATATATTATTCTATTGTTGTATGTAGATGATATGCTGGTTGCAGGATCACACATGCAGGATATCTCTGAGCTTAAGGTGAAATTAGCTCAAATGTTTGCTATGAAGGATTTGGGAGCAGCAAAGAAAATCCTTGGCATGAGCATTAAGAGAGACAGGAAAAATCACAGGTTGATATTGTCTCAAGAAGATTATGTGGACAAGGTGTTGAAACGGTTCAATATGCAGGATGCTAAACTGGTAAGCACACCTTTGGCTGGACATTTTAAGTTGAGTAAAGAACAATGTCCTAATTCATATGATGAGGTAGAGTACATGAGTAAGGTTCCATATTCTTCCGTAGTAGGGAGTTTGATGTATGCAATGGTGTGTACTAGACCAGATATTGCCCAAGCAGTGGGAGTGGTAAGTATATGGCCAATCCAGGTAAGGAACATTGGAAAGTAGTTCAGTGGATCCTTAGATATCTGAGAGGAACCAACAGTAGGCACTTGTGCTATGGAGGTTCATATACTTCTCTACATGGTTATGTAGATTTAGATATGGTAGGTGATTTGGATGGCAGGAGGAGCACTACAGGTTATGTCTTCACTGTAGGTGGAATGGTGGTTAGCTGGATATCTAAGTTGCAGAAGGTTGTTGCCTTGTCAACTACAGAAGCAGAGTATATTGCAGCCATAGAGGCTAGCAAAGAGATGATATGGATGACACGGTTCATGGATGAGCTTGGTAGGGAGCATGAGAGTTGCAGATTGTATAGTGACAGTTAGAGTGCAATCCATTTGGCTAAGAATTCAGCCTTTCATTCAAGAACAAAGCACATACAACTAAGGTACCATTTCATACGACAGGTATTGGAAGATGGTGAGTTGAAGCTGGAGAAGATCCATATAGATAGGAATCCTGCTGATATGTTAACCAAGCCGGTTACAAAGGAGAAGTTGAATCTTCATTCAACTTCTGTTGGTCTTCATGATTGAGTTGAAGATGGAAGAGCTAGAAGATATTGTTGTATAGGTACTGGTGCAGCTATTTATCTCCAAGTGGGAGATTGTTAGGGTGTGGAGCTAAAAGCTTCACCAAGGAGCACACTTTAATAGGTTTAGGTCTACACAGTCGCCGGCATTAGTCAGGAGTGATCGACGTCGGTCAGGTGCAGTTGCAGAGATGCCGGCATCGACAGTGGGTCGGCCGACGGCGGTCATAGGCAAGCAACAGGAATCGGCGTCGGTTACCTGTGCGTCCAGAATGCTATTTTCGAGGATAGAAACGAGTGTTTGCATGATGAGTTTAAGTTGTAGTCTTAAGCTCACGTCTCTATTATTAGTAATATTATTTTTAGAGCCCTTGTTCAAGAGGCTTAACTGTTGGTTGTAAGTGCATGCTCAAGTTTCCTAATTCTATATGTAGAATTAGATCTTTTTAGCTTTGTGTGAATTATTGTAGTAGTTCATTATATGTGAATGTTGAAGAACAGTACAGAATTGAATCAATCCAGGTTTGTTGGAGTTGATTGTTCTTGAGAGAGAGAGATCTTGAGGGATAGAGATCTAGTGAGAGATCTATACATCTAGGAGAGGTGTGGAAGAAAGAAGTTTCTTCAATTGTATTCCTTTTGTAAAGAGTTTAATACAAGTTCTCAGGGTGGTTTCTTGTATCTCTTGTTCTTGCTATTTATCATTCTAGTTACTTGTCTATCTGATTTAATTCCACGTTTATTGCTTTCATAAGTGTAATCTATTGTTGGTTAATCCCCAACACTGAAGACATGATTAAATTTTAAAAGGGCTTAGGTTTATTAGAGGTGGTGTAGATGCTCATGATCAGAGTAGATCAAGCTTATTTGAGTGTATTGGCCAAGCGGTGGCAAGTAGAGACATTTATATTTTACCTATTAACAAGGGAGGTTATAATGACACTTGAGGCTACTTGGCATATATTAAAGCTACCTATAATAGGTTGAAGGCTATTTTAGATATATCCAACACATTAGCAAGCTATTTTGGATGATTTGACTAGCTATATATATATTCCAATTCCATATGAGAAGGTTGACATTCATTTGTTGGAGTCATATATAAATATTCAACTAGATGATCTTATATCGAAGGACCTGACACCACCATCTGATCGAAAACTTAGAAGTTCTAGTTGATAAATATCTCAATAGCATAAAAATAACATAGTAATAATGAATTCTTTGAGAAGAGATGTAGTATTACTCAAGATCACAATACAAATATATGCTTATCTCTAGGAAGAGATGTTTGTCTTCACATTTCAGGTTACCTCTTCATTTATACACATTTTGAAAGCATGGGGAGGATGTGTAAGGTCACCAATCTTGAGGGAGATTAAGTGGTTTGACTTCCAAGATTTAAAACAATACCGAATTTGAGGAATTACTATTTTTAGAAACTTACTATTTTTAGATTGCACTACTAAAATTAAAATTTGAGGCAATTACATTGGGTTTTTGTGGGTCAAACTTCATTTAGTGGAGCTCAATTCCATTTCATGATGTTATCCTCATTCTTATCTTTCCAACCGTTCAAACGGTGAGTCAATTGGAGCTACAGTGTAAAAGTTATGGCTCTCGGAAGTTCTGTCATCAATTGGGGTGGAACTGTCACCCGAATTGTTGCCTAAATTAGTGCCCGGATCACCATCACTGGTGGATAGATAGGTCATTTTTGTGACAGATATTATCAATGGCATATTTATGCCTAATAGGATCATTTTATTTTTTCATATGGGCCTAGGTGAAGACATCATGGTGATGATATATGATACAACCATGTTTTCTTGAGGGCTAATAATGTTGGCCAAACTATATAAATATTTTCATATAGTGGCCTATCAAAGAGGCTGGAGTATTGGCACAACTAATTTTCTATAGGTTTATGGATATGAGCACATAGATGTGGAGCACCTAGTTAGCCATAAATAGGTGCAAAACTTGTAGGATCTAGTGGCATATGGATGAGTAGAGATAGGTGTAGGTCATAGAGGGAACCATGGGGAGATATAATTCTATCAATGTATGTTGGATGAGTTGACATCTAAGTTTTTAATTTTGTGTCCCTATTTTCTCCTATAAATTTAGTGTTAATGTGATATGTGGTTTACATCCTTCATGGCTATTGAGTGTTTCTTGATAGGTAGATAGATTCACATCATTGAGGAGTACATGCCTGATCAGGTGTTGCATTAATTTAGAATGTGATAGGATATACTAAAGGATCCTAATTGGTTTTCACATAGTACTTGAGAGATTAGATGAACAACACTAGTGATCCTAAGGAGTACAATGGTGGTTAGTTATGGGGTAGTTCCATAGACTCCATGGGTCTATGCAATAGACATGATAGATGCAAGTGTGACATTGACCTATGTTATATGATAAGTTTAGGTTTGTACATTGAGGTTGAAAATACCTTTATAAGAACCAAAAAAATCATAGGTTGGATAGGCACATGGTGGATAGGTTTGACAAGGTGGATAGGGATCAATTAGGTAGGGTGGGGATTAGGGTAGAGATCAAAGTGGAGATGAGAGTGAAGATGAGATGGAGGTTAATTAGGGAGTTGGACAAGTAGGTACTAGGGGTACCAAGAGGAGAGCTAATTTTATGAACCCTAAATAGGTAGGTACATTAGGTATTATGAGAGTATATTTAGGCTAGGTAGGTACATCATAATCAATGAGAGATGATAGGGACATTTACCTATTAGAGGAGGAGATTTTTTCAAGAGAGGGAAAGATTGAGAGCTTAGAGAGCAGGGTTGGTGAGCTATAGGAATAGGTTACTCTCTAGGATAATGAGATTATTTCATTTTAGTTAGAGGTTGACCAACTAAAGGCAGAGGTGACATAGATGACCTAGACACATGCATAGATACAGGTGACTAAAGATCAAGCTATAACCAAGAAGGATCAAGCCCTATTATATGTTTAAAGGATTTGACATGAGTGGGATGAGGCATAGGGGATAGGACACATGCATGATTTTATAATAGGGCTATAGGATGAAGCCTTTTACTATTGACAAGCTTATGAGACCACTATCTCTAAATACCAACATATAATGATTTTTGAGGTGTGGGACACTTAAAGAGATGGGAGTAGAGTTATTTATCTATATATAATACACATGGAAAAATAACATCAGGGAAATTAATACAACAACCACAACCACCTCCACCATTAGGACTCCCAAGGACACACCTTATAGGTCTTATGAAATCATAGAGTCAGATATGATGTTGTACAAATCTTTATCATTTTTTAAATTTTGGCATTATGACATATATATAGTCATAATGTATATGACATTCATTTTTTGTGATATATATTCCATTCATACTTGGTCTATAGACTTTTTATAGAATTTTATTCTTTTGATATATGCTATGCATTGTTATTTATTTTATCATGATGTGTTATGTTCTTATGTTGATGTTATGTTTACTTGTAAATATTGATATTATTCATTATATTTCATGTAATGTATGATAGAAAATATGTTGTATGTTTTTTATATGCCATGTATTCATCTATTCATGTTTATGGCTTATAATATATGCTTACTCAAAGATGCACATCCTCATTAGAACATATTATAGTTGTTATCATTTGATTATTATGGGTTTTGATTATTAGAGTTTGTTGTGAATAATAGGAAATATATTGTCGACACCATTTCTTGATAGATATTTAACTTGATTTTTTTTGTAACATGTGAATTTATGTATCATAGTTATAAATAAACCATAATAACATTATATGTCCTATGCATGGAAAATCTTAATTTAAATGCAAACATAAACAACTTAGGCATAAGATATGATAAATTGAATCCCAAGTGTAAATATATTGTAATGAACTAAGTTTATGAATTATTAAAAATATGCATAACTCACATATAAGATAGAGAAAATCGAGACTTAAGTGTAAACATAATATAATAAAACCTATAATAACTAAAGGGAAGGAAGGTAAAAATAGATACTAGTCATCAAATAATTAAAATAAACAAACCTAACAAATATAACCTATGTAAATAAGGAAAAAAACATAAGACATAGAAATAAAAAGCAGATCCAAGATAAGTGGATCAAAGTAAATCAAGGAAAATCATGTAGTAGAAGTGCTTAGGTTTTAATGGAACATGAAGTGTCAGGAGATGGTGAGGGGGAACCAAGTGGTCAAAGGTGAATATTTTTGAGAGATTGAAAAGTGTGCTTTCTCCACTTGAACCCTTGGTTAATCGATGTGTATCTCTTATTGGTAAGATCTATCATACTCAGTTGTTTATTAATGATTCCTAGGTGGGGAATAAACTAGAATCTTCATCTTTGTCTAATCATTTGGTGAGATCCAATAAAATTTCCTAGGCCAATAAGATAAAAGGAAAGATTGGAAAATACAAGGAGGTTTTTATAGGTATAGATCTACCAATTTCAAAATATGCAAGAGGTTTTCATATTTCTATGTCGGATGATTTGAAAAACAAGACATCTTTATGGTGGGCTTCTTATCTAGTGGGTAAATTTTTGAGACTGCATCCTAATATTATGTGTTTTAGGGCCTAGGAAAGAATCCATTAGAAGCTAATAAGATCTTTGGATATCTCTAATCTTAGCAATGAATTTTTCCTAATCAAATGTACCAATGATGAAGATAGTACACAAATCTTAGTGGGGGACCTTGGTTTATGGGTAGATTTAGACTATTTTTAAAAAAAATGGAAAGTAGGATTTGATCATGAACTAGAAGATAACCATAATATGCCCATTTAGGTGAGGATTCTTGGGCTTCTTATTGAATATTGGGAAGAATATTTGTTTATCAGTATAGTGAAGACATTTGGCAATACTATTACCTTTGATTCTGCTACTAAATCAACAACCCATATGGTACATGCCCATTTTTATGTGAATGAAAGATTGGATCAAGAATTTCACCCTTTTTTAATTCTAAATTCCTCAAGTGGAGAAAATATTTATAATATTTAATATAAATATTCTTTACTCAAATGTGAAGGATGCAGGAAGCTAGGTCATATGACAAGAAATTGCCCCTCCTTTATAAAAAAGGGTAATGACTTTATTTTTAAAAAGGATCAAAATACTTGGATGAGGATATCTAATATTAGTTTAGATGAGATTCCATTTAATCCTCATTCTCCATCTTTGACTCCCTTTTCTATGAATGAAATCATTCCAATTTCTATGGTGATCTAGGATGATTCTACATCAGATAATGTGCCAACTTAAGTAGAAATACTTACAAGATATATGTTTAAATCTTTAGAGGAAAGTAAGATTGTACATGTAGTTTTTAAATATGTGGTTCATGGAAAGGAACATACTCTTATATAAAGTAAAATTCTAGAATAGAGGCAACATGCTGACAATGTCTTGGATAAAGATATTAAAAAGTTTCAAAATACAAAAGATGTTTCTACTCAATTTGCTTCTTATCCAATGGTTTGAAACCTTTTCCAATGTTTAGAAAATTTGGAGGGAAGTGAAGTTGAAGATTTTTCCCTCACAATTTTTTCTCTAGTAAAGGATTCTGTTTCTAACTTGGCTCAAGAAAAGATGTGTTTGAAGGAAGAAATGGATAAAAAAGAGTTTTTTAATAGGATATCTTTAGCTTGTGCATATCCTAGTTTTAAATTGGATTATGCTAGAGAGGATAAGTATATTATTTTAGATGGGAATAATAAGTAGGTAGATATAGGTTCACTTAATAAAAAGGAAGATATTCTTTAGTTGAAATAAGAAAGAGTAAAACTGAGAATGAGATAGCCAATGGTTATCAAACTACTCTTAAACTCAAATCGAGCAGAGAATCCATTAGGAAATGAAATAAATAGAATCAATAAAATTTATATCCTTAAATATTATGGATTTAAATCATGCTACCAAACATAGAGTATTCAAAGATATAAGGAAGATAAATTTACCAGTTATTCTTGCTATTCAAGAAACACAAATGGCTAGTAATGTTTTACAAACAACAAAACATAAAGTTTGGAAATAATCTATGTTGGCTAGTGTAGGATCAGAGGGTGCATTAGGAGGTATTGATACTTTTTGGGATGATAAAAGAGTTAAAGGTGAAATACTAGTTGAAAATAGAAACCATCTAGCAATTTTATTTACTGATCTTTCAAAGGATTTCTCATGGATTATTTCAAATATATATGCTCCTAACATGATTATGGGTAGGAGAAGATTATAGTTGGAATTGGTATCTTTTAGAAACACTAAAGATTTAGAATGGATGCTAATGGGTGATTTCAATACCCCAGTTTGTGTTGGAGAAAATAAAGGAGGTGTCCAATATTTATCTAATAGTATGGTGGATCTAGCTAAGTTCATTATTGTAAGTACATTGTTTGATATTAAACTAAGAGGTTCTCCTTATACTTAGTATAATAAAATAATTTGTAATAATATTATTCAAACAATATTGGAAATGGATCTTATTTCCCCTAGTTAGTTTAACATTCAGGGCTTCTATTTATCTTTTTTGCCAAAGATTGGGTCTAATCATAATCCATTAGTGCTTAATATTTTTACCAAGTTCAAAACTCATAAGTATCCTTTCATATTTGAGCACATGTGGTTTAATCACCCATAAATACCAACAAGAATAATGAATGGTGGAATGTACAAGTCTTTGGTATAACTATGTTTAAGTTTGATCAAAAATTAAAATAATTCAAAAGAAGAATCCATGTTTGGAATCATGAGCTTTATGGAAATATTTTACACCAAAAATACTATATTAAATATGATATGACTTCTCTTGAGGATTGTATTATTGACCAAGGTATTAATGAACATTTAATTCAACAAGATCATAAACTAGAATCAAATTATCATTTCATTTTGAATCAAGAGGAAAATTTTTGGAGATAAAAATCAAGGGCTACTTGGTTACATGAGGGAGATCAAAATATATATTTTTTTCATTTGACGGCTCTAAAAAATAGGAGTCATAATAGAATTAATAATTTTTTTAATGAGGATGGATCTCTTCATACATATCTAGTTATAATTAAAGAGAAATAAGTGAGTTTATTTAAAGATATTTTTGCTCCTAACTCAAAGCCAATCAAAGAGTTGACCACTAATTTTATTTAGCATGTCCCAACTCTTTTTAATAATGAGGATACTGTCAATTTATTGAGATATGTAATAGAAGAATAAATAGAGGTAGTTGTGTTTTCAATGAACAAAGATAAAACACTTGGTCCAAATGGATTTCCAATGGATTTCTATCAACAATACTAGGATATTATTAATTAGGATTTATGGGCTGCAGTGGATGAATTTTTTTCCTCAAGAAAAATTCTTAGAGAAATTAATAATACTTTTATTACTCTTATTCCCAAGAATACAGGGGCCTCTCGATTTGAGTATTTTAGGCCAATCAACATGTGCAATTCTATATATAAAATTTTTACAAAAAAAAAAAAGCTTTGGGGATTAAGCCATTTTAAAATAAACTTATTTGTTATAATCAAGGTGGATATGTTTTAGGAAGATAAATCCAAGATGGAATAATTGTTGTTCATGAAATGGTACACTTCATGGAAGATAGTAAAAAAGATGGCATGGTTTTTAAAATTGATATGGTCAAATCATATGATAGAGTGGATTAGAGTTTCTTGGATTTAGATCTAAAGAAATTTGGTTTTACAAGCATATTATAAGGCTGATTTATAGTTGTATTTCAATGGAAAGCTTTATTATTATTATTATTATTATTATTATTATTATTATTATTATTATTATTAATGGGTTTACAATAAGTTTTTTGGAAGTGAATTAGGAATTAGATAGGGGATCCTTTGTCTCCATTTTTATTCATTATAATACCATATTATTTAAGTATTAATCTTCTGAATGAAGTTGAATAGGGTAGTTTAAAGGGTTTTACACCTAACTCAAGGGCTACTCCTTCTCTTCACCAACAATTTGTTGATGATATGATTATTTTGGCTCTAGCTTTGATAAGGGAGGTAAAAGAAATTAAGTTAATTCTAGATAGTTATGCAATTATATCAAAATAATTCATTAATTACTCTAAAAGTGATTTAATCTTTATCAATACATCATCCCTTTGACAAAGAAATATCACTCATATTCTAAATTATTAGATTAAGGAACTTTCTTCCATTTTTTAAGGTATGCCAATATTTAAAGGAAATATGAAATCTAAATTTTGGTACTCTCAAATTGAAAGGTTTCAAAGGAAGATTTCAAGATGGAAAAGGGATTTTCTTTCTCAAGAAGGTAAAGTATTTCTCATAATTTTTTTTTTATAAAGCCTTCCTATATACACTATGTCCCTATTTAAAATACCTAAGGGGATATAGGAAACAATAGACAAAATTCAAAAAAGATTCAAATGAATGGGTGTGGAGGACATTCACAAGTTTCCTCTGGTGGCTTGGGATAAGATATGCCTTCCAAAATCTTGTGGAGGGTTGGGTATTAGAAAAATTTCCTCTATGAATAAGGCCTTAATTTCTAAGCTTTGTTGGAAAATTCTCAAAGAACCTTCTCCTTGGGCAAGCATTTTCTATGCCAAATACCTTGGTTATAATTCTCCTTTAACCTTCCTTTCTGAGCCTATTCTTATTAAAGGTTCTGCAATCTAGAATTTCTTTCCAAAAATAAGGATACTTTACTCAAGGGCTATAAGTGGAAGTTTGGTAATGGTAAGAGTATTAGATTTTAGAAGGATCCTTGGATTCTAAACCATTCTCTAGAGTATATTTTTCCTTGGCATCATATTGAACCTAAAATATCTTCTATATTTGGGGAAACAATGGTTGATTATATATAGGTTTGCAATGGTAAAAAAAGTGGAAATATTTAAACCTTGATAATGCAAATGTTTCTTCAACAATTATTGTTTTTGACCTTAATTTTATTCTCTAGGGTAACTATATTAAAAATATATAAAAGGAGGATAAATAATTTGGATTGATTCATATGATGTAATATATAAAGTTAATTATGGATATATGAAGCTTCAAAATCTGATAGATAGGGGAAATCCTTTGAGACAGATTTGGAATAAAAATATAATTCCTAAAATCAACATCTTCAGATGGTTGAGTGTCCAAAATAGAATTCTTACATTAGATAATCAAATTAAAAGAGGTCTTCAAGTGGTAGATAGGTGTGTTTTGTGTGAGAATGCTTAGGAATATGTTAATCATATCTTCATTTATTGCATGTTTACTTTCCACATTTGGGGTTCTCTGCTTCAAAGATTAAAAGTTTCGTGGGTCCTTCTTTCATCTATAATGGAGGCTTGATAGGATTGGTATTGTCCCTTTTTTAACCAAGAGCTTAAGGAGATTTGGAATTTGGATTTTCCTCATTTGTTATGGGGAATTTGGAAGGAACGTAAACATAATATATAGGAACAAGCATAACTCATTCATCATATTCTTTAAAAAAAAAAATTCCCTCTAATCTAAATTTTTTAAGAATATAAGGTGGGTAAAAAGGTATCCTTTCTTACCATTTAATGAAAAAATTACTAAATATTTTAATATTAACCTTGAAATCATTCCTTTGGTGGACCCCAAGATAAACTTGAAAAAATTGATAAGATGGATGGCTCCTCAACCAAGTTGGGTAAAACTTAATTTCGATGGATCTTCTAAAGGAAATCCTAGGTTTTTAGGGGGTGGAGGGGTAACTTGGGACCATCGTGGGGATCTTATTTCAGATTATGAAGGAATCATGAGCTTCTAAACAAATCATTTCTCTGAAGCTTTATCAACATTATGGGAAACACAAGTGATTATTGAGTTGGGTTGTAGATTATTATGTATTGGAGTTTCTCTCAATATTATTAATTACCTCAATAAAAATAATTTGATTACATGGTCTATATATCATATAATAGATGAAATTATTCATATAAGAAAAGGGTTTGAAAAAGTCATCTTCTAGCATATGCATAGAGAGGGTAATATGCTTACAGATTCATTTTTTAATAGAGGTTGAGACAAAGGAATTCAATGTATGGCATGAAATGGATATTCATCCCAATTATATAAATGATATTATCATGAAATAAAAAATCAATATTATGTAGGGGTCAAATCTTACATAAACAGTGGCATGTAATAATATGTTTTGTTGTGTGTGTTTTAATTATGCTCAATTATTATGAATTTTATAATCATAACCTCCAATGACATTATTTTAATCATCATTATACTAATAGATATCTATGTAATTATGTAAAGGATATTGCTAAAAGAGAATGCATTAATTTTAGAAGTATTCCAAGTGTGGATTATGGTAAGGTAACAAACAAGTTTTTGATCATGGATAGAGATTTAAACCATATTAAACCAATGAATATGGATAACATTAGAAAGAAGATAGAGGTATGGAAAAGTTTTCATATAGGGGGTTAACAAGTTTTATAGATCACATATGTGGATACGATGCATATCTTTCCCAATAATTTGTAAAAAATGTGTGGATCAGGTGGTAAAAATAAAAAATATCTCTATTTAAATCAAAGAGGGGTTGATTTCTAGGGGTACTAGACTTCAAATTGAAGAAAAAAGTACATCAAGTTGAATACAAATCAAAATTAGGAAAGGGGAAAATTACTAGTTGGGGATGAAAAACTTATTATGTTCTAAGGTAGATTCAAGAGAGAATAATTCCTAATTCCATTTGATGATGTGGAGGAATAAATAACTAGGTATGTTACTTTGGATGATAGATATAAAGTAGTTCATTATTACCATTTCCCTTTCCTCAATTATATGAGGCAAAAAATTCCTATGAGTATTTTGTTTTATATCCTGTAATATCTAGAGCATTCAGTCAAGGAAATACAAAAGGGTAATAAATATGAGACATTACACCATGTTTTAATCTTCACTATATATAAGTTATTCCAAGCATAGAACCCTTCTCCACAGTCCTCAGTGCTAAAAGAAAAAAACATCAAGATCAATGTCTCAGCTTTTGTACCTTTTAAACAGTTTCTAAGGAGTAGTGACAAACCTAAATCAAAAAAATAATGATGATAATGATTGGGTAAAAAATAGGAAATAGGGGGATTTCAGTAATCATATGCTACAGGATTCAGATGTCATGATTTACATTGAGGAGAGAGACAAGAATGTTGGCATTGAGTATAATATTCATAGTGAGGTAGAGTAGGTTAAAAAACATAATATACAAATTGACACTCATATATCTAAAAATAGGGAAGCAATTAATTTGAATCCTATAGGTAGTATAGAGAATACTCACATATCTAAAAATAGGGAAGGAATGGATTTGAATCCTATAGGCAGTAAAGAAAAGGATGACCATGTATAGGTAAAAATAGGGGATCCTCATCTACAGGCTTAGGTAGATTTTGAGTTGAATTATTTTAAATATATTTATAAAAATCAAAATAATTTAGAAATTTTGGAGGATGAGGTTAATATTCACAAGGCATTTCTACACTAGTTCATGAAGGAACACTCTGGATTGAAAAAATAGGTTAGCAATTTCAATAAAAAAGATGGTTTATATTATACTCAAAAGAAGGAAGATAAAATGGCATCTTAGATTGAGATTTTATTTGACAAAATTAATAGGTTGGAGAATGAGAATAGAGAAATAAAAAAACTAAATCTTTTGGTCAATTTTAGTAAAGTAACAGTGAATAATGCAATGCAGAGCATGGAGGGTTTATCTATGTTCTTTAACAATGCTAATAGAAGTGATAGTGATCTTACTCCTAGGAAAAATCTTAAAGGATTGCTTCTATTAGAATTAGCTATAGGATCTAATGAATCTAATAGAAAGCATAAATAAGAGATAAACTAGTAATAGTAATAAATGATAACTGTATATCTAAGATAATAACAAAAATGAATAAATAACTCAAATATGATGAATTACTCTAATAATTCAATATTAATCTAATATAGTATACATAAATAACCATTGCTTATATAGATCAAGGCGTACATGATAAAGATCAGGGAACTCACACAACACATGTAATTCAACTGATATCTATCTACATGCATAGTGGAGTGTAAATCCACACTAACAAGATAGATGTCCAAATTATGTAAATGATCAACACAATTTGACTATTGGTTAAACAATCTTATCTTATCTTACCTTGAATTGTTGAGTGGAACTCCACTATAACATGATAAGTGTCTAAGTTAACTACTAGCTAAGTAAGTTTATCTTATCTGGTGCAAATTATTAATAAACATAATAAACTAATTACAATAAGTAATTAGTGTACCAAAATAATAAATAAAAGTAAATGCAATAAAGCAAATAAATGCACCAACACCCTCCATAAGTGAAGCTTAGGTAGGGTTATGCAGATAAGAGTCATGACAATGTGTATTCATATTAGGTACTCTATATAAATAGATGAGGAAAGGATAAAACTCAAAGGTAAAAGACTCCTCAGAATTAAGGTCCAGGAGACCCCCCTAAAGAAATGATATCCCCTAAAGAACTAATGTCTTGCACCCCTAAAAGAGATCGCAAGTGAAGATACTTGCTCTCAGTGAAAGGTTTGGTGAAAATATTTACAATCTACTCCTCTATAGGATAATATTGAAGATCAATGATCTCCACCTAAATCAGCTCCTTGATAGAGTACATATGGATCTCTATGTTTTTGGTTCTCTAATGATGAACTAGATTCTTTGAGATTTGGATAGTGCTTTGGTTGTTGTATTAGATGACTAATGGCTTTCTAAATAGAACACCAAGCTCAGTGAGAATATTCTGAAGCCAAGTAACCTCATCAGTGGAATTAATAGTTCCACAATACTCAACCTCTGTAGATGAAAGAGTAATAACATTTTGTTTCTTGTTCGACTAACAAATGGGGCCAAATTCGAAGTGAAAGTTGTAACCAAAAGTGGACTTACAATCATCCTAATTGACAACCCAATCAAAATCTATGTATCCCCCTAAGTCTAAACCTATATCTACTATATAATGAATCTTGTATCTAATAGTGCCTTGAATGTAGCTAAAAATGCACATGGAAACTCTCAAATAAAGCTCATGTGGTTTTTGCATAAAGCATGAAACCATGCCAACTACATATGAAATGTTAGGTCATGTATGAGTCAGATAGATGAGGCTACCTACAAACTGGTGATACAATGTGGCAACAACTAAGGGATTGGAACAATGAACCTTAAGTCTAACTCTAGATAAGAAAGGAGTCAGTGTAGGCCTACAATCAACCATGTGAAACTGAACTAACAAGTCCACGGCATATTTGGGTTGTGAAAGTGTAATCCCAGAAGAAGACTATGTTATCTGAATCCTAAGAAAATAATGCAATAATCCCATATCTATCATAGAAAACCTATCATGAAGTGTAGTCTTAACACTTTTGATGATGGATGTTGTGCTCCATATAATAATGAGATCATCAACATAGAGCACCAAGTACAATAGTGAATCCTCCTACCATAAAATGTAGACATTCAGATCTGAGTGACATCTCAAGAACCTAACAAAGATAATAAATGTGTCCATTATAGAATACCAAGCCCTAGGGGCTTATTTTAAACCATAGAGCGACTTCTTCAAGCAATATACTAGTGAATAATCCTAAATGAACCCCTATGGCTACTCCATATAAATCTCCTCATGAATATTCCCATGAATAAATACACCTTTCACATCCATATGATGTACAACCCAACCATGAGCTGCACTAATAACTAGTATCAAGAGAATAGAATTCATCTTAGAGTGCAAAGGTTTTTGTATAGTTAATTCCTTCTACTTGGAAAAAACATTTGGCCACTAAGCATGATTTATACTTATCAATATTTCCATTCACTAAAAAATTAGTTTGATATATCCACCTACATCATACTAATTTTATTCTCTTATGACGAGGAACAAGATCCCAAGTGTTGTTCCTAATCAATGAGTTATAATATTCTTCCATTGTTTAATCCCACTCAACTATCCTTGTGGCTTCTTGAAAAGACTATGGATTAAAAGCTGTGGCAATGTAGGAATGTGGAAGATCATGCTGTGATTGTGTTCTCCTTCTATCTAATGGATCCCTAATAAGAGGGTATACATCTGCCAAAGTCTATCTAGCCCACAAAGGGATCAATGGGCAAGGATGTGGAGGAGGAGGAGGAGGAATAACATGACCTACTAAACCCTATTGGGGAGGTATTACCTCATCATCCTTATGAGTAGATGAACTAGAAGTATCATCATCAATGATATCTAATTCTTCTAAGGAAGAAGAATGAGAAATGTTAGAAGATAAGTCTGAAGGAATTTTTTCAAAATAATCACTTCTCATTATAATAATCTCATGTGAATCTATATCAATGAGCCAATATCCCTTAACACCATCAGGATATCCCACAAATATACAAGTTTGACTTTGTTGTTATAAAGCATGATGCTTATCTGAAGGTATGCGAACCCATGATGGACTATCGAAGACTCTAAAATGATGCACATCTGGCTTCTTATTACAGCAAGCTTCAAGATGTGTTATCCCCTTTAAAGCTTTATGAAGAACTCTATTATGTATACATGTAACATAATTAACTGCTTCCACCCAATACTTAAGAATTAATGATTTTTCATGAATCATACAACTTGCCATCTCTTTGAAGAATCTATTCTTCCTCTTTGCTACACCATTCTGGTAAGGTGTGTATGCAATTGAATGCTAAAGATCAATTCCTTCAAGAGCATAAAATTGTTCAAATTTTTTGTTTACATATTCCCTCCCATTATCTATGTCAATAATCTTGACATCCTTTTCAAACTGTTTCTTTGTTAGAGCTTTAAACTCTAGAAATCTATCAAATACTTCACTCTTGAGTTTCAAAAAATAAACCCAAGTATATCTGGAATAGTCATCAATAAATGTGAGAACATAATAGGTTTTAATAAAAGACAAAGTAAGTAATGGACCTACTAAATCACTATGAACAAGTTTGAGGACTTGTGTAGCCCTCCAAGCCTTCCCTTTATCAAACTTATCCTCTGGGTGTTTGCCTAAGGCATAACCATGACATACACCCATTGAAAACTAAATCTATGGAAGTCCTGTAACCATCTCCTACTAACTAAGATGCTATAAATAGTGGTAGTTTATATGAACAAACTACTCATGCCATAACTTGCTCACTGAATCAGTGTGTGAGAATAAATCTGTAGAGGAAGATTGAGGCTAAAAAGGGGAGAATGAACAAATATGAGTATTATTATTGACTTTTCCCACTACAACTAAGGTATTATCCTCTAATTTTTTGATTGATACAAAATTAGGTGTGAATAAACTTTCCTACCAATATCAAAGTGAGTGATTTGGTAGATAGCAAGAAGGTTAGTTGATAACTTTGGCACATAAAGGACATCCTCAAATACACCACTAAAAACATCAACTATACCTTTTCTTATAACATCTACCTTAAAATCATCACCTTGAGAATACGAGGAAAGGAACTTGGTTCTAATCTAAACAATTGTTCTTAATCAAAACCCATATGGTGTGAAGCACTTGAGTCAATGACCCATGACTTAGGAGAATTTTCCAGTGTAACTAGTGTCATAGCTTTCCCTTTCCCTAAATTTGAAGGATTGAAAGAATACTTTGAAGAGGATTGATTGATGCTATTATTTTTGAGAAGACCCTTAAGTTCATCCTCTTTCTTCCAACAATCTTGTTCACTATGAAACCCCTTTTTATAATAAAGGCAAGGAGTGCTAGTCCTTTTTTGTGAATCCCAATTTCTTATTAGTGGATTTATAATCTTCTTGTGAGGAAGATTATTGCTCTTTATTCTTACCTTTCTATGACTTATTCTAATTATTCTATTTCTTTTTACTTGAACATGTATTTGATGCTAATGTTGAAACTTGCTTATGCTGAGGTTGACTTGCAATTAGAGCTTGAGATTTGGATGACTTGATTAGACCCATAGCTATTAACTTTTCTTCTTCAGCCATTATAATCTTAGAGAATACCTCAAAGGTAGGTATTTGATAAGATGTGCCCAATGTGAGCCGATGAGTCTAAAATCTAGAGACAAAGGATGATTATTCAAGACCTAATTTGTGTAAGGCACTAAAAATCAATTGAATATCATTTTTATCAATTTTACATTTAGAAAGTTGTGCTCTAAGATCTATGACTTAGTGATGTATTCTTGTATTGTAGTATATTTTTTAGGATCTAAACTAATGAGTTCATTTTCAATTTGGTAACCATGAACCTCGTCTATTTTACCAAACAATGATGCTAATTTATCCTAAGACTCTTTTGGATTTGTATATTTATCAAGATGGAAATTCAAATCTAAAGACATGTAAGACTAAATGCATCCAATTACTTTGGTAGTTTTAAAGAGAAAGTGTTGTAACTCTTTTAAATCAGTAGGTATAGTAAGAAGAGTTGTTATGTAAGGCATATATCATAACATCATTAATGCATTCCAAATATTCTATTTCCATGTACTATAGTTGTATGCTATTAATAGTGGGAACTTCATGTACTATAATTGTATGTTATTAATCAGAAATAAATTGTCATAAAGAAGAAATAAAAGTACAAAACACACTAAAAAACCCCCTTGAATTACTTAGTTTTATTCCACCTATAAATTATTTTTGGCACTTTATAATTGAGTGCAATTACATGGCTAGATTATATTTTTTTAGTTTACAAAAAACTCATTTAAGCCCTCTAGTATAAAAGTAAAAAAGTTACTATTACAAAAATTTATACACCAATGTGTTGTGTTTGAAAAAATATTAACTTTAAATAAAAAATGGGACCTCAATTCGAGGTCATATGTGAAATTTATGAGCCTCTGAATTTTTAAAAATGAGGATGAGCAAGAGCTACTGTATAAGAATCTAAATTTTGGAAAAGTCTAGAAAAATCTAGAAAAATTTGATAGTACAATGAAAAGCATGCAATTTTAAGCTATTTCAAAAAATAATTCACTCAAAAATACCTCCCAGTGTTCAAATGGTAGGCTCCCAAAGTTGGCCTTTCCAATTTGCCTACTGATCCATGAGGCCTACCAAATTTTTTTTGGTCTGCACAGTCTATACGACCATACTTGGGAGGGAAAAAAATTATCTTCTAGGGTGACTATGTCCAAATTGGATAAATTTAATATGGATTTATAGGTTTTGATATTTTTCAAATGCAACTGTGAGGTCCATTTTGTTTAGAAATGCTTAAAATTTTAGGTACCCACTGGATTTGGGTATGGTGCTTTTGGATCAAACCCTTGCCAATTTCACCTCTTGTGTCCAATTTAGACAAAATTGTAGATTATTTTGACTATCTCGGGTACTCTAAAATCAATGGTGAGCTCAAAAATTATTCATAAAGTTATAATTTGTGCCTGTATGTAAAATAAACAAACTGATCCTATATCTAGATATTTTTCTCTTGAATATTTAGCAATCTATAAATTCAAGATAGCTCTAGTACCATGTTATAATTATCTACATGATCTAATGAATCTAATAGAAAACATAAATAAGAGATAAAACAATAATAGTAATAAACAATAGCTATATATCTAAGATAATAAAAAAAATGAATAAATAACTCAAATATGATGAATTACTCTAATAATTCAATATTAATCTGATATAGAATACATAAATAACCATTGCTTATATACAACAAGGTGTGCATGATAAAGATCAGGTAACTCACACAACATGTGTAGTTCAACTGATATTTGTCTACATGAATAGTGGAGTGCAACTCCACACTAAAAAGATAGGTGTTAAACTTGTGTAAATGATCAACACAAGTTGACTATTAGTTAAACAATCTTATCCTATCTTATCCTAAATAGTGGAGTGGAACTCCATTGTAACAAGATAAGTGTCTAAGTTAACTACTAGCTAATTGAGCTTATCCTATCTGGTGAAAATTATTGATAAACATAATAAAATAATTACATTAAGTAATTAATACACTAAAATAATAAATAATAAATACAAGCAAATGCAATAAAGCAAATAAATGCACCAATAGCTTCTATGTATAAACAAGAAAAATTGGTAAGTGGTTTGGAGAAAAAATTTCAAATCATGACACTAGAATGGACAACAAAGTATGATGAATGGAATAAAAGTCATTGATAAATCTTTTTATTTTTTAATGGAAGTTGTGAATCAACTATTTTTGTGTTGATCTTTGTTGTAACTATCTAGTGAACTTGTAAGTTCTTATGTTTGTGGATCTTTTTATCTATGTAACTAGTCACTAAGGTGGTATTTTTATATGGGTAGGGTCCCTCAAAAACCCACTTTTAACTTTAATAAAAATAACATAAGAAAGAAATAAATATAAAAACACCTAACTGAAAATGGAACAACAAAATTACCTAAGGCAAAGTAAAATAAACAAGTTGATATAAGGCCTAATATCAATAAATGAACTAATGATAAGGATCAATTCAATAAATAAATTAATCTAAGGTAAATTAAATAAATAACTACTCTAGGAAACAAAAAAAAACTAATCTAAGGAAAAATAGAACAAACAACTAATCTAACTATTTGTGAACATGTAATAAAAGTGTTATGCTTGGAAAAAGATTACCCCTATGTTATAGGGAATAATTTCACATGTATGATGATATAGGAATGAAAATGGGGAATAAAATAATAAGTAATGGTTAGTTTATCTTACTCCAAATGCACTAGGTGAATGTACGATGCCTATATAGTCCCATAGACATGAGTTTTAACATGGACTTCAAGAAAAATGTAGTTCTCCAAAGATTTGGGAGGAGAATAAAATTGATTACAAGTAAAATATATTGATCATTAAAAAAAAAAAATAATGGGCTCAAAAAATAGTGAGATCATGAAATAAAATGGGTTGACGTTCATGATTGTTAGAATGCTAGGCACAAGAACTCATGAAACTATAATATAGTGGTTTAGGCTAAAACCACACTAAAAGATAAAAAGTGAGTGTTCACAAATGAAATAGGTTAATATTTAATATTGGTCACTATATCTAAGGTCTAGAACAAGAATAATATTATAAAAAATTAAGAGCATGGATGATAAGACTCACAAAATAACAAGAGTGTGGATGATAGTACTCATAAAATAATGAGAGCATGGCCTAGGTTGATTGAAAAATGGTGAGAGTGTGGCTTAGGTTTCTCATAAAATAGAGAGAATTGGTATAAGGGTGGATTATTTGACTTCAAAAAACATTGAGCACTTCCTACATAGTCCAAAAGGACCTCAAGCCACTATAGTTCACCTTACAATGAAGAATCTAACTATGTAATAGTAATTTCATGAATAGGCAAATGGCATAATGGTATAATGATATGGCAAGGTATAATGAGATAGAATTGGAAAAAGTGAAGGATACAATTTACAAAAACACTTTCATAATGTTAAAAAAGATGATCACTTCAAAGAATACAATCAATAGTCTCCAACTTGAATCACCTACTGATAACTACATATGAACCCAACCATTGACACTTAATCAATAGAGTGGAACAAATGTCAAAATGTGGGTGAGATACTAAAACCTAAGGTAAATAGGAAAGGCACATGGTATGGTATAGTATCAAAGTGAATGATCACGATAGAAAGGAAGTGATCCTCATAGACAATAATCTAGATTACTCAAGAAAAAAATCACTTGAGGTGTACTATTTTCTATGGTTTATCAAGTTCATATCCTTTTGGAATAACTAACATTTATGACCTAGAACAATAGTTATAAATAATTACATAAGGGCCTAATCAATTAGGTTTAAATTTTCCTTTTTTCTTATGTTCAACATTGTTGTTTTTCTTAAGTATAATATCACCAATCTCATATTATCTATGCTAGACTCCCCTATTGTATTAACTACATATTTAATTTTGATACAATTTAAGGATATTCAAGGAAGCCATACATTATTCATCTATTAATTCCAGCTCTTTCAAGTGAGCTACTCTATAATCATTGTCACCAAGGATATGCTTTAGTGAAATGCATAGAGAAGGCAACTTGACCTTGATAGGAAGAATGGACTTAGTGCCATAAACTAGGGAATACAATGTGTCTCTTATTGGAGTGTAGAAATTGGTTTGATAAGCCCAAAGGGAATGAAAAATTCTTAAGTTCTAATCATGTCCAATATCATTGATGATCTTTTTAAGGATCTTGATAATGGTTTTGTTAGATGCTTTTGCTTGGCCATTTCCTTCTGAGTAATATAAAGTGGAAAATGTTGTATAATGTTAAATTAATCACAAAGTTATTTGACATCCTTGTTATTAAATAAACCACCATTATTAGTTATAATGTCAGAGGGGATACCATAGCGACATATGAGCTGATTGAAAATGAATTGGGATATTTGTTTGCCTATCATGTAAGTTATGGGAATGGATTCCACCCACTTATTGAAGTACTTTGTCATGGTAAAGATATGTTTATGGCCATTTGAGGAGGTAAGGTTTATCTTTACCATGAGGTCGAGTCCCCATGTTAAAAATGACCATGGCATGGTTAGTGATTTGAGTGTTTGAGCTAGAGCATGTATCAAATTGGCATGCTTATGACATTTTTTACACCTTTTAACATAAGAAACTACATCTACTTCTATAGTTGATCAATAATAACTATTAAAAAATAAATTTTTGGTAAGGATAGTCCCACTAGTGTGGGCCCCACAAAACCCTTAAATGAACTTCCCTCAACGCTAGTCTAGATTCTATCAAGGTTAAACAAAAAAGTAGAGTTATATCAAAGCTTTGATGATAGACTATATGCCCAAGAAAGGTATAATGAGAGGCTTGTTCTATGAAGGCATTTTGTATTTTTTGAGATAACTTAGGTGGAATTATTTTGTCATGAAGGTGGTTATATAAGTTAGTATATTAGGTAAAACTTGGACCAAAAATATCACAAATCATCTCAATGGTTGAAGGTTCATGGGCTATTTCAAGAAGATCTTCAATAAGGAACTGGTAATCTCTAGCCTATAACCTTGTCTATAATTTGGATCATAGAGCCAATCATGGCCATGAAATTTTCTATTTGGTTGTTGGCTTAAGGTATTTTATTAAACTGAAGATGAGTAATTTTTTATTAGAGGGTGTCCACCATGTCTTTATTTGGTATGAGATTCTCATCCTTGGTCTCAAATTGGTCTATAACCTAATTTATGATAAGTTAAGAATCTACATAAACCAAAATATGTTAAATATTCCATTGTACCACTAGATAAAGTGATACAATGAGTGCTTCATAGTCAACCATGTTATTGGCACAAGGAAAGTTAATGCATAAGGACTTGGGAATGAGATCCCCTTGAGGTGTGATAAACAACAATACTATCCCCAATACACAAGACATGAAGGAACCATCAAATTTTTTTTTTACACTACTACTCTTTAGAAGGTGCTTCTACTATGGTCATGATAGACTCAACTAAAAATATAAATATGAGTGGTTGAATGTCAACAATGGGAGTGTCAGCCAATTGGTCTAAAATTAACTATCCCTTGATGGCCTTTTGTTTAAAATATTCAATTTATAACTCACTTAAAACCATGATCTATTTATCCATGTGGACCTATAAATCTATTTTTCAAACTTGAGTGTATCTACTTTGGCAATGACAATGGTCTTATTGTTAAGCATGTAGTGCCACAATTTCTTAGTTATGAAGACCATAGCTAAACACACTTTCTTTATTTGCATATAATTATTTTCATACATGACCAATGTGTAGATCAGGTAGTATATGGCATATTATTTTCCATGCTCATCATGTTGGGTTGAAAGTGCCCCCAGGGAATTTTTAGTTATAGATAGGTAGAGTAGTAATGAATTTTTTTATCATAGGTAGAAATAGAGTAAGTGGATCAGCCCAATATTCTTTCAAATATTCAAAGTCCTTATGGAAATTATAATTACACAAAAATTTTGTGGCCTTCTTCAAAAAGTGAGTAAATGGATAGATTTTGTTAACCAAATGATAAATGAAAATCTTGATGGATGGTATCTTACCATACAAGCTACAAAACTACTTTAAAGTAGATGATGGTGACATATCAATAATGACCTTAACCTTATATAGATCAAATTCAATGAACTTAAGAGAGACAATAAATCCTATAAATTTGCCTAAAGTGATGCCAAATATGTACTTTTTAGGGCTAAACCTTGCTTTATAATCATGAAGTCATTTAAATATTCTATATAACACCTCTAAATGGCCTTCTCTGGTCTTAGATTTACCCAAAATGTCATCAACATAATCTTTAAAAATATCATGCATTGTGTCATGAAAAATGATAGTCATTGCATGTTGGTATGTGGCACCAACATTCTTGAAATTGAAAAGCATTAATTGATAACAAAATATTCCCCAAGGAGTGGTGAATAATGTCTTGTGTTGGTCTTCTAGTGAAATCTTGATCTGATTGTACCCTAAATAACCATATATGATATAAATAATCTCATACCTATCTGTAGAGTTGACAATCATGTCAATATTTGGTAGAGGAAAGTCATCCTTTGGGCAAGATTTGCTGATGTCTCACAAATTAGTACATAGTCTAATACCCTATGGTTTCTTGTTAATTGGCACAATATTTGAAATCCACTTTGAATAGTCAATCGGGTGAAAGCATCTCACCTCTAGGAGTTTTTTTTAGTTATTTCTTGACCAATACAACAATTTAAGTATGCATTTTCCTCAGCTTTTACTTGATTGGATTAGTATAAGGGTGTTCTACAAGATGATGTATAAATAATTAAGTATCCAAGCCTAAAATTTACAAATAGGCTCATAAAAATATATCAATGAACTCCCTCAAGAGAGTAGTATGGACTTCACATTCCTTTTTTAAAGGGTTGTGCCTAGTTTGATCCACTTAAAATCATATGATGTTCTAATGTTGACTTTAGAAATGTCCTCCATAAGAAGTGTTGAACCATATTCCAAGAGAATCAAAAAATAATTAAATTGGTTAGAAATATTAAAGTCCTTTGGCTAAACTATATCATGAAGATCCCCTAGATAATATGAATAAAAGTCACCCAATGGTGGCAAGGGCCATGTAACAAATACTTTTGGACATTCTTGGACAATCTGTTCAAAGGCTTGTTTTTATTCACTAATTTTTGACCCAAATATGATTTTGGAATTTATGACAACTTGAAATTCATTTGAATAAGGGTGAACATCCCTATCTAATGTGAATAAATAGTTTTTCACTAAGATATTGTCATTTTTATTTACTTTTACCCTAATCTCAAAGTGCCTCCAAGAGGTTTTCACTTTGGGACCTCAATGTTTGATTTTATTTTTGTTTTTGGCAAAGGAAGTTTACTCACTCTCCAAAATAAGTGTTAGGATCCATCTTGATAGATAAACCTTGTTTATGATCTCCAAGAGGAATATGTCTCTTAGGCCAAGGAATTTGCAAATGGCCTCATCATTTTTGAACTCATCACGTGACACTATGGATTCTTGTTGGTCCCAATAGATGAGTTGAGGGTGATGAAGGAAAAGTGTAAAATGATAAATGATAGGTGCAATGGTAAATATGACATGAAGGTTAAATAATTTGGTATTAATTAAGTCTTCATATACATTATAATCAGACTCTACATTACTACTGGCATCATCATCACTAGTTATTGGTGTAAGAACACATATAAGATATGTAGGGTCACCCCCAAGTGGTTTAAATCTAATACCATAAGTTGATTTGTGTTTGTTCATATAGATGGGATCAAGAGTGCCTTAATAATTTTCCCTCAGGCCTCCACCTTCAAATATTGATTATCCATTATCTAATTATGGATGGGATACTTTTTGATTTGGTAAAAATAAACTAGATCATCATTATAAAACCATGATTCATATTCATATAATGGGTCTTGTTATTGGTTATTATATGGTGTGAAAATAATAGGAATTTGGGTATTAATATTTACTTTTATCACCACTCCATGAAAACATATTTGGATTTGGATCTTCCATGAGATTTGGGGGCATGTGGAAGTTTGGTTATGTGGAAGGCATTATGTGTGAGGTATTCTTCTGGACCTTTATTAGAGACAATAAAATGATTAGATATCTTAGGAGGGGGTAAAAAGGGATTAGAGGCAATGATTTATAGGTATATATAATTATAATTCCAAAATTTAATAAGTACATCATTATTCTTATTTAGTGTTAGTTTTAGGCTGAAATAGTAATTTTAGCTCTTATACTCATCTTTTAAATTATTATATAACTAATATGGTTGTAAATATATAAAAACAATCATCCCCATACATAAATATGGGAACTTGATGCATTGGTGTAATATGGAAGGTATGGCTTGACTTTCATGTATCTATGATCGACCTAGAAATAAGTTGTATAATAAATCAAGATTCATAACATGGCAAAGCATGTCATGGGTTAAGGGCCTAATGAAAAATGACAAAGAAATTATTATATGATATTCCCTTTCCTTATTATCATATGCCTTTATGGTAATGTTATTTTCATATATATATATATATATATATATATATATATATATCAATTTACGTATATCCAAGATTCTTGACTAACCTTAGGGACACAATATTGACGCCTAACCCATTGTCTATGAGGATGTTTTTAACCTTGTATTGAGCTATGATAACTTTGATGTATAATGGGTTATTATGGAGAGGGATAAAAGATGACATGCAACTTTTTTCTAAGGTCAATTGTTGGCTAGGAGCTAAATATCCAACCAAATCTTGAAATTTATTTGATATAATGTCATTTGGAACTTGAATAAATTAGGAGTTATGTAAGGATATTCTTATTGATAGTAAAGGTAAGAAAAAAATATAAAATAGAGATTTGAGTGGGTGTACTTTTAAATTATTCCATAATATCATATGTCTTCTCCTTGGCATAGGTAATTGGATTATTTTAGATAGGCATGGGAGCTTGGATAGGCTCATTAGTAGGAGGTTGCTGTCCTAAAATGGTAACTTTCATCATCTAAGTAGTTATTATGTAATACAGATTAGGTAAGGAATATTATAATTATAAGAGGGTCTTGGGATGGTAACTCTTTGGTATTTGTGAAATTAGCTATCCATATGGACCACATGAGGATTAACGGTATAAGTAATTGTTAGCCATTATTTGGTACTGGTCATTGGCGATTGGCTATTGATATTGGGTTGATGGTAACAATGTTTATATGACCATCCATGACATTTATTATAACTTTATTGTAGTAATGGGAAGTGACATGATATGATCTTTATTTATCATTTTGACCTTGGTTCCATCTATTCTGTGGTTGTTGTTGATGTCATTATTTTTATTGTTGTTATTGTTGTGGTGGTGACATATGTGATTGGTAATTCTATTTTTGATTCTAGTTATTGGCATTATATTATGGAAAAGGGTTTTGATTACAAGTAGGGGACATATTATCCAACTCAATTTATCCATTTTCCAAATTATTTTGAATTAGATTCCTTAATTTCACACATTAGTGAATGGAATGTTCTTGGACTCAATGATATTCACAAAAATCATGCTCTTAATACTAGTCAAGAAAAGGAATACCCTTAGAATGGTTTTAGAATGGTCTAACTAATCAGATTGGCATTAGCCAATTTTTGAAATACAAATTTAATGGGATATCCTAGGTCACTAAATATTCTCTTTATAGGTGGTCCTCTTCTTGGTTGAGGCATTTGTGAAGAAGGAGGTGGGAGTGCCTACATTTTTCGCTTTAGCCAGATATGTGGAGCTAGTTGAGTAGATAGTTTTTGAACCATTTAGATATGGTGTGACTTAGCTAATACATTAGCCACAATGTTCTTATTGAAATTATAGGCTTTGGGTTTTTCAAAAATATTTTCCTGGGTTGGCACAAGATATTATGTTTGAATTGGGCTTTGGTTCTAATTTGGCCTTGAGTTTGGTTTTAGCTCTGATTTTGGATTTGTTACTAGTTTTGATTTTAGCCTTTGTACTAATTCTAATTTTATCCTTAGTACTAATTTTGGGTTTGATTAGGTGTGTATGACTTGATTACTCCTTTGTTGATAAGATCTTTCTCAATTTGTAGGCCCTTGTCAATGATCTCCTTGAAAGTGTGGGCACATTACAACTCAAGATGATAGGATATATCACTTTATTAATTGTAGTTAAATACTATGACCAAATATTTATCTAATATATTATGTATGAAGAATCTCTTAAGTGCTCTCCATCATTGCAAATGTCTCAAGAATCTCTCCCCAAGTCTCTATTGTGCTTAGCCCAAATCTACCATATTAATCTCATGTTCAATATTATAGGAGAAGTGTTGCACAAATTTCTTTAAGAGGTCATCAAAGTTTGGCATAGAGTTCTTCAAAATTTGGAGTAGCCACTTCAAGTCCTATCCCACTAGACTACATGGAAAAAGAAGTAGGCAAATATCATTAAATGCCAATAGCTAGAAAGTAACATAGAACTCCTTCAAATGTTCCTTTGGGTTGATTTTGCCTTTGTTCTTATTAAACTTTGGGGGCTCAAAACTTGAAGGAAATGGTATCTAAAGATAGTCCATGTTGTAAGGGTATGATCATATCTTGTTTAATTCAAACTTTATTACCTATTTGCCAGTCTGAATAGTCATAATTACATCATTTGTTGGAGTTATAGGGATAAAAATGTGGATGGTATAGATGGTTATAATTAGGTAGTCCAAGTTTAAATGCCTTGACTAGGGTATAATGTAAGAATAGAGGACTAAGGCATGTTTTCTTGGTGGGTTACTTGACTAGGAATACACATTCTCTAGTTAGGGTTATATTGTTGGTGTGGTATTTGTTATTGGTACATATTGGGGTTAGAATTGGTGATGTGACTTTGACTTGGAGGGGGCTATGACCTTAAGGAGGTATTCGGTATTAGGGAATGAATTATATAAGATGTTATTAGAAGGTACATTTTTACTATATAGTTGAAATTTTATGTATAAAAGGCACCCATTATTGGTTAAAGGTTTGTTGTTAAAGGTGTTACATGTTAGGCCCTTATTGTATGTGAGGTACATGTTGGGTATGGATTAATTATTTCCTAGTGGGTACTTTCTATATGTTAGGACCTAATTATGGAATGGTAGGTACTTAATAAATGTTAGGCACTTATTTCCAACTAAAAATCATCTATTTTTGACTAATGAGGATACATTGTTTATTATACAATGTTTATGATAAAGGATTTACCACTTATTATGATGGGACATTAGTCTATATTTATTGTTGTGTAATGTTCATCACCACTTTTTGGGGTGGAGTAGTTTTAAAAACCTATTGGGGTAGATTATAGGTTTATTTTTAGTTGATTTCCCCTTGATGTGTGTTTGAGGGAGTGACTGGTGAAAGGGGAGTAACTATATATTGTATTTGTGAGTTAGACATTCATATCCCCTACTATTGTGAACTAATGATAGTGTTTTTAAGAACAACCTACTATGAATTACTCCTTTGAACATTCAAATAAACTTGGTTTAGACTAGGATACACTTACATGTTACCCATCATGTTTTGAGAAGGGTTTTTTGATGGAAATACAAATTTTTACTTAGTTATAAGGACATTAAACTTATCTACAACATATGTAGTTTGAAAAAATGGGTCTGGGTTTATATTTCCATGACCCAACAAGTTAGTTTATATCCCAATTAAATGAGATAAATATATGAGTATAATATTAGAAATGGCCATGTCATTTATATTTATAGCTAGGTTAAGATATGTTTGATACACTTGCTACATTTATGCTAATTAATCAACAATATACAGTCAAACTCTCAAATATCAGATCTTGAATAGCATGACAAAATGAAGTCAAATAAAGCTTTCAAACACCTATAATGTTTGCCTTCTATAAATTGGCTAGAATTTCAGCAACATTTCACTTTGGTATGGCAAAAATTGAAGTAGCATGACACATCCAAGGATCGTACATACTTGGCTCTCGAACTCCATCGAATCTCCAAACTTGAGGCATCATCATCTTCTTCATCTTCATTGTCTCCTTCAATGTATAATGTCTTCTCAACACATGTGTCCTTTGTTTCACTTACTATGTTTGATACACTTGCTACATTTATGCTAATTAATCAACAATTTAACCTTTTACTTTTATAAGTATGACAAGCTCTAGGTTATGAATCGGTATAAGGGATTGATTTTGGATATATGAAGCTTATTTGTATGGTTTTATGATAGATGCATTACTAGGTTCTCTAACCAAACTAGGTAGACTTTCTTATGGGAAGTCTGATGGGAATTTAACACCTATCTCTACTGTTATAACAAAATTTTTATCTCTATGATCTAAGAGAAGGAAATAAAACAAGTGGGGATCATAATTGGTCCTAGTTGATGTCATCCCATAATAAGTATATTATTATTGGACTTGTTCTCCACTAACTGGTATGCTAACAAGGTATTGGGTAGTTTGGTCTTATTCTTATCCTAGATAAGAAGGTGTGTTGGCAAAGTAGTGTGTTAATGGGCATTGCACATATTATGTATAATGGGTAGAATATGAGGAGCATGGATATGTTTTTTAGGCTACATCATCTACATAAGGCTCTTAAACAAAGGGATCACTTGTGAAAATGTCCTCATATGAAGGATTATATATAGCTCCACTACATGTATATTGAGTATTGGTTAAATCAATAGTTAAGCTTCTCACAAAAATTTGATCTATGTTTAGAAAAATTTTAGAACTTGGCCTAAAAGGATATCTTGAAAAATTTATAGTGGTATAAATTAAATCTTAGAAAGAGGTCTAAACATAAAATCAATTTTTATAAAATGTCTATACTAAGTCTAAGTCTAAGCAAACTAAAATGAAATCTTGAATCCAGTCTTGGTAAAGGTATGAACTAAACTAAAGGCCAAACAAAATAAGTGCAGGTTCAAAAATGAACATGAATTGAGATAGGTCTTTCGTAAAAGTCATAAAATATATATTTGGAAATAAAACTTCATAAAGGAATGAATTTGAAATTAACTTAAGTCTAAAGCAATTGCCTTAAAATAAAAGATGTGCTTGGTCAATGTAAAAAATTGGAAACTAGGTTGCATGTGATCTTGGTCTAAAAGGGAACTTGCAATCTAAAAAATTAAGGTCTAAACTTACTATAGACAAACATATTAAACTAATTATAAATTCAATATAAGTAACACAAACTAAATACAAATAATAGAACACTCAAGCCCAAGTAGTAGGTAAGACTCAAGTGTGAACTAATAGTTTCTAGATCTATACTTGAAAGTGGGTTTTAGACTTGGTTTGAGAAGGAAACTTAGCTTATGGAAAATGGTTTTAGACTTATGTGAAAAATATAACAAAGATAGGTTTGAATTTGGCTTCCCACTTTTTAATCTTGGAAATTTAGTCATGAATGAACATCAAATAATCTACACCAAAATGGGCAATGTAACAAGGCTCTTTAAAAACAAAAGAACAAATTGGTTTTGATCTTGGTTTGAACTAAGGCAAATGGTTGAAATAATTTTTACAACGTAACAATGTCTTTCATAAACAAATGGAATGAATTAGTTTTTGATTTTCCTTAGCTAAGGAAAATGGATGGAATGATTTTGGAAGCATAACACTTCTTTGTGTAAATGGTGTATGTATCATGTGTTTGACATTTTGGACTTTGTTTGATTTGGTTTGGTATAAAGTAAATTTAGAATCAAAATGCAAGTAAATAATAAGTACCTAAGTGCAATATCCTATGATAAAATGACATAATATGTGCATATTATCTACCAAAATTTTGTCATATAATAGTAATTGAAAGGAATTAATTGTTAATCCAATAAATAAAGAGCACATGTAGGTAGATTTTTTTAATCCCCCCACTATCTCTTAATAACTATTCATGGAATGGAACTTAGAGAACTAAATCAACTAGGAATAAAGAGGATAATCCATGGAAAATGGGGTTAATTAATCTAAAATTTTTGAATTGGATTTTTTAAATGGTCAATAAGTGCCTAAAAACACTCAGGCACAACAAATATCCATCAATGGATTCAAACAACCTAACTTGTTGTGAAATGGTATTTTCCCTTTCACAATGAATTTAGTTATGTATTGATTAGTAAAGTCTAATGTTTAGACTACTGCTTGAATCAAGTCCCCTTTTGATTGGTTAGGTTAACTGCTCAACCACTATCCTAATAGATAATATGCTCATTTTATAAACCCCACCAAATAAAACAGGTTGGAAATATTATGGGAGATGAAACCCTAGGTTAAAGTCCACTTAAGGAAATTATGAGAAAGTGCTCATAATGCAAAAAGAAAATAAAAATAATTAGGTTATTTATAAGTCATTTAAGTCTATAGGAACAAGGAGAGAGCATATACATATTTTTTTAGATATACTCAAAAAAAGAAGAAAAAAAATGCATTTTTGGTCACCCATGCTCCATAAAGGGGATAAGGGGAGATCATAGGCACAAGGTTTTACTAAAAATGAAAATAAGTGCTTTATAAAAATAAATAATAAAAATGAAAGTGATCTTAAGATCTTATAGTCTAAATGTGAATGTTCTTTTTAAACAAATATTGGAAATGTGATTGAAATTTAGCCCTTGTTTTTAACTTTGAAATGAAAAAAAGGAAAGTTATTTATAAGAGTTTTTTTTAAACACCAAAATACAAGTGTGAAATAATTTTTAAAGCACCAAAATAAATGTGAAATGTCTTTGTAATGTGTTAGAATACCTCTCCTTTTCTTAATACCCTATAAGAAGCATTAGATGATTGATTTGTGTTTCATTAGATTGCATAAATAAGTCAAAATTTTAAACTTTGAAAGTCTCAAGTTTTTATCATTGGGTGAAGTCACCATTTATTAGATAGAGAGAATGGTCCACTTATAAAAAACATAGAACAAACATAATACAAAAACTAGAGAAGTCACCTATTAGGAAGTGTTAAGTCACTACTTTATTTGAAAAATAGGCAAAGTCACCAATTTCATAAAAGCCTATTTCCTGGTAAAGTCACTATTTTTTAATAGTGAAGTTATTGATTTATTAGGTTGAAGTCACTAATACATAGTAGTGAATTTTTTGATTTCCTAAAAAACACAAAAAAACACATAACACAAAAAGGTAGTGAAGTCATTGATTTCTTGGGTCGAAGTCACCAATTAGATATCAATAAAAACATGGGATTTTGGTAAGGAAAATATAAAACTAAGGTCTAAAATGAATTTTTATTAGCTCCTAAGAGGTTGAAAAATTATCTTATGATGAGTGTGGGGTGTGTAGTCCCACCAAACATGCTAATATGTGTCATAGGATTATGAAGACAATGTTAGTTTCTGTTATTAGTGAAATAAACAAAACAACTCAATTAAAACTAGAATTCTAAGCCTAAGCCCTAGGGTAAGTAATTTAATAAACAAGATAAAAAGGCAACAATAAAACAAAATGAAATTTTTAGCTTCCTTGACAATGTGAAATGCTTGTTGGCATGAAAGTTAGATTGTGCTCTGCTTATGGATAATAGAGTCTTCATTAAAACTAATGTTTTGTGGGTATCACCTCCTATATTTCACATGTGGTTTAACTTTAACATGAATTATTTATGTGAATCTCCTCTTGTAATTTCAACATAGTAAGTGTGCACAAAAATCTTCTTTAAGAATGGGCATGGCACTTATATTTATAGGTTTTCAACTAATTCTAACCCAAGTGTAGTTAGGCTAGGGTTAGTGTTGGAAGTCTACATATAATTAATTAAGGATTTAATTATGCATTTATGGAGGCATGTCTCAATATTTCTATTTTTATGGCATTTATGTTAATATTTTACAATTCTTGACTTTGAGTATGATTACATCATCATGGCCTCATATTTTGTGGAAAATTCCTTTTTAGAAATTACATATTCACTAATTAAGCATATAATTTTCACCTAAGCATTTAATTTTATTTTTAATTATACTTAGTGATTTAGTCATTTCAAGAATTGGGTTAAGTGCCCCACTTAATTAGTCAAAAATGCTAGTTTTCTTGGTCACAACATGATAGAGGATAAATTCAAGAGAAGTTATCATTGTATATAGGATAATACCCAAAATAGGAAAGTTTTGATGTGATTTTTTGTACTTACATCTAATGTGTTGATGAATTTGGGATGTTTAATGATTTCTAGGCTTAATTTTTATAGTTTGTTAGAAATTAGTCCATTGGCTCAAAAAATTATTAGAGGGACAAATTGGTGACTTTGAGTCAGTAGTGTGAGAAATAAGTCTTTGCATTAGTTAGAAACATAAGACAAATTCTCTCTCCTATTAGTAGGTAGAGCTACCTTTATTGAAATCCAAAAAGGGAAAAGTAGGGGTAAAATATTCATAGCTATTTATAGCAATTTTTTTTTGTTTGGGGTTTCATACTTTTAAATTTAAAGTACATAAAAGAGATAGAAAGGAAATGAAGGAAAATAATGGAATAATGGAAATAAGGGATGAATAAATAAAGGAAAATAATAGGGGAGAACAAGGTTATTATAGTCTGTTAAACATAGAAATTACTATGATAACCCTAGGAAAAATGAAAGACAACTTTGGGTAGCTAAATGTAGAAACTTACCAGAATAGTCCAAGAAGGGAAAAACACCATGTGCATGAAATATCTCTCATTAAATGGGTGGTAAAGATATAATTAAAACCTTAGGAGTGAAAAAAGTACACTAAGACAATTTTATAATACTGATAGTAAACCAAAGACAACCATCCCATATTTACCTATAAAAGAATTAAAATATTACTTAAACCCCACTAAGATTTTACATTCATAAAAACAACACAAGAAGATTTTAAAATAAATACTTGATGTGAAATTCCCATTATCTAACAATTTGCTAATGATTACAAAGATGAATTGAAAGTACAGATATAGAAACAAGTGAATCACATACAAAGATAAAATTGATGAAGAAATTTTGAATACAAAGATTACAAAATCTCCCAGTTTCAATCTTTATTAAGTTGATAACAAATCTCAACTCTTCAGACAAAATCTTTGCATAGTCTCACTACCAAAAATTCCCTTTAAAATGAGTGTTGCATTCATATTTATAGTGTGGGGAGGTGGTTACAATGTGTAACCACATTTTCTATTTTTTAGAAGCTGCAAAAATGAGTATAAAAAAATGCACCACTTAAGTGGTGTAAAAGTGTGTTGGTGCAATTGCATTGCTTGCAAAAATAATATTAAAAAATTGCACCACTTGAATGGTGAAAAAATTCTTTGTTTCTTTTACACCATTAAAAATATGTAAATCAAAATTACATAATTTGAGATGAATAAAGTGACATTGTGCATTTGCATAAATTGCATTTGTGAGTTTGCGCTTACAAAATTTTGTAACTAGAAATTTTAAAAAATGATTTAATATTTACATGAAAAGACCAAAAGTATTTGTCAGAGCATATATTTACATGGATTTCCATATTATATTCTAAAGCTCTTATTTTAGCATGGGCTAGGAGTACACTAGTAAAGCTAAAGTGATTGGGTTGGACACCTATTCATTGCATTTGATGAAATAGTGCTAAAACCTAGTGAGGTCACCCATGTCTTTTGTAATCTATAATCAGCACATTCCATGAGAATTTATTTTATTGTGTTATTTCATCAAACAATTCATGAGCATCTGGGAAACCACCACACTTAATATACATGTTGATAATCTTGTTTTGAACATGAAGCTTCAAGGAAGAATACGTCTCACTTGCATGACTTGGGAAAATAATCACAGTAGTTACATGGGAGTGGAGAGATAAAATTGTAAATTAATTGACCAAGAAAGTGGAAAGCTTATTTACATGGAGTTTGGAAACATAATTTTCATTTGCATGACTTGGAGAAGCATGATTTGCATTTGTATGACTTGTGAAAATAGAATTTAGAATTGCATGGAAAGGGAAAACTAAAAAATATTTTGAAATTTACATGAAGTTTTAAATCTATTTTGAAATTTACATGAAACACCAAAATAAATTTGAAATTTGCACAAAAACCTAAAACAAAGTTGTAATTTGCATGGAAGTAGGAAAATATATTACAAATTTCATAGAAGCTAAAAAAGATTTTACAAATTGCATGGAAGCTGAAAAAGAATTTACAAATTGCAGTGAAGCTGAAAAAGTTAATGCAAATTCCACGAAAGCTAAAAAATATTTTTTAAATTGCACGAAAGATAAAAAATATATTGAAATTTTATTGAAAAAGATTTTGTAAATTGCATGGAGGCCGAAAACAAATTTATAATTTGCATGAAATCTGCAATTTTTTTTTTTTTTGCAATTTGCACAACTTATGAAAAAGAAATGTGTGTTTGCACAACTTATGAAAAAATAATGTGTGTTTGCACAACTTATGAAAAGCTAAATGCTTTTTAAAAATTATGGGGAATGCTACCAGATTTTTGCACGTGATGCTCAAATGCATTTTTAAATAATTTAGGGTAAAAATCAAATTGGCCATACATTTTTAATTAATTGATTAAATTTTTTGAAAATTTGAAATTTATGATGATTTTGGGTTCATTTCAATTTATTTAGCCATGTAGGATAAATTTAATTTCCATCAATTTTTACCCATTTTCAAAAACCATGACAACATAGTCTAAAATCCATTTAGACATGAAAGTGGCTGAAAAGGAGTGTCTACAATTATGTGCTTATGACTGCATACATTTATGGTTGTATGATAAGTTTTTGGTGTCATGATAAGTATCACACAACTTTATACTTGTGTGTGGTGCCATGATCTATGTCATTCATATTTTTTTGAAGGTTACTATTCATTGATTATATATGTGATGATTACTACCACATGCCTAATTTTTTTAATCTATCTTGACATGAAAGTTTTATGACTTAGGATATATATTTCATATATGATTTGATGATTTTTCATACTATGATGAGGTATTCTCCACATGTTAGCACATGCTTTTAAATGATTACACATATTTATATATCAGGATGTGGTCAAATATTTTATTTTTAGATGATTAATATCACAGGTCACATTCCTCACCTCAAATAGGGGAATATTAGTGGTCTTGTCACATAAGTTCACACCTCCATACATAGATAATTCAAAATTTTGGGACATATTTACAAGTTTTAATGGTTCATATTTGGCTAGATTATTAGTTTGGTTTAGTTTATGAGATAAATATTTGTAGGTTGGGATAGATTTCGGGGCATATGAAATGCCTATGTAAACATTTTTACAAGTACATAAATGATAGGTTTTATGTTATAACAAGTTTTTGACCAAATGACATATATATTTCATAACATTATATATCAAGACTAAGAAAATTAATCAAATTATGGGGCATGAACATTGTTCAGGCACATAAAATATCTATTTTTTATATTTTTAAGTTGGTATTGATGGTAATAAAGGAACATTCTAAATCTAAAATTCATTTTAAATGGTTGATTGGTCTACTAAAATTATTTTCCCAAAATTTTAGCTAAGTAAAATAAGGGCATGCTATTATACAATAAGTTTATATGGTGTGAATGATACACACTTTTTTAAGGCAACACAAAGAGTAGGTGAGATAGATAAGGCCCATTTTTTTAAGTCCACACAAATTCAAACATAGGGGCACTTCAAGATAAGGTTACATGGATGTACCTAAATACCTAAGATTACTTAATAGAGTATTAAACAAGTCATGAAATGTGTGAATGGAAGCTCATTGGTCAATATGAGACAAGGAGTGCTAGGATCAGGAAGGAGGTTATGCAGAATAAAAGGCATGAAAAAAGGAGCTAAAAAGTAGGATGTATAGTGAATCCACTATATATAACATTAATACTAATAAATTTGGAGTGAATCTAGCACAATAATGTAGATATAGGTAGTTTTTACTTAAGGCAATTAAATTTAAAACAAACATTTTTACTTATACATATTATTTGCTCCTTTGAAGCACATATTATTTTTAATTTTAGGATGGTGCTAAAATCTTATAAAACCCCACCTGACCTCATTGTTTAGGATTTAGTGAATAATTAAAATGGTTATGCTATTGAAACAGTGAATCATTGTTACTTAGATTATTATACTCATGGTGAATTTCTATGAACATATGTTACCATATGATGGAAATTAATGACAAGTATAATATTTATCATGTAATTATCTAATTTTATGTTTTATATTTTAAATAATTTATATATTAGATTATAAATAGTTTTATGGATATCTACTTGTGTTAAAACACTCATGTGTTAGTTTGGACTCTATTATAAGTGATGTTATGAATAAAGTATAGTCTTGCACTTTATCACATGAGTAAGTAGAGTAGACTTATAACATATTCACATTACTAACTTAGCTATGATTAAATATTATTCTTGACCTCTAGTGATCACACAATTAATTTTCATTATAAGATGACGTGCCAAGCTTTAAGTTTTTTGGTATGTATATGGCATATAATCTAGGATGTGCATGAAAATAACATAACATTTTGGTTCCATTGTGAGGATGCAGTTAAACTGGTTATGAGATATGGTGAGAAAATATGGTCTATTGAAATTATTGGGAAATTATTGATAAGGGTTTTGTATATCTAGAGTGTGAGTTTGAAAATAACCAACTTAGTCTTGGAAGGACCTGAAGGTGTGGGTAGAGGAAAATTTTCATGACACTTTATACTAAGTGTTCTTTTGTAAGATACCAAGATTTTTTCATGCATGGCTTGCCATGTATTTATGGTCAAAATATAAAACTATGGTAAAAAGTACCATCCAAATAAATTATAAGTTATATAATGAAAGCACAATAATTTTGTGTGAGCTAGAGATGTTGATGTATAGTGGAGAAGTAAATTAAACAATTACATGTTGGAGTTTGTGGTGTCTACATATTCCTATCATGAGGAATAATAAAATATTTTTTTGTGTGATCAAAGAGTATCATGCAAAAAAATATTACCCTTAGAAATCAAGAAGTTGATGGTAGACCATGGAATTGAAGACCTACTGATGGAAGGCTAAGTCATTTTGCACATGGTATGAGTAGATGGTATAAAATTAAGGGTGGGAAAGGTTTGTATTAAATAATAGAATGGAGATCCAAGACATTTATAAACTTAGATAACACAAGTTCAATTAATGATGGAAGAAAGGCATGGCTGATATAGACCTTACGAGAAGGGAGGAGTTGAGTAAGGAGGATGCCAAAAGGACATGTGTTGTATGGGGATGAAATATGTAGTATGGGGATGACATGAATATGAATCCTATGTAGAGGAGATGTACTCTAATGAGTAACAAGTATACATCATTGCAAAGAATGACATTCTTGGGAAATGAGGTTAAGTATTTTGGGATCCTAAGGATATGTAAAACCATAGATATAGAGTCACCCACTTATGCTCTACTAGAAGTTAAAAATCATTTTTTGAATTAAAACATACAAATAAGTGATATAAATAGAGTGATTTTATCTCAATAAGAAAATTTTAGGATAAAATAGGCATACAATAATTTATTGAAAAAAATAGTTCCTTACAAGCCTTTTAGACAATTTTTACAATAATTGGCACAAAAAAGTCACAATTTATGTTGGGAATGGTACCAAAATGGGGTGAAAATCCACTCAAACAAAAAATTAATAACTATAGAGGAAAAATGACTTATGGAGATGTAACATCATCCAAAGGTGCCAATTTCACCCTGGTGCAACCTATTTTTGGGACTGGTGTAGTTATGCCTACACAAGGAGGAAATATGACTATTATGAGAAGAGGAAACTTGGTCAATATCTAAAACATGATATCCCATGAAACATATAGTGCATAGGTTACATCAATTACATTGGTAGCATAACCATTTTATCAAAAAATCATATATGAAATGTCTTAGATCCTATTAGATTAAAATGAGGTAGAAAATGCCATAGAGCATATGCATAAGTGTGAGCTAATTTGACATGATAAGGAGGATACTACTCTAGAGAGGAAGGTAATTTAGATTTCTACCACATTCTTGGATCATGTATATACTTGGTATCAAAAGTATTATCTAAAAAAGGATATTAGAGACTATGAATAATTGAAGGTAACATTATTGAAAGAGTTAGATATTCTAAAACTTGAACAACAAAGTATTTATGTTTTAAAGGAAATCAAGAAAGAACTTGTTGACGGTGGAAAATGTAACCTCAACTAATATACGTGTTTCTTTATCATAAATATCAAAGTGGAATCAATCATTCTAATCATTTGGATCTAATACTAAAAAATTAATTCAATAAATGTAAAGAGGTATTTTAAAATGTTAAATATGTAATGTAATGTTTTAATAACATTAAAGATATAATAGGATTCTGAGGAATCATTATTACTTCAAGTAAACTATATTATTGAAACTTAAATGATACACAAACATTAAAATTTGATTAAGACATCCAAAATTTAAGTGATTCATTATAAATTTATTGTAATGATCAAGATTTAAATTTCAAAAAACTAGATATTAGACTTTAGATTTTATCCTATATTATCAATCTTGTCTTATAGAGTAATGCCTATTGAGAAGGCAATCAATTAGAAGACTAAATGTTCAAAATAAATGAATATGCTTCTTTATGAATTAATCTCATTTTATATTAATTTTATTTTTCATAATATGCTTTTACATATTATTTGTAAGAAATAAAAAAGTAGACAAAACCAAGAACAAAAAAATAAAAGACAAAAAAAAAAAAAAAACTTATTAAGAAAAAAAATTAACAAGTGAGAGAAAGAAACTAAGTAATGATTAGAGATCAACAAAACTAAAAATTAGTAAATTACAAGATGATTAGTTACAAAGTTAATGATAAATCTAAACTAAAATAAAAATAAGGAATTAAATTAGAAATAAAATAAATAAATAGAATCAACTAAATAGAAATAAAGAACACAATAAAAATCTAGAAAGACAAAATGAGTAGAACAAATAATTTAATCAAAATAAGTACAAAGAAAAAAAATTAATTATGGAATAACTATATAAATATAATAATACAATCCTATTGAGGTCAACATACCCCCATTTTTGAAAAATGAGAACCCTTGTTTAATTTTGTAAATTGTGCTATAAATTGACATTCAAATTGATCAAAATTGCATTATTGAATATTATGTTTGCTTCAGCTTTCATGGGCATGATTTGACTTCATCTAATATTATAAATGTTTACTTTCATGTTTCCATGTTGTAGGTTTAATGGAGTCCCATTCGAATAATCATTGTTCAGGGTTTTGTGCTTTAAATGTCAAATGAACCCTTAGTTGGTTAAATAATAGGATCTCAATTAATTCTTATATATTAACCTTCAGTCATAATTGATTAATTGAATCTATGTCTAAATAATGTTAAAAAACCTTAGCCTAATTATGTTAACCTAAGTTCCTTTGAAATAGATTCAAATTTATGTGGGATCATATTTATGCAAGATTTTTTTTATATTTTATACCTATTTTAAAACTTTAGCCTAAGTCTTAATTGTATTTATTAATACAACTAAGACCTTAGTCTAAAATTTTATACTAAGTTTATACATATTTATCGAGAGCTTATATATTTAGTTTTATGTCTGTAGGTTATAATTAAACTCAAAGATACCAAGTATCAAGATATTGGATCTGTAATCAAAGATTATGATCCACGAGTAAAGCTAAAAGTTAATAATTCAAGGAAATGATTGACAGTGCACGTTAGTTTGTGTAATGAAGATATAATAGTGAGCGAGGAATCAAAGAATTAAGGTCCTATGAAATAACACAAGATTTAAAAGTGGTAATGAATCTGATGGTGAGCATGGGTAAACAAGTCAAACAACCTATGAGGGAATGTGATATCAACAAGTTTCATGATCTTCACAAAGGTCAAATAGATTGATAGTCCATAGTCAATCATGCACCCAATAGATCAATGACATGAACAAAGTTAGACTTTTTAAAGGGCTCAAATTGAATGCGGTAGTGACATGTGTCCCAACCATGATGAATTAAATGGAGATTGATGAATAGTGTTTAAGCTCATAGATCAAGATCAATGGTGATGATCAGGTCAAAAAGTCAATTTCCAAGATGGAATGAGAATTTACCACATGGTATAAAGGCATTCAATTTATGAAGTTTGATTGTAAGGTAAATTGAAAGCTTGCAGATTTAACAAGTGGAAAGATTTTAGAGGTCTTAATAGAGACCTAATGGTTTGGAATGAAAGCTAATGCTAAGAGGCTCCAAAAGGCACAAAATCACCTTTTAAATTACTGAACAATGTGACTTGGTGATGCCACATAAGTGAGACACATAAAATTGGAGATCTTATGGAACCCAACACATGAAAGGTTTAAATGTATAATCTAAATACAAAATATAAGTCATGAATCTCATAGTTCTAACTTGATTTACACCATTAAATATCTATGCAAAACATCAAAAAACCTTAGAGTATACAGATTGCCCTAATTATCTCTATTTTCACTACAATTGAGTTGAGAGAAGATTGAATTATTATCTGCAATTGGATAATTTGGTCAAGATCATAGTAATGGTAACCCATAAGAATATTTCAAAGGAAGATGTCAAGCTATATCTACTAACAGATGTAGAAGGTCATGTATTCAAGGACACAGAGTTTGTTGCTATTGTTTTAAACACATGGGACAATAATTAGTCAAAATTGTTCAAGAGAATTGAGAACCGATCAGCTCTCACTAGGGGAGAAGAGAATAATCTCTTAGTAAAGAGGTTATATGATGACATTATAGTAATCCAGATGACTAGTCTACATTATGCAGTCATAAAACTAGAGGTACTCCATTGCATTGATATTCTTACTCTAATTTTTAAGGAAGCTAAGATAGATAAGGGCATGTTAATTAATGAATACAATCACAAGAAAGTGTATTACATTTTTCCATTACATTTGAGTCTTATCACAAACTCCCTAAGCCCCAAATTAACCTAGCCTCTATCAATTCCTATGCCAAGGAGCACAACTTGATGGACACCCTAGCCATGTGGTTAGAACTTAGTAACTAGGACTTTTTAGACCTTAATAAGATCATCCCTATCAGTTAGTTTAGACCTAAAATTAGGATGATAATGACTATGTTGACCAAGTTGTGTGGCTGTGTAACCATAACATATGTAGATCCATTATGGGCACCCAAGTCCACTTCATTGTAAAAAAGGTGATAGTTCCCCCTTTGGGTGAGATAATTAGCATCTCTTTGAGTAGAAAAATCTATGTAATCATGCATAAGAATGTCATACCTCTTATACACCCTATGTGCAACTACAAAAATCCCAAATCAAAGAGAATGGTCTCTAAGTGGCACCCAAACCATTTCTTAGTATTATTCTAAGTTGCACATTTATAATTATAGGGATTTCATTAAATTTATATGTGATTGTGTCTACTCAGCACTAAGTGAGGCCATAATTGGCATTCCCATAAAAAGAGTGAACCCTATAATCAATAAATCTATTGAGGCAATGGGAGACATATGGTTGTACTTTGACTATATAGTATGAGGATTGAAGGCACTTAGAATTCTCCTCTCAAGTTGCCAATCCATGTTCCTAATAAGTTAGTTGAACAAGAGGTGGCCTACCAGTTGTTCCATGGTGTAGATGGCCTATGTAAAACCAAGATAAAGGGACTCCTTCATAGCTTCCCAATGATAATTGGCAAGACTACATTCAAATAGTGGGATAATATTGAGGCAACATCAAAGCATAAGTTGTATTTCAACCTACAGTTTGTTGGGAATGTATTGAAGATGATATGTATGACATATAAATATTTAGATGAATAAGAGAAGACAAGTGTTGAGGAAACTAAGGATGATAAAGGGAAATCTTTGGATGTATTAGATGTTGACCCTCCCAAAAGGAAAGTAGAGACTACCCTTATTCCAAAAGTTAAGAAGCCCAAGGTTACCATCACTCATCCCTTAAAGGAAGTTAATTTATTTAGTGAAGAAAACATTTTTTATGGGCCACCTATACTTGAGCAGTTCATTTATGAATTAAGAGTGGAAAAGACACCCACTTATCACCCATGGGCCTTGGTTAAGGCTACTAATATCCCTATGCAACAAGAACTGAAACCATGAATTATTTATTTGAAAGAGGAAGAAGAAAAGAGGTTGGCTACTCCAAGCTAATCACCAACCCAGTCAAAAGTATAAATACCTATTCCAAAAGTGACTCAATCTTTAGTTGGAGTAAGATTTGACCCAAGGACTATTGGTTTACAAAGGGTGACTAAGAAATTAGTCATGCATGGTAGAGAGGAGATCATATATCAAAAGATAGATCTATTGACTAATTTAACTCAGAAACAAAGACAAAGGCCTGGTGAAGTTCCTAATTTTGAGTAAGATGTTCTTGAATTAGCTCAAGCACAGATATAATAGTTACAAGCTACTATCAAAGGGATAAAGAAACAAAATAAGAACTTACAGGAGAAATCTAGTTTGTCTATTCCAGGAGATATGATAAATAAGTTTGAGGTAATCATGCATGATATATTTAGCTCCTTGAAGGTAGTAAAGTCCAAGTAGGATATGGTTAAAAAATAGGGTACTTTAGCTTCAATCCAAGTTGGGAAATGGTAGAGTTCAAGCAACAATGTAAAGGATTTGATCAATGTTTTGATAAAGGACCAAATTCCTAAATTCAAAATTGTCAGTCTATCCCATTTGAATATGGATATGGTAATATTAATAGAAAAGATAAGAGCTTTGAAAAAATGGTCCAAATAAATTGAAGATATTTCCAATGATCTTAAGAAATTATAAAATAAGATGATGCACATATTGGGAAGCCTAATCAAGGATCCAACTATGCTCAGTCCTATGGGCTTGATCATGAATGAGGATTTCAAACATATAGCCACTCAGTTCATGCAAGAGGTGAGGATTCAAAGCCAAGGAAAATTAGGGGGATAAAATAAAAGGATCTTAGACATGATCTTGTCTATAGAAGAGGAAATTAGAGATGAAAGGAGCATAAAATAAGCTTTGGATAAGTTTGACAAGGATATCAAAGGTCTGACTGATCAAGAAGGAGAACTCTTCATGGAGCCCATCATCAACTTCAAGTTGATTGATGATCAACATGATAAAATAATGAAGATGAAGCAACCGAAGTAACAAGAAACTTCATAAAGTCAAATCTGTTGAAATAAGCATATTATTTTGTAATTAAGCATGCATATCATTTGAAAAAGGAATATTCTTTTTATAAAATCATTATGCAACTTGTAAAGCACATTGCTTAAAGGTCAATCTATTTGGAAAGTTTCATTAGTTCTAGAAGGTTGTAAAAGGATAGTTATCCATGACACTTGTACAAATAACATTTGACATGATTGATTGGCATAACTCCTTAATATTATATAAAATGGGTATTTCCATTTATAAAAGAGGAGGGAGTTTTGAGCAAAAAACTATTCTATAGACTTGAAGCAATTAATACAAGTAAATTTTTTTACAAAGATTATCTAGCATTTGTTTGTGTTTGCTATTATGGCAGCTCTCTCAACTATCTATTTGGAAGTTTAGGTTTGAATTATTTTTCTAGATTCTAGACATGTAAATTTAAATGTAGAGTTATCAATTTGTGCTTATGCTAGATTGATTGAAAGATCTTAGATTCATTTCATTTTCTTTGTTATGCTTGTAGATGTGCTAATGCAATTTACCTGTAGGTTAAATCTTTAAATTAAATCTAATTCTTATTTGCATTATTTTTATTATCGTTAGATGTTTGCATGATATATGATAGGATTTGAGATTTATCTATTTCATGTCATATATTGTTTTTAAGTGAATGTCTTGATGAAATTTAAGCTCTATCATAATGTCTGGATTGAAAATCAGAACACTTTATTTCTTCCCTACCCTACCTTTTTCCCATTTTTTTGATCAAAGCACTTTATTTTAGCTTCCATTATAAATATCCATAGTAGATTAGAATTTAGATATTAGGTTTTGATCATAATTTTCTATACTTAGTTCAGATTATCTTCATACTTCACAAGCTAGTTTTTAGACCAAGGTTGCTCCCAACAACTAGTTTTATTATCATTTTATGAAACAAATATATTTCTTTACCGCTATTCCACCAAAGATATTAGGAATGTCACAACCAACTACTCATGCAATGGATTCTTTGAATCCAAAAATTAGAAGAGTGTTTCTCAACACTCTATAAACACTATGATACACTTTCAGGCATCAATAGGTAGTTTCACTAGCACTAGGACTTAGCTAAATCTTTGTGAATTTGAAGTGTCTTTGATAATTTTAGTGAATTTCATTAAAATATCAGTTGATTATTTACATATTTGTGTTGTTCTTAGCTCAATTGTGTAAATATCATTGATATAATTGGTTTTAGACTAGTCTTTACATTTTTTTAGCAAAAGATCATTATTCTTTGAAGATTAAAGAGAAATTGTTGTAAAGGTAGTTTAAGCTATGTAAATCTACCATGTTTGAGGTTAGTGATAGCAATTTTGTTCAAATATTGATTCTTTGAATAAATTTAGAAGTGTAAAGATCATTCACATTTATCAGTTTAGATAAATCTTTGAGATAAGTAAATTAAAGATAGTTGTTCTTTATGAGAATATATGAAAATTTTGCTTAACATGAAAATTTGATTATTTTTATTTATAAATATTAGGTTTACACATCATATTTTGAATAGGATTCAAAGTTTACAAGCTGGGACTACCAAGAATCAGGACTAGGTTATACCCTAAATCAAGATTACCTCTCCTTTCATTAGAAGTTCATAGGAAAGCTAGAGAACATAAAGGTAAGCATAGGGTTTCTAAATACCAACCTACTTCACTTGGTCATGGTGATCTTGTGATCAATCCTTATCAAGATATGGCTTGGTTAGGTGGATCTTACATCAATGTGCCTGGTTAAGTACATGACACACATATAAATCCTAAGAAATATTTGCCTTCTTTCAATCTTAATGGTGTGGTTACTACTGAAGAACATATCAATAGTTTCAAGGCTTCTTTAAGATTATTGAATGTCATTCATGAAGATGTTGTATGTAGATTATTTCCTTTTAACTTAAAAGATGCAACATATGATTGGTTTCTCAACCTTCCTAAAAATTACATTTCCAGTTGGAATGATTTTAATAGTATTTTCATTGATCAATTTGGAAAAATCATCAATCCTTGTATCATTTATCAAAAATTCATCATTGTGAAAAGAGATTCAAGTGAAACCATTAGATACTTTAATTTTAGATTCCATAATATTTTTAGTAAAACTATAGCTCCTTATAAACCTGATGAATCTTTAGTTTTAGATATTTATAAGGATGCTTTAGATACCATGACTTTTGTGTTTTTAAAAAGGTCTATTGGAGTTATAAACACATTAGCCTTGGCCTATGCTGAAGCTATGATGATTAATGATCAAATACAACCCCAAGGTTAGTTAGCATATGACATTCCCAATGTCAATCCTAATCTCATTCTACTAAATATCATTCCCAATGCCAATTAGAACATGACTACTTTAAATCAAACACTTGTGTTAAATAAATTACCCTTGAGTCATGATCATCTTGGTCAACACCTAGGATTCTTGAATAACACTATAAATGGATTTCATCCACAAGATCAAAGATATTTAATTCCAACAATGAGTAATAGCAATCAAGTTCACAATTTAGAGGCACCTAAAAATGAAAATGACTCTATAATCAAAATGGTTCAAAAATTGAGCACTAATTTTATTCAATTAAAAAAATAAGTAGGCAACACTGGGGAAATATCTAATAAAAAATATTCTTTTCAAAGTCTTAATGGACTTACAAATAAGTTTCACAACAATAATGAGTCATTTGGAACTAAGGATTTACCTGAAGTGAACAATTGTGATATAGATTTAGCTAATAATTATAGGATTCTTAACACTAAAAAACATGGTGAATTGGAATGCATAAAATTTTATGACACTTTTGAAACATACACATTTGAAGTTGTGCTTAATGAAGATTATGCTGTAGGGGCATCTGGTTCTTCAGAGACAATTAAATCCTCTGAAACAACTTTTATGGTAGAGACCTTTCATTTTCCATTTCAAGATGAGAATGAACCTAAAGATACTCCAAAAGAGATACATTATTTTTAATAGTTTTAGAATAAGACTCATCCATTAAACAATCTAGAATCTCCAAAGGCACAAAAACATATGGAGAAAGAGCCTATCTTTAGTAGAGAAATTGAAGGAGTTGTAAATGAGATCAATAAAATTTACAAAGATTTGGAAGAGGTTTTATTTGAAGATCAATATAACATCATCATTAAAACATTTTCATATAAATAAGAAGAGTTGCAAGAAATTTCTCAAGAATTTATAGTATTTGATATAGATCAAGTACAAGCTAATCTTTCTCAAGAAGACAACCATGAGGATAATTCACATAGAATCATTACCAACATGGAGAATATTTTTGAAGAAGATCATTAATGTTAGTATTTATACCATGAATTCTTAAGCAAAATGGAAAATCTTGATATGGCAGATGATGAAATAGAATGCCAGATTGATATTTCACTTGAGGATTATACTAATGACTTGGAGTTTCAAGAAGGATAAACCATTTTGGATATCCTAAATCAAGATGAACTATAAATTTACTAGAGAGATGAGATGCCATCCTCTATAGACTATGAGGATGAAACAAATGCAACATATCAAGGATTTTCATATGATCCCATTAAAAGGTTAGATATATATGATTGACATGTTTTAAATGGTAAGATTGCAAATGAATTTTATGTTCTTTTAGTTGATTATGATGAAAAGGCCTTTTAGGATGATTTGGAAAGTTTTTTTTCAAAGATGGATAGTATATCCATACCCAAAATGTAGATTAATTTAGTCATCAATCTAGCTTTACCAGTTGAGTTTCCAATACAATCCTTGAATGAGAATGAGACAAGTCTTGATCACTTTATGACCAAGACAAAATTAACATTATTGATGAAAAAAAGAAGAATTTGGGAAGAAGATGATTGGATATTAGATCCATATCTTCAATACATGTACTTGATAAGGGAGACGAGAAGTGAATCTGCATCATCTTTAAGGCATAAACCTTCAAGTGCTCCTATGTATAAGAAGGTGCCATAAAAAAAAGAATCATGTTTCAAAATTCCATGGTAGACTAAATAAATTTTTGTTTGATCCTAGAGGAAAGGTTATTTTAGTTTTATTGTGTCATACTATTTGGTAATATATACTAAGTTTTTTTAATAACTTGTAATACTAGTTAGGGTTAGTGTAGGTAGGCTTAGATTAGTTTCTTTTATGTTCCTTGTTTACATATAGTGCTTGTAAATATTTGTTTGCTTGTTGTTTGTTATGTTTGTGGTGTGTTTGTTTTATTTATTTTATTCTCTAATTTCAATAGTTCTTTTTCAATATAGTTTCTAACTCAAATCCATCATGAAGTTTCTCAAAGAAACCTCTCAAATCAATAATGCAGGTATGACTCTCAAACATTGACTGATTATGGACTTTGGAAATTTTAGCTTGATGTTATGATTTTGAGAAATTGGTAAAGATTGATGTCTAGGTTAATTGTTCCTTAAAATATTAAGCCTTGTTCTGATGTAAGTTTGATTCTAATAAGGATTAAACTTGTAGGATGAAAGTTTAAATTAGTAATACAAAGTCATGTTAGCACTTCAAGAACATTATAGCCTGGGATGAAGTTTATGACCAAAGATGATTGTCTTAAGATCAAACATTTGACCAAATCCTATAACCTAGCTAATTTTAGATCTCAACCTTTTATGAAAGCTAAATATACTTGAAAAATAAAAAAATAAGAGATTTATTGCAAATTGAATTTTTTTTTGACCAAAGGTGATTTAGGTAAACTCCATCAGGGCTATAGACATTTGGCTGGCAGTAGAGCAAGACCTAGAGTGAAGCCAAAGGCATCTTTTTTGTGGCTATAGACATATAGCTAGCGGTAGAGCAATGCCCAAGCCTTCCCTTTTCATAAATAATGATTCTTAATGAACATATAAATATGCTATAAGTTAATGTTAATTATTAAGGTTATGCAATTTGGAAGTTGTTCTCTAAATCCCATAGCAATCAGTCCAAGCATTAAAGTACACACACAACATGACCAAGTTTTGATGTTTGAGCCTAATTCTACATGTGTAAGATTTGTTTTAATCATGAATTGATCTTAATTATGGTACTTGACCATATGGAATAAGTAGTTTGGTTATTAGTTTAAACTAAGAGTATCTAAGTTCTAACATTTTATAATGTTTCCCATAGAAGTCACCTTTTGTTGAGGTCAACATACCCCCATTTTTCAAAAACGAAGACCCTTGTTTAATTTTGAAAATTGTGTTATAAATTTACATTCAAATTGATCAAAATTACATTATTGAATATTATGTTTTCTTTAGCTTTCATGGTCATGATTTGACTTCACTTAATATTATGAATGTTGACTTTTGTGTTTCCATGTTGTAGGTTTAATGGAGTCCCATTCAAATAATCATTGTTCATGGTTTTATGCCTTAAATTTAAAATGAATCCTTAGTTGGTTAAATAATATGATCTCAATTGATTATTATATATTAAGCTTTGGTCACAATTGATTAATTGAATCTATGTCTAAATAATGTTAAAAAAACCTTAGCCTAATTTTGTTAGCCTAAGTTCTTTTGAAATAAATTAAAATTTATGTGGGAACATTTTTATATTTTATACCTAGTTTAAAACTTTAGCATAAGTCTTAATTATATTTATTAATACAACTAAGACCTTAGTTTAAAATTTTATACTAAGTTTATACATATTTCCTGAGAGCTTATGTCTTTAATTTTATGTCCATAGGTTCTAATTAAACTTAAAGACACCAAGTGTTAAGATCTCAAAGCTGTAAGAAAAGATCAATGATCCATGGGTAAATTTGAAATTTAATAAGTCAAGGAAATGATCGATGGTGTATATTGGTTTATGAATTGAAGATCTAATGGTAAGTGAGGAATCAAAGCATCAAAGGTCATATTAAATAACATGAGATTGATAAGTGGCAAGATCGTAGAAAAGTGATAATGGATCTAATGACAAGCATAGGTCAACAAGTCAAAGAACTTGTGAGGGAATGTGAGATTAACAAGTGTCATGATCTTGAAAAATATCAAATAGATTGATGGTTTATGGTCTATTATGTACCCAATAGATTAATGACACAAATGAAGGTAAAATTTTCAAAGGGATCAGATCAAATGTGGTAGTGATACATGTCATAACCACAATGAATTAAATGGCGATCAATGAATAACATTCAAGCTCCTGAATCAAGATCAATGATGCTAAGTAGGTTAAGAAGTCAATGTCTTAGATGGAATGAAAATCCACCATGTGGCACAAAGGTTCAAGTGATGAAGTCTGATTATAAGGTACATTAAGAGCCTACATAGTCAACAAATGGCAAGATATTAGATGTCTTAATAGAGATCTAATGGCTTGAAATGAAAGCTAATGCTAAGAGGCTCTAATAGGCACAATGATCATATTTTAAATTAATGAACAATGTGATGTGGTAATGCCACATAAGTGAGAGATGTCAAATTAGAGATCTTGTGGAACCTAGCACATGAAAGGTATAAATGTGAAATCTAAATTCAAAATATAAGTCATGAAGCTCATAGTTTAAACTTGATTACCACCATTGAATCTTTGTACAAAACATCAAAAAACCCTAGAGTGTATAGATTGCCCCAATTATCTTTGTTTTAACTAAAATTGAGAAGAGAGAAGATTGAATTATTGTTTGCAATTGGATATTAAGTCAAGATCATAGTAGTAGAGATCCATAAGCATATTTCAAAGAATGATGTCGAGCTATATCAAACAACAGATGTAGAAAGTTATGTGTTCAAGGACACAGAGTTTGTTGCTACTACTTTGAACATAGGGGACAATAATTGGTCAAAATTATTCTAGAGAATTGAGAAATAGTTAGCTCTCACTAGGGGAGAAGAGAAGAATCTCTCAGCAAAAAGGCTATATAATGATATTGTAGTGATCTAGATGATTGCTCTACATTATGTAGCTGTGAAAATAGAGGTACTCCATTGTATTAATATTCTTGCTTTAATTTTTAAGGAAGTTAAGATAGATAAGGGCATGTTAATTAATGAATATAATAATAGGAAAGTGGCTTACATTTCTACCATTAAATTTGAGTCTTAGTACAAACTGCACAAGCCCCAAATTGATCTAGCATCTATCAATTCCTAGGCCAAGGAGTGCAAATTGATGGACACCCTACCCATGTGGTTAGAATTTGGTAACCAAGTATTTTTAGACCTTAATAAGAACATCCCTATAAATCAGTTTAGACCTAGAATTAGGATGATAATGATTATGTTGAACAAGCTATGTGGCTATGCAACCACAATATATGTAGATCCATTATGGGTGCCCATAGTCTAATTCATTGTTGAAAAGGTGACAATTCTTCATTTGGGTGAGATAATTAACATTTCCTTGAGTATACAAATATATAAAATCAAGCATAAGAAGAATAAATATTTCAAAATGATGTCATACTTCCTAAACACCCTATGTGAAACTACAAAAATACCAAATTAGAGAGAATGGTCTCCAAGTTGAACTCAGACCATTTATGAGTATTATTCTAAGCTACACATTTATAATTATAGGGATCACATTTAATTTATATGTGACTGTGTCTACCCAAAACTGAGTGAGGCCATAACTGGCATTCCCATGGATAGAATAAGCCCTCTAATAAATAAATCTATTAAGGCAATGTGAGACATATGGTTGTACCCTGACTATACAGTCATGAGGATTGAAGGCACTCATAATTATCCTCTTAAGTTTCTAGTCCATGTTCTTGATAAGTTAGCTAAACAAGAGGTGGCCTACCAATTATTCCATGGTTTAGATGGCCTATGTAAAACCTAGAGAAAGGGACTCCTTCATAGCTTCCTAATGACAAATAACAAGACTACATTTAGATAGTGGGATAATATTAAGGCAACATCAAAGCATAGGTTGTCTTTTAAACTAAAAATGGATGATCTTAGGCAATGGGACCCTTATGGGAGGGTGAAAGAGCATTTAAGAATTAAAGTCATTTTAAATGTTCCTTATGAACATAAGCCTAATGGCTTTGATTTCATATACACTAGAGCATCCTCATACTTTGAAGTGATAAGAAGATTGAAGGAACATAACATAAGCCCTAAATTGAGATTACAAAGAGATCAGAAGGTAGATGATAGGTGGAAATTGGACCCTAGGCTGTATCATTTGATAAGTGGTGATCTTATAGACTTATATCAATCAATACACAAGTAGAGACACAAGTAGAACATATTCCAAAAGAAAAGACACTAGAGGAAATAAATTCAAGTGAGATTGCTTCTACTTCATCAAATCTAGAAAATTTTAAGGTAGTAGGACATGAATTAAATCAAGAAGAGGTTCATATGATAGCCATATATCCTCAAGAGTCTATTGAGGATGTATTGAAGATTCTATATATGACATATATAGATTCATATGAGTAAGAGAATATAAGTGTTAAGGAAACTAAGGATGACAAATGGAAATATTTGGACTTAGTAGCTATTAAACCTCCCAAAAGGACAGTAGAGACTACCCTTGTTCCAAAAGCTAAGAATCCCAAGGTGAAGACCACTCCTCCTCCCTTGAATAAAGTCAATTTATTCAATGAATAAAACATTTTATATGGGCCACCTATTTATTTATGAACCAAGAGTGAAAAATCCACCCATTTATCACCCATGGGCCCTGGTCAAGGCTATTAATATCCATGTGCAATAAGAATTGAAACCATGGATTATTGCTTTGTAAGAGGAAGAGGAAAAAAGGTTGGCTACTCTAAGATAATAAATAACACACTCATGAGTATAATCACTATTCCAAAGGTGACTCAATATTTATTTGGTGTTAATTTTGACCCAGGGACTATTGGTTTACAAAGGGTGATTGAGAAAATAGTCATGCATGGTGGAGAGGAGATCATATATCAAAAGGTAGATCTATTGCCCAATTTGAATTGAAAATGAGGATAGAGTCTTGGTGAAGATCCCATTTTTGATGAATATGTTCTTGAATTAGCTCAAGAATAGACAAGACAATTGCAAGCTTTTATTAAAGGGCTAAAGAAATAAAATAAGAACTTATAAAAGAAATCCATTTTTTTTCTAGGAGATATGATAAATAAGTTTGAGGTAACCACGTGTGAACTATTCAACTCCTTTAAGGAATTAAATTCCAAGTAGGATATTGTTAAAAAATAGGGTACTTTAGATTGAAGCCAAGTAGGTCAATAACAAAGTTCAAGTAATAATGTAAAGGATTTGATTAATGTTTTGATAGAGGACCAAATTCCTAAATTCAAGACTATTAGCTTAGCCCATTTGAATATGTATATGGTAATATTAATATAAAAGATCATAGCTTTGAATAAATGGTCCAAGGAAATGGGAAATATTTCTAGTGATCTTAAGAAATTATAAAATAGGATGATGCACATATTGGGAAGCCTAATCAAGGATCCAACTATGCTCAGTCCTATTGGATTAATCATAGATGAGGAGTTAAAACATAGATAACCTCAATTTATGCAGGAGGTGAATATTCAAAGCCAACGAAAATTAGGGGGAGACAACAAAAAGATATTAGACATGATCCTATATATTAAAGAGAAACTTCAAGATGCAAAGAGCATAAAAGAAGCTTTGGATAGGTTTGACAAGGATCTCAAAGACCTGACTGATCAAGAAGAATTTTTCATGGATCCCATCATCAACTTCAAGCTGATTGATGACCAACATGATAAATAAATGAAGATGAAGCAACCAAAGCAACAAGGATCTTCTCAAAGTCAAATTTGCTAACTTAAGCATATTTTTTTGTAATTAATCATGTATATCATTTGAAAAAGGAATATTCTTTTTGTAAAATCATTGTGCAACTTGTAAAGTACATTTTTTATAGGTCAGTATATTTAGAAAGTGTCATTAGTTATAGAATATTTTAAAAGGACAATTATCCATGATACTTGTATAATTATCATTTGACATGATTGACTGACATACCTCCTTAATCTTATATAAAAGGGGTATTGTCATTTGTAAAAGAGGAGGGAGTTTTTGAGCAAAAAATTATTATATAAACTTGGAGCAATTAATACAAGCAAATAATTTTGTAAATATTCTACAACATTTGTTTATGTGTTTGATATTATGAATTCTCTCTCAATTATCTATTTGAATGTTCAGGTTTCAATTATTTTTATGGATTCTAGATGTGTACATTTAAATGCAGAGTTGTCAATTTGTGCTTATGCTAGATTGATTAAAATATCTTAGATTCATTTATTTTTCTTTGTTTTGCTTGCAGATGTGCTAAGGTAATTTGCTTGTAGGGTAAATCTTTAAATAGAATCTAGTTCTTATTTGAATTATTTTTACTATCCTCATATTTTTGTCTGATATATGATAGGATTTGAGCTTTATCTATTTCATGTCATATATTGGTTTTAAGTGCATGTCTTGATGAAATTTAAGCTCTGTTATAATGTCTAGATTGAAAATAAGAACACCTTCTTTCTACCCTACCCTTCCTTTTGCCCATTTTTTTATAAACAAACTTTAGTTTAGATTCCATTATAAATATACATACTAGATTATACTTTAGATCTTAGGTTTTGATCATGATTCGCTATACTTATTTCAAATTATCTTCATATTTCACAAGCTAGTTTTTAGACCAAGGTTGCTCCCAACAACTAGTTTTATTATCATTTTGTGAAATAGTTATATTATTTTTCCACTATTCAACCAAATATATTAGGAATATCACAACCAAATACTCATGCAATGGATTATTTCAATCTAGAAATGAGAAGAGTGTTTTTCAACACTCTATAAACCCTATGATACACTTTCAAGCATTAACAAATGCTAGCAATAACTAGACTGATTTGAAATTAAAATTATTTTTATTGATAAATAATAGATTTCATACATGATTTATATAATTTATGAGAGTATAAGTGATAAATAATTAATACTCAACAAATTATCATGAAATGTATGAAATATTCTTCATTATTCAAACAAAGTAAAAATGTAATATGTGAATATAATTTTATTATTATATGATCACAAAATGCTTAATAATCTTATCCATATTTAGATAATCAGTTTATAAATCAAATAATCAAACTTGATATACCTAACTATACCAAACAATACACTTCATTTTCAAAAAATGTGTTATTTTTTCTTCCTATAAGTAATACTAAATCTCAAAGATTTATCTTAGAAGAGAAAAAAGTATGACAATTGAAATAGAAGAGTTCTTGAGCCTATGTATATTTATATCCATTTTTAATGATGTATTCAAATCTTTTTAAAGTCTACTTTTGAAATTTAGTTATAACTAACCTTTAGTCAACTTAAAATAAAGTTAATTAGCCTTTTAAAAGTCAAGTTATTTAATTAATCCTTTTATAAATAATTTCATAAAGTGAAATTAATTAGGTTAAAAAAAACTTTATCAATGCTTAGACAAAAAAGTTTAATAAGATAAGACAAATCTCAAATGGGTGGGGGACCACTTAATAAGTTAATTAAAAATACAAATCATTATTTGATTCAAACAATTGTAAATAATTAATATAAAGTGGTTATTCTTAAAAATATATCAAAGTATTAATTTCTATCTTCAAAAAATGATAAAATAACAAATTCAAGATTAATTAATCAAAATTAATACAAGTAGAATGTCAAATTATAAACTAACACTAACAGTTATACTGAAAACACATATGTTTTGTAAGTAAATTAAAGTATCATCACATAAAAAAAAAATGAAGCAATTTCCATAATCCACATAATCAACTACAAAACTAATTACTTTCCAAATAAAATACTAATGAAAATTATCAATTATGCTAAATGTAATTGAAAATAACTAGTTTGAAAGTCAAATATCAGTCAACACGTAAAATAGTATTAATCATATGAAACTAAATCTATTAGAGGTGCCATGTGCTCTGTTAGTTACTCAATACAATCAAGAGGTATCATAGGAAACTCCACTCTAATGATGCTTGTAGATTCATTTCCCACTTCTAACTTGATCCTTTTGAGAACATTTGTTACCAAAGGGTGAGGTGAAGGGATAGTAATGCAATTACGACTAGAAGAATCAATGTTCTTAAAAGTAATGGAAATAAGAGATTTATTAGTATTGTGTAATGGGGTATTTAAAAATTTGATGGCATACGATAAAAATGTGCAAGAATTTCATTATGTGTAGTAAAGATTTGGGAATAAGGAGTTGGCAAACTACGTCCAATTAGGTGAGACTGCTAATTATCTCTGTGGGGACCTGTTCTACCATGAGGGGTCAAATTATTTATAGGAAACATATTCAAAAAATTCTAAAAATTAGGATCATGATCATTATAGTGTAGTAATACACGAGTGTTGTGATTAATAATTTGCATAAATACACTAGAAAACCTTTTGGTCCTACAAGATTTAATTTGGTAATTTCTCCAAACAAGAAACTCATTATCTCATTATTGAATACCTCTACCCCATACATATTCTCTATTATAACTATGAGATTCATGACCCCAACCCAACATATTATCTATATATAATATAAAAGGAAAATATATTATCTATTTTACTTCATTATTGTGATAACAATTATGATTTTTTTCCAGAATGCAAGACATCTATATGAGTTAAATTCATTATAATACCATATGAAAAAGTGTGTGTATGAAGATTGTTTGAAACCAAAAACTAGTTTGAAACTAAATACATAATATCATAACTAATTATCTTTTGCAAGAAACTTGAATCATTCACTAATTATCACCCAACCAAATTTTGTAGAAATTACCACTCTTAACTCAAAACTTAGATTACCTTTATAAATACTTTTCTCAAAATAATTTTATTTTTATTTGAAAATAAATATGTAAGTTCAGAAAACTAATACAAAAATATAAGGAAATAGATGCAAACTAAGAGACTCTTATGTATCATCTTAACCAATTGAAAAGATTCAAT
>JARHVA010002772.1:2207500-2212500 GCA_037957365.1 Torreya grandis
ATAATCTTACTAAGATTATATATCTTACACATACTTTTATTCATGTTTATACCTTAACTAGTGTATTGATATTCTATTATAGATGATATTTTGCTAACACATGTATGTAGGGACTAGTATACATGCTTATGCTAGTTTATTATATCTCATTAAATCAATTATTTACATTAGCTTACTTGAGTGTACATATTGTTTGATTTTTTAATATTTTTTGTGGAAAAGGTGAACATGTTCCTTTGATTTTTATCCATAGTGCCTCAAGTGTTTCTTGGTTATTTGGCACATTTAAACATCTTCCACTTGAGTGTGCATAATTTGAACTTGACCCTTGTTTGTAGTCTCTTTAGAACCCTCCTTGTGTAACATTTAATTTCTCTTGTATGTGTACTTAATTTATTTTTTTATTTTTTATATTATATATGTTACCATGACCATATCATGAATCTTAAGGAATTTTATGTATGCATATTGTGAGCTTCATTGATCTACCTACTTTGAAATGACATTACTATACGATTCACATAATTATAACATGTTTGTTTTATCCTTTTGAGAAAGGGTGATTACCGCTTATGAAATCCCCTCACCTCAAAATAGGGGAATATTAATAGGGTAATTTAATTTAATACATGACTCCACATATATAAATTAGATAGAATGGGGGAAAAATAATTTAGTTTACACAGTTTACATGATTTAGATATACATTTGGGATAGAATTATATGCATTAAGCACATATTTAGGATAGATATTTTCATATTTTTTATATATAATATACACATATTACATATTAGAGGATACATTCTGATAGATACTTTAGTTTGAGACATATTCAAGGTGTACATACACCAATTTATAGACACACTTTCAGATTATACAAACATTTATACACTGACCTTACTAATATGAACCATTTTAATGTTTATCTACTATAACATTTGGCTCTTTTTTATTAGTGAAATTGATATTATGAACCTTTTATGGAATTTGAACTATTATTAGATTATTTTTATGTTGATATAGTTATATCATTTGAATCATAAGAGATTGACTAAATTGGCTAGATTAGTTATTTGAGATATTGATAAACTTGGGTTGTACAATTGAGATTTTGTGCTCTCAATGGACTTTTCATAATTCATCATTATACCAAATTGGGTTAATGAAAACCATATAATTCCCATATTCATATATCTAAGGTTTAGTTGTGAACCTCTCTCCAATGATTTAGTTAGGAAGCATCTTTACCAAAAAAAACTACCAAGGGGAAACATGGTTGCATTGACACATAGGTGTACTCTTTCCTTTCTCTATTTAATTTAATAATTACTTAATTTACGATTAAATTAAATAATTACACCTATAAAATTCTCATGGTTACATTCCATTCACATAAAATAAATTCAAATAGGCTCAAGGAAAACAAGGTGTGTTGTACACACTATAATACACTTTCTTTCCTTTAACCTAGTAGTTTCATCTTTATGCACTACTAGATTAAGGGGGAAAAGGGCTGATGTAGATGATTAAATATATATTTATATTTTAAAATAGTATTTTACACTTGAAAAATATATCTCAAAGTTATACCCTTTAGTTTAACCAACTTTGTGGCCAAAAGACTCACACTCCCCACCCCACTGGGTATAATTATTTATTTCAAAGTCCAACCTTGATTATTATGATTACCTAGATCACTTATAACCATAAAATGTCTAAATTTATTATATATATCCTTCAATGTTAGTTATATATCCTCAACAACTTTCCTCATGCCTAGACAATTATGTTCAAGTCATGATAGTAGCATCGATGCTACTATCCCTACTCTAATACAAGTGTCCTTACTTTATAAACACTCAAATTTGTAAATATTTTGATTTGTATGGGTTGGCCTAAGAATTTCATTAACCCTTATATTTTTATTATTTCAAGATAATGAGTATAAATAAAATTCAAATCTAATTCATTTGAAAAACTAGAAATCATCAAGAAAACACCTCTCAAGCTTAGGCATACTATCGACCTTCAAAAGCACACAACTAAGTTATTATGCCCTATTCATTCCTATTTTCATGTCAATCATAATATAAATCATACTTCATGTTTTAAGTACTCAAGGGACAACCCATGGGCCATATTTTTCAAGTTAAAAAATAGATAATTGTGTGTCTTCATATAATATATTGTACCCTTGTACACACACATTACCACACATAAGGGAGAACTACATAATGTTGAGGACCTCCTTAGAGTATTGGATATGTAGTAGTGCTTATTTATATAGGAGTATTTGAGGTCATATTGACACCATGAGCCCACTAACCCACTTTTTTCTAGGGTAATCTAACCTAAGGTAAAGAGATAGGATTTAAGATATAAATAGTGATACAGAGCCTAGGAAAAATATTAAAATGCATCAATTGAAAAGAGATATAAAACATGGAAATAACCAAGTGGTTACATAATGATACAAAAAATATTCCATATAGGATTAGTTGTGTTGAGATTTAAATAGTATCATTGACGCAAGTGTCCATAGGTTGACACAAGTGAACATGTAGCCAAAAAAAAAATCAGAATTTGATGACTGATCCTTGATCATCAGATAGCCTATTTACACATCTATACATATTAAAATTTATCTGTGCATCATTGTATAAGGTAAATATTTTTTCTTCTTTTTATTATGTAATTAAAATATTGTTTGGCATTGTGTTTTATATATTTAGTATTTTTTGTAATTCAACACTGAAATTAAATATCATAAACTAATATATCTATTTTTCTTAGTTTAGGGAAGAGTTTGAGTCACTCTTGAATAAATATATTTCCCAAAACCCTTAATCCACACAAAGGGTCAAACAATAACATTACCCACTTGGAAATGCATCATGATAAATGGGATTTAGACATGAGAGATTTAAGTGGGTTTATTTTTATGATAACTTGTGTCTTGTTATTAATCATAAAGTGTCATAATTTCAAGGCTACAAACATGAGAGTTCAACATAATTTTTTTTATGGGATTTTAATTTTTATCATAATCGACTAATGTATGAATGATATAATAAATGGTTTGCTCTTTATGGTCATTTTCATATTGTGCGAGTAAACCACCCAAAGCATGCTTTGTAGATGAGATGTATAGTAGTACGATTCTATATGGAATTAGAGGCATGAGAATAGCTGGATTGAATATATATTATTTGATTATATCAAAACTATATTGACATATATCATCTCATTCAAACTTGGTTTCTTTATTTAGTAGGCATATGAAATATTTTATCTTACCTACCAACTAAGCTACAAATCATCTTATTACCTAGTATTTTCCTTACAAAGATCATAATTTTTTATGTCCTATTATGGGAGCCATATTGATATTAACTTTAATATTTTTGGTACCTACTTTAATGACTCATTGAGATATGATGTAATTGAGTAACTTTCCATATGTAACTCCAAATACACTATTTTGGATATAAGCGTACATTAAATTATTATAGTGTTTCAAATATTTTTCATAAATCAATAACATGGTCATTTATATGTTTTTATTTTGTAATTAAGTCATCCACATAATTTTCAATGATCTTGTATATATAATCATGCAAGGTGTGTCTCATTTTCCTCTATTAAGTGGCTCTTATGTTTTTAACCTGAAGGTCATGATGACGTAATTTTTTTCCCATGGTGTTATAAATGACATATTTTCTTGATCTAGAGGGTTAATATTTATTTGGTTATACCCATAAAAACCATTCATAAATGATAAAATCTCATATATAGTGGTAGAATCAATAATCATGTCAATATTTGGCAATGGGAAATCATCTTTGGGACACACCTTATTTAAATATTTATAATTTATACAACATTATATGTCACCATTAGGATTCGTAGTTGGTACTATATATCACACCCACTAGGGATAATCCACAACTTTAATAAAACTAGCATCGAAATCCTTTCAATTTATTTTTTAACTACCAATGCTTCTTTCATATTTCTTATTTTTTGCTTCACAACCTTGGCATCTAGGTAGAGTATTATGTTATTTATTTCAATTTCATGATTAATTATATACATATATTTATAATACCATGCAAATAATTCTAGGTGTTCATGTAAAATTTTCCAAATAGTTTCATCTTCATCCTTGTTTAAAAATGTCTCTAGAATCATTATTATCATATCTTTATCCATTCCATAATTATATTCTATTATCTTTTCATTAATTAAATTTGATTTTTCTTTAGTATATGGTGTTATAGGGATGGTATCAAGACCATCCATTCCAATTTGGTCATTTGTGTCATACATTTATCCAAAGTATGTGTGGTTGGATAATGAATGAGGAAATACATTCTTGCAATAGAAAGAAGGAAGATATTTATACATCCCCAAGTATTCTAAGAGGGACTCATCATTTGAAACTTTATCTAGTTTTTCAATTTCTAGAAAAACGGTATATTGACTATCATATTTAGGTATACAAATTATAATGTAGATGTCTAATGAAATTATTGTGTTGGTTTAGGTGCTTTGATTAAATGTGTATAAATAGTGAGTGGTGTAAATGATTAGTTATTTGACATTTTTTTCCTCAAAATATCCAAGCCCTTATTAACCTTTTGGATAGATTGATTGAATGGGGTTAATAATATCTTGTGCATGTGTTCTTAATCATTTTCTCAAAAATCCCATTTTTTGAACATATTTAAGTCTAAATCCATATTGTCTATAGTTTTTTTATGATTCAATTGGAGTAGAAGATAAATTTGATGATGCAAGTAATAGGAATTATTGTACATGTGATTGTTTTATAACCTTTTTTAATGGTTTTAGATGAGGGTTAAAGGGTAGAATATTCTATACATAAAAATGAATAAAATTATTTTAAATTAAGTCAATTAATTAAAAAATTAGATAAATGAATATTCTATTTTAAATGTTGAGTTATGTTAAATATATAAAATACATATAAAACAAT